>CM077082.1:67917639-68224793 GCA_039513925.1 Platanthera zijinensis
TAGAAGAGAAAATGTCTTCATCAATAGAGTTCATGTATAATTTGATTCTTGCCTTCCAGATGCTAAACTTAACTAAGTTGCAAGCTGGAGGTCTGGTGCTAGAGTAATCCTTGGAATGGGCCATGAAGTGAATATCTATAAGCTTGGTATCTATCAGGATCTTGTGACTCAGGTGTTAGCCTGTACAGTTAGTCAACCTCCCTCTGATACCAATTGAAAGTGATGATAGATACAACTCTAGAGGGGGGGGGGGGTGAATAGAGTATTCAAAAATTATGACACCCTACTCAACTCCCTTAGAGTTAATTTGCGGAATGAGTTTATAGATATTTTAAACCCTAGAGCCTAACACAAAGTGAAGTGCACTAGAGAAGGGCAACTGTAATTACAGTTGAGCTTTGATCATATCACAACAAATAGCAATCCTAGTTATTTCTACTCACAGCCACAGTGCAATAAATTAAATAAGCAGCACAAACGACACAAGAAATTTTATAGTGGTTCCCTCTAAATAGGTACGCCCACTCTTCTACCACCCTGGTAGGAATCAACTACAGGTTTTTGATCAGGTGCACTGCCACCAATATATCTGATTCAGGTAGATCCAAAGACCCTTTGAGCTTTTGATCAGGAGCTCAAAATTAAACACAGGTTTTTGATCAGGTGCCCTGTCACCAAGGTTCACTTTTGAAGGGAGTAATAACCCTTTATACAGGAGGTTGAGAGAGTTAAAGTTTCTTCTCTATTGTTAAAACAGATTAGAGAAGCTAGTGGATTGCACAGAGCTAGAAACCTCTAAAGAGTCAAGGATCTCCTGGCTTAGAGAATATCTAGGAAGAAGTCTTGCTTCAGGGTGCAGGAACTCTTCTGAACTCTTGACAGAGAACTGTCTAGAAATTCTTAAGGAGAAGCTTGAAGAAGACTCTTGATTTGAAAAAGGTGTTCTTCTTCAATCAGCTTCCTTTCTTCTTCTTCTTCTAAAAGCCTCTGAGTGAATGTCTTCCTGTGAGCAGGATGAACTCAGGATGAAGAAGAATGCTGAAGAGATTTGATCTTCTCAGTTGAATGTGAATTTCTGAGAGCTATAGATCTCTATGTTGCTGTGAGTAAAACTTCTTATATTTTTTTGTCTTTGTTGTACTCTATCTTTAGAAGGCACTTTATATATGAGCCTTTGCAACGGCTCTAATCTGAGTTTGAACTTTGTCTTCTTCTGGAATCTGCAAACTGGGCTGCAAATAGCACAAAGCAAAATATATCTTGCAGACAGATATCCTATAAAAAGATAAAGCTTTCTAAGAAGCTGCAAATCAATCTGATAAAAGAGTGCTAGAAAAAGTCACATCAGAAAGAGCTCTTTACGGCCAGAGAAGACTTTTGAGTCTAACGGCTATAAAGGACAGCCTGGCAGATAAAACATAAAATATATTTCAACTAATAAGACAAACCACTTTGTCAGATAAAGATTGACTTATGCATAAAGAATGGAGCAAAGATTGCTTGGAAATAATAGCATAACATCAATGAAATATACTTTAATAAAATATGCCAAGCAGATAAGAAATAAATAATATAACTTTACTAAAGGCAGACAAAAAAGACGTCAAACGACCCTCGGAGATCGTCGACCGAAGCACGGAGATCGTCGAACTATCAGACAGATAGTCAAACGACACAGATAGTCGAACTATCAAGGCAGATAGTCGAGCTATCACACAGATAGTCGAACTATCACACAGATAGTCGAACTATCAAAAAGCAGAGCAGATAGTCGAACTATCAAAACAGATAGTAGAGCTATCAGATAGTTGAACTATCAAGGAAGATAGTCGAACTATCAAGAAATCTGTCTTAACAAAAGAAGTCGAGCGGGGTTCGACAATCGTCAAGGCAGATACCGCAGATCGTCGAGAGTTGAACTAACTCAGAGAAAGACGATCTGCTGACAGACGAACGTCGACCAACTGATAGACGATCATCGACCAGTCGATAGACGATGGTTGAGCGGCGTTCGACTATAGTCGAACCAAAAACGACTTAACCAAATTTTCATCTGGATAAGCAATTCTACAACTAAGGGAATCTAACCTATTAGCTAACCTTTGACCATAGATAAATCTTGGGTCAAGAAACTAAATGAGAGGACTTAACACAAATCCAAACTAGGGTACCAACACTGATTATGTTTATAGACTTAGGAAAGCTTTGTATGGGTTAAAGCAAGCCCCAAGGGCTTGATATGAAACCCTGTCTACTTTCCTTATTGAGAACAAATTCTTAAGGGGGAAAATAGAAAAAACTCTATTCCTAAGGGAGTCCAAAGGAAAGATAATCTTAGTCCAGATTTATGTAGATGACATAATATTTGGGTCTACAGAAAATAACCTTTGCAATAAGTTTGCTAAACTTATGCAAGGGAAGTTTGAGATGAGCAGCATGGGGGAACTTAAGTTCTTCTTGGGACTCCAAGTAAGACAGACTGATGATGACTTGTCCATATCCCAGTCTAAGTTCACCAAGGAGTTAATTAAGAAGTATGGTATGGAATCATCCTCTACCATGGGAACTCCTATGGGAACAAGTATGCCTATATGCAAAGATGATGCAGGTAAGCCTGTAGATGAGTCTTTGTATAGAGGAATAATTGGCTCTCTTCTATATCTGTCTGCTAGTAGACCAGACATTATGTATGCAACATGTGTCTGTGCTAGGTACCAATCATGCCCTAAAGAATCTCATTACACTGTAGTAAAAAGGATTTTGAGATATCTAAAGGGCACACCTAATCTAGGCCTTTGGTACCCTAGGAATGGAGATTTTCTACTGACAGGCTATTCAGATGCAGACTTTGCAGGTTGCAAAGAAGATAGAAAAAGCACAACAGGCACCTGTCAATTTTTAGGAGGAAGATTGGTGTCTTGGAGCAGTAAGAAGCAGACTAGTGTGGCAATTTCCATAACAGAGTCTGAATATGTGGCAGCAGGAAGTTGCTGTGCACAACTGTTGTGGATTCAACACCAGCTAGAATACTATGGTATTCAGGTAAGTAGAACACCTTTGTTTTGTGATTCTACAAGTACTATTTCTATTGCTAATAATCCTGTTTCACATAGTAGGAGTAAGCATATAAAAATTAGATACCATTTGCTTAGAGAACATGTAGAGAAAAAGGACATCTCACTAGAATTTGTCAAAACAGATTATCAAATTGCAGATGTGTTTTCTAAGCCTGTAGATGAAACTAAATTTAATAAATTTAAAATTGAATTAGGTATGTTGAACATAGATTAGTTTAACAATATTGGCTAAGTAAATCAGTGTCGACACATCCATAGAAGTGGTGTCAGCACTTCAGAAAGAGGTGTCGACACATCTAGAGTAGTGGTATTGACACATCCAGAAATTGTGTCGACACTTACAATAAGTGTCGACACAGAATTTCTGTTGAACTACTAAGTATGTCAAGAGTCGGCACATCATCAATTGGTGTCGACACATAGAAGTCAACACCGTTATCGAGCCATTAGAAGTATGTGTCGACACATTTCAACAGTGTCAACACATTCAGACAGTTTTTGCCCACCTTTTGACCTTCTTTGTTTAGAATGGTATAAATATGTCAAGAATAAACTCTGTCGACACACTCTCCAGGTTTTCGAGACCAAAACCTTGTGTCGACAAACTCTCTCCTCTCAATCCAAGCTTTCTCACCATCCCAATGGTGCCAAAGGTAGAAGATAACATCAACGAAGGATATGAGTTGGTTCGCCACGCCTTTGATGATGCAGAATCTGAGATTAAAGGGGTAATTACCCTAATTGCTGAAAATGGTTTGGAGTTTTTGGTATCCGAACCAACCAAGATATGGAAGAAAGAGATACTTGAGTTTTATGGCGCAGATACAGTAGATTCAACTGGCCTTAAGATTAAATCAACGGTTCATGGCGCTAGAGTCAAATTGACCTTAAAAAGTTTGAGGAAAATTATTAATCTTCCAAGGACTCAGGATGAAGAAGAAGTACCCGTATATAAGACAAGGGAAGCACTACAATGGTGTGGATTGGATCCCACCTTGAAGATTGGATCAGCTATAAACAGGAAAGGGATGAATCAACAAGGGAAATTCCTCTCTGAAGTGGTTGGCAAGGTAATTCTATATAAGCCAGGGGGACACAATAGGATTTTAGCCTATATGTTCAACCTAATGACAAGGATTATTTTTAGACTAAACACAGATTGGTCTATAGTAATTTTTGAGAAGATTAAGGAAGGCATAAAGAAGCCTAATTTGGCTAGACTGATGAGTTTATACTTAGATGGAGCAATTCCAGAAGTAATGCACCAGATTCCTGGTTCTAAAATCAACCATATGAGAAAAATGGACATCAGGATTATCTCCAGATGGGATAGGGTCCTAACAAAGGACATACCTGATATAGAAAGACAAGAAGCTGCTGAGAAATCACCTGCACATGACATTAATGATAATGCACAGGTGTAGGGGGAGCCAAATAATACACAGGGACATGACATTACTGATAATACACAGGCACAAGACATTACTGATAATGCACAGGTGCAGGGGGAAGAGACAACACACTTGACAAGTGAAATGGCTTCACAAACAATTCTTGAGAGACCCCATATCAACATTCTAGCACAAGATGTTATCATGGAGGATACATCTGTAGTTGCTGATGCTCCTTAGAAAGAAGTACCACAAGTCCACACTCAACATGAGTTTACTCTTGAAGAGTTGTTTCCTGATATTTAGGGAGAAACAAATAAGGGGGAGCAAATAAGGATTGAGGGGGAGCAGGCTGACTTTGAGGGGGAGCAGATTAGGACTGAAAAGGAGCTTCCTCCTAGTCCTAAGGAAAGAGTAGACATTGCCAGTACATCTGCTTCAACAGATGAAGAAATTACAAGTGCCAAAAAGAGAAAACTGATGGTTTTCAAGAGAAGAAGCCAAAGCTACAAGAAGGCATTGCAAACTGCTGCTCCACAACCTGCCCAAAAGGCTGATTACAACTCATTATTGGTGGCCTTGCAAGTGAAATTAGATGAGCAGAGAGTGGCTCTAGAGAAGTATGTGTATGAAAGCCATAAGTCACTTCAATTTGATCTGGCTCAGGATATCAAATCCATCAGGTTTGAAGTGAATCTTCATAAGAAAGAGATGACAGATTGCTTCAACAAAGGGGGCAATGCTGTAGTATTTCTGGCTACACAGCAAGCAGAAGTAAAGGCTCAAGTGGATGACATTGCTATTAAACAAGGCTATGTCCTTGAGAATCAGATTAGGATGAATGACAATCTGACTGAATCTCACAATGAGATAGTAACTAACATAAAGAATACAGTCTCTGCAATGACTGAAGTAATGGCTAAAGAGAAAGAGGAGTTTGATAAGAAGCTATAGGGTGCCTTAGAATCATTTCAGACAGCCATTACTACTTCTCAGGATTTAATCTCTGATATGCTTCTCATGTTATAATTATTTTATAAAGATGGTGTTAATTTTCTTGATGGACAAGTGAGATTTCAGAAAGATGACTTACGAGACCATATTGAAAGAGAAGTCATAAAGGGGGAGAGAGTGTTAGTCAAAGAAGGCTCAGATCATGCCAAATGGATATCTAATAGCATCAGAGCCACTCTGGGATATCCACCCCTTTGTGATGATGATAATGTTGCTGAGTCAGGTGTGCAACCTGCTTATCTTGAAGGCGATCAACCTGAAGTTGCTCAGGTCATCTACCCCCTCCAGCAGATTTTGATATGATTCAGCAACAGGTTCAGTCAATGTACAGTCCTCCACATGAAGTTGATAATGTTATTATTGAGAAAGTAGAAATGCCAGAAGCTGCCTTGAAAGCTCAGCAAGAAGCTCAACTGTCAAAGAAAAGGTTCAGAGAATAGACTGAGTTAAAGCCTGATTTTGAGCAGTGGAGCCCCACTTCCAGGAATATCATTTTGACTGCCTGGAAAGCTGTGAAAGATCAGATTCATGAAAGGGGCAAATGGTATACTGAACAAGAATGATAGAAATATGAAGCAAGGCAAGAAGCCATTCTGCAATATAGAAGAAAGGCTAAAATTGGGAAGCAACCTCCTAATACTCAGGAGCCTAGCAAATACTTCCCTAAGCCTTTTCATTATTTTGAAAGGCAGAGAATTAAGGCTGAAGCACAGAAGAAGGCAGAGTTGAAAGTAAAGAAGCCCATTGATGATGTAGAACCTACTGTGCAGGCTCAGATTAAGCCAGGAAAAGGCAGTCATCAGGGAGCCTGATCAGCCTTAGTATAGATTTACTAGATTTTCCAAGAATAATGTAATCTTTAGTTTTTAAGAAATCTATGTAAGCAATTGTTAAGAAACTCTTTGATAGTATAAACAAAACATTGTTTCATGTTCATTAAGTTTGCATCATTATTCTGTAATATCATTTTGGTATATGTTTTGTTTATAAGTTACCCTGTCATATAATGCTTATATACATCATAATGTTTGTTTATTATAAGTGGTGTATATCATTGACTAAAGGGTTATGACTTCTCCAAATAGGGGGAGATTGTTGGGTATATAGGAAAATGTGTACCTGATTTGGAGATGCCTCACTTAGCTCAATGATATACATCAAGGTGTATTTGATGTTATTTTGAGTTTATATGTGCAGGTTAAGAATATGCTAAAATGTATAAAAAAGTTTCTAAGTCCATGAGTCGACACCAGAGGAAAGCTGTGTCGACAATTAAGAAAGCCTGTGTCGACACTTGGAAAAGCAGTGTCGACACCAGAAGTAACTGTGTCGATACACAAGAGTTTTAGTCGACATCAACTGTGTCGACACCTGGAGGCAGTGCCGACACACAGAATTCTTAGAATATATCAACTGTGTCGACACATAGGACTTGTGTCGACACACAGCAGAGTTTCAACAAAGTTGATTGCTGTGAAGTGAACAAGTGACTGTGTCGACACAAAGAAGTAGTGTCGACACATTCTATAGATGCAGTGTCAAGAAGCTGTGTCGACACCAAAGGAGCTGTGTTGACATCACCAAAGCTTGTGTCGACACTTAATCTACTTGTGTCGACACATAATGAAGATCAGTCTCGACTCTTTGCTGACAAAGACAAAGGTTCAAGAAATGACTGAAGATTTGACATCTGTGAATTCAAACAAGTTTGCTGAAGCTATCTGAACTGTCAGAAGTTAGTTATAAACCGGATCAGCCGGTTACCATGGATGAAGTCTATATAAAGACGGATTCTGTCAACTCAAAGGTGAACAACAAACATGAACAACTAATAAAGAATTGATCATTGATCAAGAAAGAGCACGTCACACAGAAGAAGATTTTTGTGAGAAGATCTAAGAAGACAGTCTGAAGAGGCAATCTACTCAGAATTTGTCTAAGGTGAATTCAAACAAGAATTCAGAAGAAACTTCAGAAGATTTGGAGATTGAGAGAGAGCTCCATCTGTTTGAAGTAAAGTAGGAGACATTTACAAGTCTCTTAAGAAGCAGATCCTGAACAAATCTGCTAAAAAGAATTCAGATCTATTTCTGAAATCTAAGAAGGAAGCTGCCAGCCAGTCAACTTCAAAGGAGATCAACCCTACTGAGTTCAGATTCAAGAAGCTTTGAAGAAAGCTAAGAACAGGTTGATCTCAGCAATCAATTTTATCAAGAGCTGATCAAGAAACCTTTTATCCCTTCTCTCTAAACAAGGGTAAGAGTCAATCTATAAGATTTTTCAAATTCTGTAAGATCTTTCAAGATCTGAGTTGTAAGCCTATAATATAAAGGCTGAGTGTAGGAGATATAGATATCTAAGTTGTAGGCCTTTTGACAAGGCTGAGGTAGGGCTGTTAGCCTGAGCTGTAGGAGTGTTAATACATTCTGAGTTGTAGGCCTTGTGACTTGGCTGAGGTAGGGCTGTTAGCCTGAGCTATAGGAGTGTGGATACATTCTGAGTTGTAGGAACCTTTCAGGGTTCTGAGCTGTAAGATCTGTGGATCTGAGAAGAAGGAGGAAGTTAGGCCGAATCTATCACACTTCTGGATAGGCAAAGGGCGAAAGTGGATGTACCCAGACCTTGAGGAACCACTATAAACAAGTGTGCAATCTGTGATGTGTGTGTGATTGTGAATTCTGTGCTGTGGTTGTTGTATTAGCTGTAGAATAGTTAGATTCTTTTTAAAGAACTGAATTCTTATTCTGCCTTAAAAAGAAAAAAAAAGAACCTATTCACCCCCCTCTAGGTGTTTGGGTTATCTTGAAATCGATTCTATCAGGTGTCTCGCGAGCTCGATGCCTGAAGAGATTGAGTCTGAGGTACCTTGGACCGTTTGAGTTCCTAGAGCGGAGAGGTGAAGCAGTGTATCGACTGAAGTTGTCAGTGGAGTTGAGTGGGATACATGATGTATTCAGCATATCGGGGTTGTGGAAGGCGGTGCAAGAGCCTTCGCAGGTGGTTGTTGTAGATCAGATGCCGGTTGATTGTGGGATGACGACGAAGGTCAAGCCCGTATGCATTGGAGGCTTTGAAGTCAAATGACTCCGCAATAAGGAGTTTCGAATGGTTAAAGTCCGTTGAAATAATTACGGTCGTGAAGAGCTTTCACAGGAACGAGAGCAGATTATGTTGGAGGAATACCCCGAGTTATTTCGCTTGGGTAAAACCTAGGTTGTGTATCTTTACATAATTTCGTGGGCGAAATTCTTTAAGGGGGGAGATTTGTAATGCCCCGAAACTTAAAAGTGAAACGGGCGGTGTTCGAACCAAGTTCGGGTCTTTGTAGGGTGAACACGGCCTATGACACGGGCTTGTCACATGGCCGTGTCGTGCTCGGGTAGTCGAGGCGACGTCGACGATCGTTGAGTGCTCGAATATAGCCTCTGACACGGGCATGTTATAGGGCATGTTAGGAACACGGCATGTGACACGGGCGTGTCACATGGCCGTGTACTCCTCTGGAAGTTTGGTCCTGTGTCGACTGAGGGACACATCCCCGAACACGAGTGTGTACTTTATGACACGGGCGTGTCAAATTCGACACGGGCGTGTGGCCACCCGTGTCCACCAAGGGACGTGACGGTTGGCCTGGTGGTTATTCGTGACACGCCCCTGGTCACGGGCGTGTCGATGACCCGACATGGGCATGTAAGGTTGGGACATGGGCGTGTCCTAACCTGTTTGCTTTTATGTACTCGACAATCGTGTCTGGATCAAGGCATACGGCCTGGGACACGGCCATGTGCAAAGCCGTGTTCAGCCTATTTTAATGACTTTTTGGGTGGATCCGAGCCATTCGTTTTCTTTAAACAAGATCTGACGGCATAGGATTAATCCTTCTTCCTTAAGACCGGGAATGGGGGTTAAACTCCTCATTTTCTTTTGGCCTTTCTCTTTCTAAAGTCTTAGAGAGAGGAGAAAGCAAGGAAGAAGGAGGAGGAGGATCCCAGCCGCCGGCGGAGCATCAGATCAAATCAAAAACCGAGACCGGATCCGCGGAGGCATTCTCATTGCGAAGCTTTCCATCCGGCTAGTTTTTCATGGCTCCAAAATGAACTTAAAGGGCAACGATTCTCAACTTGGACATGTGAAGTCCTCTTCCTTTCTGCATGGGAAACCCGCTCCCACGAGTGTGCGGTGTTCCTTGGGGTAGATGTGAATAGTCCCCCTTGTGTGACATGTAGAGTCCGGAATCCAAGTACGGGAATAGGCATTGTGTGTGAAGCCTACCCGGACATGTTTTTCTGGATCGGTGATGTTGCATTGTGCATGGATTGTCGGAGAAGACTTCGTATTGTGTTGTTTTTCGGGTTTTCTACACGGTAGATTGCAACAGGGAGCCTTGGGGATTAACTCCAAGGTGCACCCGGAAAACAGGGCAGAAACACATTCCTGCCAACTAGGTGGTCTGGGGCCAACCTTGTATATAATTGGGATTGTATGTCCGAGGCCTGTCTCAAGGAGACATGTAGGGTCTTTCTTTGGTAAGCGGTGAGCCCATGAGGTTCAGAATTATTTGGCCAGGGAGCCGAACAGGAAAGGCAAAACCGACCCGCGCCCTGCAGGTTTGGCCATGAGTACTACGGTATTCGGAGACGGTAGGGCGACTTGAGCAACGAGAAATGGTGGAGCTGTACCTGTGTTATGTAGACTATGACGTGAGAGTAGCGGAAATTGGCTCTCGTCGGTGGCATAATGAGAGTCTCAGGACAGGGGTCGTAAAGACTGAAATGCTCAAAGTAACCGTCAAGTCAAGGACCTCTGAATGGAGGTGGTATCCGGGAAGTCCGGTACACCGTCAATGTGCCCTGAGTGCACGGGGTGGGCGGCCGTGCTAGCCTCCTCCTGTGGTGAATTGTGCTAGGTTGTACTTTCACTAGGATTTTTGGATGTACTAATGAAATGCAGGGAAGGAGCACTGCTATCCCGAATAAGGGGCGGGGTCGTTATAATTTGGTCAGCTTTAGCTGACCATTTCTTTGTTTGCCACCGTACGGTGGAATGTTTCTTGCAGGTGCTGCGGAGCCAAGTACCAAATAGCGGGCTGAAGCCCAAGATGATGTGCTGGCCCTCGAAGGCCAAAGCGAACTGTTATTTTATTTCTATCATGTGTGGCCGGCCTGTGAGCCGATGTTTGTAAAACACTATGTTGTTAAGTGAACATTTGTAAGGCCATAAGGCCAAGTACTTTTGTGTATTTTGGTTTTTCATTCCTATTGTGGTTGGTGGACATTCATGATATATGTTGTATGTTATTGGGTTCTTTTAATTACTTAAAAGCTTCCGCTAGTTGCTCTGTGTAGGACGTTTGTGATTGGGAGAATGGTTTCATTCTGTAACCCTTCGGTCTGTCTGTAGTATATGACGTCGGGCCCCGGCCAGACCTACTGTTATATACCATGCGACGGATATGGGTGTTACATTCTGTCCTTTGGGCCTTGGCACCAACTCTCAAACCTTGCACCTTTCAAACTGGTTGAGCTCCTCTTGCATAGCCATTATCCAAGAGGGATCCTTGTTTTCTTCTTCAAATTTCTTTGGCTCAACCTTAGAAAGGAAGCTAAGATGTAATACTTCGGTAATACCTCTTCTGGTCCTTACACCGTCGCTTGGCTCTCCAATGATCAGATCAATAGGGTAATCTCTTAGGTGTCTGAACACTAGATTCCTTCCTATCCCTCCAGCAGGTCTTACCCAATCTGGTGCACCTCCTTTAGGTTAAAGGAGTTATTCATCTGGTAATTCTTCTTACACCAAACTTAGATTGACGACTTTGACTGAGCTAGGTTCATCTTCCTTGAAGGCTTCTTCCAAGCTTAGTTCTTTTATCCTTATACCCGCATCTTCACTAATAACACTAGACGAGATGCTATGAAGCATACTTGTCTCATCAAATACAACATTTATTGACTCTTTTATAACCAGGGTTTTCTTATTGAAAATCCTATATGCCTGAATATGACTATTATATCCTACGAAAATACCTTTAAAACACTTATCACTAAACTTTGTATGATAATACTTTCCATTATTAAGTACAAAGCACTTGCTTCAAAAGATTCTAAAGTAGTACACAGTCAGTTTTCGGACCTTCAATACTTCATAGGGAGTCTTACGATGACTTTTGTTGATTAATGCTCTGTTTTGCATGTGGTACGTTGTGTTGACTGTTTCAGCCGAGAAGTACTCTCGTAGTGACGAGTCTTTCAACATTGTCATACATGCTTCAATGAGGGTTCTATTCCTTCTCTTGGCAACTCCATTTTGTTGGGGAGTACGCAGAGAGGAAAACTATTGAAAGATACCTTGACTTCCACAGAATTCTATCATGGCCCCAGACTCAAATTCTATTCTGCGATCACTTCTGATTTTGACCACTGAGCAGTTTAATTCGTTCTAAATTTGTCGGACAAAATTAGTGAAAGCCTCGAAGGTGTCTGACTTGTGTTTCAGAAAGAACACCCAAGTAAAACGAGAGTAGTCATTAACAATGACTAACATATAAACTTTACCTCATAAACTGTGAACTGAAATAGCACCAAACAAGTCCATATGTAATAGATATAAACAATGAGAGTAATCCTTTTCAATAATAACCTTAAAGATAGACCTTGTCTTCTTACTCATTTGGCATGCGTGACATGAACTCTCATTAAGACACCTTGTTGGGTTTTGTATCCACAATAACCTAGATTTATGTGAAGTCACCCTTGAACTAAGATGAATTAAGTTTGTATTTGATGCTATTCTTTATTTGAGTGCTTGCAAGTTATTATTGCCAAGTGTAGACCAATGTCAGTTTAAAATGAGTCACTAAACACAGGACCATGCAATGTAATCCCTCATTGTGTGATCCATTTGTTCACTCATATGTAACCTCTCTATTGGGATGCACTTCATCTTCAAGTACTAGAGCAATAGAAGAAAAGAAGGGTTGCCAGTTTCTACAAAGAAGAAAAGAAATTGTTTCTAAAAAATTTCATAAGTCCATTTCTCGAGAAATAAAATGTATTTCTCGAGAAGTCTAAGTAAATTTCTCGAGAAAGCAAAGCTGTTCTTGAGAAACCATAACGGTCCGTTCGGCCCCCTGGAATTGGAATTGCAGAATTAGAATTCATCTAATTCCAATTCCTGTGAGAATTGGAATTGGTCTGAATTCCAACGCAGTTGTTCGGCTGCAGGATGAATTTCTAGAATTGGAATTGGAATTGGTTTAGAATTTCTTTTTTTCTCATGCCTGCAGGACCGAGCGACATGACAATTTGAAGTTAGAGTCTTGTGTCACTCGGGATGAAGTGAAAGTTACTCTAGTGTCAACTACCTTCACCTTTGGGGGGGGGGGGGATAGGTGATTTGCAGTCGTTTTGCGGAATTAAAAATTTACCTGCACAATAAAATAAAACAAGCACATCACAGAAACACACAGGCAGTTATAGTGGTTCCTCGATTTGGGTACGTCCACTTTCCCCCTTCGACGTATCTCCCAACAAGGGACGACTCGGTCACTTCACCAACCGGATTGAAATCCAATCCTCACACTATGGAAGAAACCCTTCCACCCGAAGGAGTCACTACTCCTCCACCACGGGTTACACCTAACCCTTACAATGAGGAACCAAAGTTCCTTTACAACAAAAGTAAAAATAGAATGTACAAAATACAAACTACGTATGGAGCGCTCGGTGTCCCTCTTCGTTCGATGAAGCGTTCTTGTAGAAGACGAAGAGTCCACGACCTAAGCACTCTCTTGGATAAGATCTTCCCGAGATCGGCGGCGACAAAGGATTACGGTGGCGATGCTTTGTAGATCCAAACTTCGTAACAAAGCTAACAAGGTCTACCAACGATCTTACTTGGATCTATCGTCTCAATCGATTCGGAAGGGGAAAGTATTCCCGTTCAACAAACCAAGAGACAAGGGATCTCAAGATAGAAATGTGAGACGCATTGCTTGGCTAAGTTTCTATCGCCGAGAGATCAAGAAGAATCCGATCAGCGGCGACGACAAACTTTCGAGCAGCGACGGCGGCGGAAGGAAATCCGCGATCTGCTAGGTCACGTCGGCGACGAACGACTTTTTCGTTTTCTTCGCTTCTAGTTAAGTTCAAAATGGGAGAGTATATATACTGTAGAATACTCCTTTATGACCGTTGTGGGCACCACCAGAAGAAACCCTAATTTCGGTTCAAACAGCACCTGAACACTTGGTCCGATCCAGCGAGCCAACGGAATTCGCCTAAGGCAAATTCGGCGGGAATCATTGGTGATTCTCGACGAATCGGCGAGAATCACTTATGATTCCCATCGAATTCTCCTTATAAGAATTTTAGCTGAGGAGCTTGCCATCCGGAGTGAATCGGCAAGAGTCACAATCCATTCTCGACGAATCGGCAAGAATGCAGAGTCATTCTCGACGATTCATCGAGAATCACTTAATGACTCTCGACGATTCTGACTTAGCGTGAATTTTGCAAGCGTTGAGTCAGCCGGATGCAGTCGATGAGAATCGACGAGTGATTCTCGACGATTCGGCGAGAATCACTAGTGATTCTCGACGATTCGGCGAGAATCACTAGTGATTCTCGTCAAATCGGCGAGAATCACTTAGTGATTCTCGTCGATTCTAACTTAGGCGATTTTTCGCCTTTCTTCCCGTGAGTTGCGTTGACCCATCCTTGCTCCTTGTCTGCTCATGATCTGTCTCAGCCCTGTACTTGAAAATAAGTATACTCCAATAGAGAGAGTACACGTAAGCCAACACACTGATCTGCTCAACGAGGGATTACGTTGCGCAAACCCGTGTATATTGACCCACTGCACCCTGACATTAGTGTGTACTTAGCGTGGAATAACTGCAAGCACAACTTGAAGATATATCATCAAATACATTGTGAATTCATCTTAGCTTGACAGGAGGCTTCTTCAAATCCAGGTAATTGTGGATACAATACCCAACAATCTCCCCCTATTTGAAGAAGCCAAAATCCTACTAGCTAAGATGAATTTCACCAACCAGAGTAATATACAAAACAAATTGAGCGAGACAAGACACAGAGAATTAAAAGCATACAGAACAATACTTGAGTCAATCATGAAATCATATATATATGTGTCCACAAGAATTGTTCATATGACAACTTGAAAAGATAAATATGCAATAAGGAATAGATAAGCAAAAATCCTAAGCCTATTTCTCCTTAGCTAGTTCGTCCTTCGGTTGCTGATCAAAGTACTTCTTGCTTTGTCTCTCAAAATATTCCTTGGGCTTCGGATAGTATCTGGGGGGAGGATCTTTATGTCGCTCAGTGTTGGTCCTGAAGAATATGCTTCTTTTCGCCTCATACATCTTGTGCATCTCCCATTCATACTGATTGTATACATCATTCCGATTGATTTCCCCCCTCTGCTGTAGCATAAAAGTTTCCAAAATAATGCTCCTTGAAACAGGACTCCATCTTTCATTTCTCACTTCATCCTCCTTCAATCTTACTTTCTTTTCGGTTGGAGTTTCATTGGACGTCCCTTCTTGGAGTTTCCTTTTTCCTCTTGCTATGGCTTCCTGGTCAAACATGGCCCTGAGAGTAGCTTTGTCAGCAGCCCTTGCAGCCTTCTTAGCATCAGCTTCACTAAGAGGAACCTCCTCAACATTTGCACCCTCATCAGCAGCAAAGGCAACCTCATCAGAAAAAGGAACCGGAATTGGGATGTGTACACCTGATGCTTGCTGCACTAGCCAGTGGCAGCTATAAAAGACATACTTATTTGACTGTTTGAAGTTTTCGACCATAATCTGTTCCAGCCCTGCCATCTTAGCTTTATATGCATTCTCCCCCTTTTTGGCTTCGAGGGCAATGGAGTTTGCATAAGTATGCAGTGACTCATCTATATGCTTTGCAGTCTGAGTGAAATCAGTTAGAAGGGAAGTCTGATTTGCTTTGAGAGTTACCATGCTGGCATCGAATAGCTTGATGTTGTTTGCCACAACATGTGCATTTTGGTTCACCACCGCTAGATCAGCTGTGTTCTTCTGGAGGCCTTGCATTAGAAGATTTACTGCCGTGCCGGCCTCTGCATATTTGGTATCAAACTTCTGTTCCATCAGATCCATCTTGTGATTTATTTCCACAACATTCTTCAGCATTAGCTCCTCAGATTGTTTAATTCTTTTTAATACCTTGTTGTGTGATTTCTCAAAAGAATCTTTGAGTTCATCCACTATCCCTTGAATGATGTTCACAGTGTGATTTGCTAGATTTGGTCGTAGTGGATGACCCTGAGGCATGCCTTGTTCTTCTTCTTCAGCAGAATCACTGGGGGAGCTTGATACATGCACAATCTCCAATGGGGGAATATGGGCAGCCTCTGTAGATTTCTCAGGAATGCTCATCAGCCTCTGCTGAGAGGACTCCCCCTCCATTGTTGCACCAGATTTCTCAGGAACTATCACTGGAGCCTATTCCTCAGATGGAACTTCAACATAATCCTGTGGCTCCACCATCTCCACCCTCTCCCTCAAGGTTGTTTCATCTTCAACCACATCCTCCACTTCTTCAGCACCCTCATCTTCCATATCATCATTGTCAATTGCATCATTGTCCAAGGCCTCCTCGTCTTCCTCCTCATCACCCAGATCAGTGGCCAGGGTATCAACTGCATCTTTGGCTATCTGAGAGATATAAGAAACAACATCAGCAGGAACAGTGACTGAGATATCTGTCCTGTGAGTTTCAGTAGCAATGGGTAGAGACTCCCCCTCAGTTCCTGCACGCAGTAAGTCAGGAACGTCACTGGGTTCATCCAAGGGATCTCGGTTTTCTGGAGCTCCATTATCTTCCTCCTCAGAGGCCTCAGCCAAAGGTTCATCCTGTGCTTCAGCTACAGCTGCTCGCCCAATCCTTCTCTCCCATCTATCAAATACACTTGAATCCATTTTCTTCAAGTAATGTATATGAACTCCTTTACTCATGTCGAATCTGTCTCCATCCAGCTGGTTGAGATACAGACTGATGATCCTTCCAAAACCTGGGGTTCACAAAGTATCTTTTATTTTCTCAAACAACATAGCCCCCCAGTTGTATCTTTTTCGACAGACTATAGCCACTAAGATCTTGAACATATCACCCGAGATATGATCGTGGGAGCCTGGTTTGCAGATCAGGACTTTCCCAATGATATCCGACAGGAGCTTCCCTTCCTCATTCATTTCCTTTCTCTTTATCGATTTAGTTTCTCGAGCAAGTCCACAGAATATGAGAGTCCTGGCTCGATCCCCTTCCTCCAGATAGTCCTCCTGTTCAGAACTGGAGAGCTGCAAATATTGTGTTATTTTTCCTGCTGTCATCTTGATCTGTACACCGACAATCTTACTCTTAATCACTGTATCTTTGTGCCGTAGCTTTGTCGTTGTAAAGAATTCCATCACCTCCTTATCCAGGATTTTGCAAGGATGCTCCAGGATGAAGGTAAGTCCGGCCTCTTCAAGCATGAGGATTATATTCCTTAACTCATCGGAGGCATGAGAGAAGCCTGTCCTAACCAGTTCACTTCCAGTGAGGAGTCCTGCTGTGGTTCTAGGGGCCATTGCAAACCTAAACAGGACATGTTCAAGTGTCTAAACCCTATCAGTACTTCTAGAATAGGAGCTACACTTAGACAAGAAACTTCAAGGATGAGGGAACGTTACCCTAGCGCCGAGCGGTTTGGCGGGACGATGGCGACTGGGAGGCACGGAACCGATGGGAACACCTGACGGGGAGAGAGAATGAGTGTTGACGGAGAGGAAAATGCGACGGGAAGACGCCGGAAGCACGGAGCCGGCGGGAGCACGTCACGATCCTTGCGTCCTTGGGATTTTATCGACGGAAGCACGAAGGAGCGATGAAGACCACATGCGATCGAAGCACGGGACGAGCTTTCACACGATCGACGGGAATACGCGAGGAGTCAGGGAAGTCGACGGGAGTTCAGCATAACTGGGAATATGAAGAGTCAACCTGAGTTATTTGCTATTTATATCCACCGACCGAGGGAAGTCGACGAGATTTGACGGGATTTTCTATACAAATTAACCGTGGCATGTTAATTTCAAGCCTTTGCCCCCATTTTATTTCTTGATCATGAAACCTCGATCGAGTTGAACAATATATAAACCCTATACATAATTCAAGAGTAATTCTAGGTGAAAAATTGTAATATTTTGTTACACCCACTGACATACATTCCTTAATTTCAAATGGGCTGATTTACGCCTATTGAGATTCATTATCAAATATATAAATATGTAACTACAAGGAATTCTTCAGATTGTACCTAAGGGTTATTTAACATTTGCGTCCTCTTATCGGGAGTGTGAACATATGTGTGTATATATACATATGAACATTTACTTTTAGAGTAAGAATTAACATATTCGTGTGGATGTATGTATATACATATATATGTAAGCATCAATATAATACGACTCAAGTATTGAAACTGAACGCATGTACCTGAGATCATTAAATTGATCATTCAGATCCTCTATTTGAGGTACACCAGGTGTCCAATTAGAGTAAGCCATTGTAGGTAGCATTGCTCTTATCCCATATACGTGTTCCATGTCATTCTTGGAACATCTCATGTCTAGTTCCCATCATATTTATGGGAACCTAGACTATCCTGCGAAAAAGAATTACCCTACCTTAGGAACCCAATATGTATTGGGTCCTAGGTTCTTATCAGCATAAAATATCGAATGCCTTCCTATAGGAATCCTGTCAGGAAGGCTAGCTCTGCCCAGAGGAAGTGGACATACCCTTTCCCTTGGCACAGAGGGATTGTGCCAACAATCTATGACAAAGTGACCCACCTTGCCACAACACCAACAATCATGAACGTTGTATCGCCATTTCTGACCTGATCTACTGACTGAGGTAGTCATGATCTTAGATCTAAACGGGACCGGGCAGGTTCTGCTCACAAATTTGCCCTTTTCACCGAGACATGAGGGAGGGTGGATAGAGAGCATATGGTGAGTGTCATGAGGCCTGGGAGGTGGTTCCTTCCTTTCAGTCAACACACATCCGGGGGCCCCATGGGTACTTACTACATGTTTCCCAACCCCCTTTCCTGTGTATTGGGGTTGTAAGAGATGCAGTGAGAGCTGGTTCCTGCAGATTCATGACAAGTTGGGGCTGAGGCCGAGAATACAAAGGGTTCAGGATGAGCCTTGGGTATTCTCTCATGGGTAGCCATGACAGCTCTTGCATTGTGGGTATTTCCACCTGAGGGCCGATCACTCTTGCAGTGACAAAGGTTATTCCTGTGGTCATACCTGAAAGCATGATGTGTGCCTTTCCTACTCGGGGTGGGGGGTCTGAACACAGTTTCCCCATTTCTCCATGAATTAATGATTTGGGAGATCCACCCATTTTCTGTTTTTCTTTTGATAGCATCTATCTTGGAAAATTTAGAAACTATCCTCTTCCCGATCTCTAGATGACTCTCTAGATCCGAGATCTTAGAGTCCTTTACCTTGATGGATTCCAATTGGAGATTCATCAAGATCCTTAGCTGAGCAATCTCCTTAGCTTGTTCTTCAACAAGTAAGTTGCTCAGTTGAAGGGCACTCTCATGGGAATCAAGATTTTCAATCTTTTGATTGACGCTATCCATCTCCCTTGCATCACTAGAAGGACAACCCTCTGAACTATTCCTATTTTCAAGAACTTCAAGGGGAGAGGAGCATGATGAAGAAGTTACCTGATCCTGACTTTGATGTTCCGGGTAAGCGTTAAGATCGGCAGAGACTATTGTGTCAGCTTCATCAGAACTGCTTTCCTCAGCCTCTTCTTCAGTCTCCGATATGGACACAGGAGCCCTGATACTGAGAGATTGGTCTTAACCTTCATCTTCAGAAATGAGGACCCCCACATAGGCTTCATCCTCCTGCTGGCATCCAGTCCTAGCTGTCTACGATCCCACCGTGAGATCTGAGATAGTTTGCCACATAGACTTTGCAGTCTTACACTTGTCCAATCTTGACCGAGAAGATCCAGACCACACGTCAGTGATGATCTGACGAATCAGCTTGTCTAGGTTGAAAAGTGAGAGCTCAGTCTCAGACATCTCTTCGAGACTCTTGGGGATTTGGAGATCGTTTCCTGAGTTGGAAGCCTTCATGGGAATGAAGGGACCCTCTTCCAAAATGAGTGATGCGCGATGGTCAATGGCCTCCAGATGAAACATAACTCTCATCTTCCAGATGGGATAATACTCCGTTGTGCAAGCAGGAAGTCTCAGAGGAGAGACATCAGAGTCCAGCTCCATGCTTGAGTCTTGTGTTCTTCTTGACACTAGAACCGGGATCTTACTCAAGGTGTTTACCTTATTGCTGAGTAACATCCCTCTGATACCACTTGAAAGTTACTCTAGTGTCAACTACCTTCACCTATGGGGGGTGGATAGGTGATTTGCAGTCGTTTTGCGGAATTAAAAATTTACCTGCACAATAAAACAAAACAAGCACAGCACAGAAACACACAGGCAGTTATAGTGGTTCCCCGATTTGGGTACGTCCACATTCCCACTTCGACCTATCTCCCAACAAGGGACGACTCGGTCACTTCACCAACCGGATTGAAATCCAATCCTCACACTATGGAAGAAACCCTTCCACCCGAAGGAGTCACTACTCCTCCACCACGGGTTGCACCCAACCCTTACAATGAGGAACCAAAGTTCCTTTATAACAAAAGTAAAAATAGAATGTAAAAAATACAAACTACGTATGGAGCGCTCGGTGTCCCTCTTCGTTCGATGAAGCGTTCTTGTAGAAGACGAAGAGTCCACGACCTAAGCACTCTCTTGGAGAAGATCGTCCCGAGATCGGCGGCGGCAAAGGATTGCGGTGGCGATGCTTTGTAGATCCAAACTTCGTAACAAAGCTAGCAAGGTCTACCAACAATCTTACTTGGATCGATCGTCTCAATCGATTCAGAAGGGGAAAGTATTCCCGTTCAACAAACCAAGAGACAAGGGATCTCAAGATAGAAACGTGAGACGCGTAGCTTGGCTAAGTTTCTATCGCCGAGAGATCAAGAAGAATCCGATCAGCTGCGGAGACAAACTTTCGAGCGGTGACGGCGGCGGAAGGAAATCCGCGATCTGCTAGGTCAAGTCGGCGACGGCCGACTTTTTTCGTTTTCTTCGCTTCTAGTTAAGTTCAAAATGGGAGAGTATATATACTGTAGAATACTCCTTTATGACCGTTGTGGGCCCCACCAGAAGAAACCCTAATTTCGGTTCAAACAGCGCCTGAACACTTGGTCCGGTCTAGTGAGCCAATGGAATTCGCCTAAGGCAAATTCGGCGGGAATCATTGGTGATTATCGACGAATCGGCGAGAATCGCTTATGATTCCCGTCGAATTCTCCTTCGAAGAATTTTAGCTGAGGAGCTTGCCATCCGGAGTGAATCGGCAAGAGTCACAATCCATTCTCGACGAATCGGCGAGAATGCATAGTCATTCTCGACGATTCGTCGAGAATCACTTAATGACTCTCGACGATTCTGACTTAGCGTGAATTTTGCAAGCGTTGAGTCAGCCGGATGCAGTCGGCGAGAATCGACGAGTGATTCTCGATGATTCGGCGAGAATCACTAGTGATTCTCGTCAAATCGGCGAGAATCACTTAGTGATTCTCGTCGATTCTAACTTAGGCGATTTTTCGTCTTTCTTCCCGTGAGTTGCGTTGACCCATCCTTGCACCTTGTCTGCTCTTGATCTGTCTCAGCCCTGTACTTGAAAAAAGTACACTCCAATAGAGAGAGTACACGTAAGCCAACACACTGATCTGCTCAACGAGGGATTATGTTGCGCAGACCCGTGTATGTTGACCCACTACACCCTGACATTGGTGTGTACTTAGCGTGGAATAACTGCAAGCACAACTTGAAGATATATCATCAAATACATTGTGAATTCAATTTAGCTTGACAGGAGACTTCTTCAAATCCAGGTAATTGTGGATACAATACCCAACACGAAGTTATTACAACAAAACCAAGTGATGGAAGGAATTATTCCTTTTACAATATATAAGAAAATATAGAAATTTGAAAAAAAAGAACACAACACCAGAAAAATCAACTTCAAGTAGTTTTCAAACAATTAATTATGATCGGGCAACGACGGCGAGATCGGGCGGTGATGACGAGATCGGGCAGTGATGACGAGATCAGGCAGTGATGATGAGATCGAGTGACGACGACGAGATCGACGATGGCGAGATCGGGCGACGACGATGAGATCGGGGCCATGATCAGGCGATGACGACGAGATCGGGTAGTGGTGGTGGCGAGATCGAGCGGTTGCAGCGAGATCGGGCGGTGGTGGCGAGATCGGGCGGTGGTGGCGAGATCGGGCGGCGGATGCGGCGAGATCGGGCGGCGGCGGGGGCAAGATCGGGCGGCCACGACGAGATCGGGCAGCGGCGGTGGCGAGATCGGGCCGCGATGGCAGTGAGATCGAGCGACGATGGTGAGATCGGTCGTTCGACGACGAGATCGGGTGGTGGTGGCGGTATCAGGAGTGAGCGGTGGCGAGATTGGGAGGCGGCGGTGAGATCGGGCGGCGGCGGCGAGATCGGGCAGTGGAGGCGAGATCGGGCGACGACGACAAGATCGGGCGGCGGTGAGATCGGGCGGTGGCGGCGAGATCGGACGGCGACGATGAGATCGGGCGGTGGCAGCAAGATCGGGGATGACGATGAGATCGAGTAACGACGGGCATAGTAAAAAACTGAATTCCATGAAATATCTGTCTTTACTCATAAGAATTGGTCATAGTACAAAATTGAATTCCATGGAATTGGACCAATTCCAATTCCGAGGGAATTCCTAACACCCGAACACTGGAATTGGAATTCTGTTGCCCCAATTCCAATTCCCAATTCCAATTCCAGGGGTCCGAACGGACCGTAAGTCTTTTTCTCGAGAAATCAACTATTTCTAGATAAATCAGTCATTAAGTTCACAGAATTTTCGTCAAGAAAATTTCTCGGGAAGGTCAGAACATTTCTCGAGAAAGCACTTCATTTCTCGAGAAATCATATTCTTCTCTAGAAATCTGTCTTCAGTTCTAATTTGCGCTAAGTACTTTTCTCGAGAAATAATATCTTTCTTGAGAAATCTGTAATTTACTTCAAAGAAATTTTCGTCAAGTCTTTTCTCAAGAGACCATGTCTTTTTCTCGAGAAAGCTAATCATTTCTCGAGAAATCTATTTCTTCTCGAGAAATGAACTTGCAGATTTTTCGTTTCAAATCTTCTGATGGGATTTCAAATTAATCCAAGTTAATGTTGATTGATCCACGTGGATCTTTTCTTAATGACTCATGACCAATAGACGATGATCTATATATAGTCTTTTCAATCGGAATCAAAAACCCTAACTAATTATAATTACAGTAATCAGAATCGCATTTTACACTTTCCAAAAATCGGAAGAAGCCGCTAACTCCATTGTCATTCTTCTCTACCGCTCTCTGTTGATCCAGCGATTCAAGAGGAGAAACGATTCGACAGATCCAAGATTCCAAGATTTTTTAACATCTATTTGATCGTGTCAGATTCAAGGTTTTCAGATCAAGTTTTCTCGGATTTCTTCCGCAATCTTCTTCACAGAGCATTTCAGTTTTCAAGAAGGAAGATCCCTGAAGATTTCAGATCTAGAAGAGTAAAATTTTTATTCTTATTATAAAAAAATTATTTTTACTATTGTAGGAGCTTTGTCTCCGAGATTTTAGGAAGTTTGTTCTTCTGAGTGTAGATCCGTGTGTGGATCGAGTTTGTAGATCCGGTTTGTGGATCAAGTTTGTAGATCCGGTTGTGGATCAAGGTGTAAGAGAGTTTCTTCTCCAAGGTGTATGAGCGTTGCTCCGAGATGTAAGATTGTGATAATCTGCGAAAGGTGAAGTAGCCAAATCTTACCCTTCGTGGTAGATAGGCGAGGTAGGACAACAGACGTACCTAATACGGGGAACCTTTATAAATCTCTGTTGTTTGTGTGCTTGAATTTTTAGATAATTTTTATTTCGTAAAATGACACAAACATCACATATTCACCCCCCTCTAGGTGATTTAGGTAGACGCTAGATACTTTCGCACCTAATGCTGGGAGCATCACATACAAGGTTGTGAGAAAATAACATACTTATAGTTTTGAAATTTATGTGCTAATCTCTTGTGTCATTGGTCACAGAGAGACGCACTATCTTTTGATAAAAAACACATTGGTGTAGAAGTGTCTAAACAAAGAAAATTTAAACAAAAAATATTTCTACTCTGAGTGCCTATTAAGACTGTCTCCAAATTGGCAGATGATTTTAGTAGACACTTGTCCTTGTAGAACTCAACGATATAGCCTTTATTACATAATTGACTTATTCTTATGAGATTATGTTGTAATCCTTTAACATAAACCACTTATATGAAGGAGACTATACCATTGGTAATCATACCGTAGCCTTTTGTGATTCCCTGTTAGACCCTCCAAATATGACTTTTGGACCGTCTTCGATTAAGGTATATTCTTGCAATAGGCTTTTACTCCCAGTCATGTGCCGAGAGCAATCACTATCTAAATACCAGATAGGATTTTAGTTGGCCTTTGGACATACCTACATTAATGAATCATTTTCCCTTAGGAACCCAAACAAATTTGGGTCATTGGTTCCTTGTTAGCTGGCCACCACCAGGAGCATTAACATTGCGAGTGGTAATTCTTACAATGTTAACTCGTGGATTTTCATATTTGACTGGATAAAACCAACAATCCATGGCAAAGTGACCAATTTTGCCACAACACTAACAATAAAACATTTTTTACCGCCTCTTTTTCTCCTGCTTTACCTTTTGAACGGGTGGTCTAGCAGGGGCAATCGAACTAGAGGAGGAAGCCTCATGAGTACAACATACACAAGGCTTCTTTGTCTCCTTAGCCTTGGGAACAACAGTTTTGGCTTTTGGAGCTTTCTTGCCACTTGGTCCATGAACATATGAACCATAACTGTTAAGTGTGATTTCTTCATAAGGTGTCTTGAATACACTTTCTCCGAAATCCCTAGGGCGGGTCCATTCTTTGCTCATTTTGATAGGTTCCACATATGTTGGCCTGACATAGTGAGCATAGGACGATTCAAAGTCATATTTGTTAGTCGGGAAGACTACCTTTTTGAAAGTGACTTTACTTTGAACAACCTTACCCTTACCCTTAGTAGCTTTATGTCCCACGCCGCTCTAATTCTTTGAGACTGAGAATCCATCAATAAGGGGAAGCACAGTCTTTGGCTTCGAGAAGCTTTCTACCAGCTTACTTTCAATCGCTAACTTCTCTTCTAGTTCATTAAGGAATATCTCCTTCTGAGTCAATAGCTTAGTCAAGTCCTTTAATTCCTCCTTCAGGGATTGGACTTCATCTTTGAGAGAGTCAATTTTTCAATTTCCTCCCTCAGATTTGATTCCACTTCCTTGAGGAAAACAAACTCTTTTGCTTTCCCTTTGACTAGCTTTCGATATTTGTCAAAGGCCTTCAATAGAACTTGATACTGAGTCACTAAATCAGAATCATCCTCTTCAAAGGAGTAGCCTTCATGGCCATCTGAGGCAGTTTCTGGCTCAGAGAGAAGAGTGTGAGAGTTTAACTTCCCATTGTACTTGGATTCTCCCTTATTCTCATCAGTGTGTACCATTAGCCCAAAATAGGATTTTTCATCAAACTTGACTCACTTGAGTCACTGTCGCTGAAGGTTTTTGGCTTCTTCACTATGAAGCTCTTTTCCTCTTTCTTCTTGCTTCGGAAGGATTTCTTTTCTTCCTTCCTTCCCTCTTTCTTCTTGTAGGGGTAGTCGGCAATCATGTGCCCTGGCTTATTGCAACAATAACACACAACGTTAGTAGAAATATGTTTGTTCGATTTCAACAATCATGTGCCACTTGAGCCACCGTCGTTGATGGTCTGGCAGTCTGCATTGTGGTTCAGCGAACTGACGGACTGTCTTATGGACTGTCAACCTTGACGGACTGGTTTCAGCAGTGTGGCGGTTTACAGACAGGTGGCTAGAGCTGCTGAATTCCAGCGAATACAGACAACTGACCATTTGTAGTGCTTTTGGTTGCTAGCTACAGTCTGAGGAGCAAACCAGGCAGATACGGGATACAATGCTGATAGCTTGACTTAATCGCTCAGTTCGTGTAGTCTGAAAGTATTAGACCGCCCAGTCCGCTCATTGTATTTCAGTCCCACATCGTCTATTGTATTCTCTCTATTTCTTCTCTCCCCTAAAAATAAGGGGTCATACCCATGTAAATTAACTTTTTTGCAAATGAAAAATCCTGTTTTTAGATTTTCTCATGATTAGGAAGAGTGATTTTGATGTGTTCAATAAACTAACACGGAGTCCCTATGCCTCGCATTCACACCTCCAAACAAGTGCTTGACCCCTATGGTCCTGATACTCGCATCACAGGACTTAAGCGAGGCACCAGGGAGGCGAACAAGGAAGGAGGTGATAGTAGAGGAGGGAGAGCGAGCCCTCTAAGCGTGAGTCTTATTTCCTAGCATGTTCGAGTACATACTACCCTGGCGAGGAGATTGCACGAGTTCCCTCAGCTCACCATTCAGGTTCAGGGATCCCTTCCTACGAGTTGATATTTTTGGCCTCAGTGCTAGATGGGTTCAGGGATCCATTTATATCCTACTAAACCAACATGGATGATCCCGTCCAACATATCCAATGGTGAAAGTATCTTGTTGTCTACCTAGATCACTTAGAGGGGGGTGAATAGGTGAGTTCTACGTCTTTTGGCGGATTAAAAATTAGTACAAAACAAGTACACAAACACAAAGATTTTATAGTAGTTCCCTGAGTTGAGTACGTCCATTATCCTGCCTTGCCTATCTACTACGAAGGGCTAGATTCAGCTACTTAACCTTTCTCTTAGATTATAAACAATCTTACAACTTGGAGCCTCAACTCCTACAACTCTGATACAAATCTCCTACCACTCGGAGAACAACCTCTCCTACAAACTCGATCCTATAAACAAGGATCTACAGCTCGGAGGCAAAACCTCCTACAATAGTATAATAAGAGTTATACAACAATTTATTAAGAAAAATCTTCTTCAGATCTGAAATCTTCAGACTTTCTTTCCTCTGAACAGTAGATCTTGAAAGCCTTGAGGAAGGAGAGAGCTTGAAATCCTTGAAGTCTTGATCTGAACAAACGAGATCGACTAGATCTGAGGAGTACTTGAACTTTGAGTGATCAGAGATCAAGTCGAATCCTTCATTGAAAATGAATCGTGAATCAGTTGTCGACCGAGAGATTGTCATGAAAAATGGTATCGCGTAAGCCGACGGAAGTTCTTTCGAATTTCTCGATTTTTAATGTAAAAGCACGATTAGGGTTGAATAAAAATCACCTTAGGAATTCATAGGAACTCTCTTTCTCTAACGGATAGAAGTTCCTTCCATACCGAGAAATCCACGTGTTACTGTACATGGTCGTTAGGATGGGCAAAACAAAAATTTGAAAATAAACCCCAAGTCATTTTCGTCGAGTGTCATCGAGTATATAAAGGTATACTCGTCGAACTACTTCAAAATACGACAAAAAGGACTTTGACGAATCCAGATAGATTGGTCTTATAGCTCAGCGCATTCCTAGAGAGACTCTGTGAATTCGATGAATATTGACAAGCATACTTGACAAATTTGATGGGTATCAAAAGATAACTTCAACGAATTCAAGTGTAAGCAAGGCGATATAAGACGAATTCTACTTGGCCGATTCTCAAGGATGAAGAAAAAATTCGTAGAGTTAATTCCTATGAATTTGATAAGTATCAGTAGGTATATCTGACGAATTCGAGGAGTATCAACAGATAACCTCAACAAATTCGACGAGTTTACTCTACGATACTCAACAAATTTTCCTTATAGAAAATTCCGTCCTTTATGAATTCAGCACAACCCCATTCCTTGAATCTTATAATGCACTTGAAATGGAAGTACATTCCAATAAAGAGATTGCACATGAGTCAACACTTTGGCCTACACAATGAGGGATTACATTATATAGTCCTGTGTTCCATGAATCATTGTAACCTGACATTGGTTTGTACTTAGCAACATGATCTTGCAACCACATGACTAAAAACATGCAATCAAATACAATCTCAATTCATCTTAGTTCAAGGGACGCTTCTTCAAATCAGGGTTATTGTGAATACAATACCCAACAAGTGGTTCGAGGACACCATCTCCATTAGGTAAGTTACGAATGCCTTCAAGTGTAGGTTGTTTGCCATCACATTAAAGGAAAGGTGAGGATTCGGTTCAACCAACTTCCCTCAGGGACCATCTACAACTTCTGCATCAGAGTTTCCTACTGCGCTTCTCCACGTCAAAGAAGAGGAATATGGGAGTTGAGGCTTTCTTCCTCATCAAGCAAGGAGCTGAAGAGTCGCAGGGGAGCTAAATGGATCATTTCTAGAAGGTTTTTGGTCCAAGAGGTTCCTATACACACCTTGCAGCTTTCCCTCGCCATTGGGATACAATAGGGGTTGTTCGTGATGGATCAAGCTTAGGACCGCCTTTGTATTTCAAGGAGTTGATTTACCGTGCGAGGCGAAAGATCGAGTTTGAGGCTACGAATGGCATGTTCGTGTCAAAGTTGGCCAAGTTATGAGAAAGTAAGGCGAAAGCGCAGGTATAATCTTGGCAGTAGGAAGGGAGAAGAAGGGAAGTGCTGAGGAGACAAGGGTTTCAAGGACACCCGGGGGGGGGGGGCAGGAGCCGAGGTGGAGGTTTCAACCATTAATCAACCGGTCGATCTATAGGCCGATAAGAAGACCCCTTGGGGTTAGGGAAGAGGGTTTGCTCAAGGTGTAGGGCCCTTCCATGAGTTAACTTTCAAGCAGGGAACGAATTGTTCAACCCTCCAGGGTGGAGACCATGTCCGAGGCCATTTCAACCCCCTCCCTAGCATGCCATATCGATCGACTGAAGAGGAAGAAGGAACCATCCAGGAAGGGCAGGAAGGGTAAGCGTGGTATTACTCTACTGTGACTTTCACTAGGTGAAAGGTGATACAACGACTATATTCCCTGAATTCTTGGAGGTGAGAGGAGTGGTGAGAGCCATGAAGGGGCAGCGATCAAAACAACAAATTAAAGGAGTATGAGAAGGAGGAGGAACATAGGTGGAAGACTGGTGTGAAGATCAGATCGATGTAAGCACCCGAGGTGGGATTAGAGTGATCCATAAGGGGGGGGGGGTAGGGATCGAGGCCACCCAAAAGGGGAGCCTTCATGTCATTTACCATAAGAGTGTCGCTTCGACCTCCAAGATCCCACACTTAGAGGAGAAGATCATCTTCTTAGCGAATGATATGTTGGAGTATGAAGACCCACTCTGCAATGCATTGGTAATCCAAACAACGATTGAGAACTTCACGATTTCTAGAATCCCGGTGGACAACATGAGTTATATTAATGTGATATTCAAGAAGGGCTTCGACGAGATGAAGGTGCATTCCAATAGGGTGCGTGCCTCAGATGGTCCACTGTTCTGATTTTTTGAGAGAGGAAGAAAGTGGAGGGAGGAGTCGAGCTCCTCATTACTTTGGGGGCACGTCAAAGAACTATCAATTCGACAACGAGGATGCCCTAAGCAACTACAACACCATATTTTGTTGTCCCCTCATCAATGATTTTCAGTTCATGTATTCCTCTTACCACTAGTACTTGAAGTACAACATTGGAGAAGTTAAGATTGGGGAGACAACAAGGTGGCTAGACATTGCTTCATCACGACTGCTAACATAATATCTTGCAAGGAGATAGAGGAGGTCGATAAGGCAATGAAGGATAGGGCCAAGCTAGAAGCAGCAAAGGAGATAGTGATGAAGGAGATCATCCCCCAGGGCAAGTGTAACGCCCCGAAACTCAATAGGGTGACGGGGGGCGTTTTGAGCCAAATATGTGTTTTGGCAGGGGTGACATGGCCTGGGACACGGGCGTGTACCAGGGCGTGTCGTGCTCGGGTTCGCTGTTTGGCCGCGTGGTCGTCGTTGCTGGGGTCGACGATCGTTGAGAGGCTGAACACGGCCTGGGACACGGGCGTGTCCCAGGGCGTGTCAGTCCCTCAAAGCCCATACTCAACGATCGTTGAGTGAGGTGTACACGGGTCATGACACGGGCACAGACACGGGCGTGTCACTTGTGACACGGGCGTGTCGGGTGCCGTGTCGCAGGCCGTGTCCTCTCGGGTTCAGAATGTTGGTCGCTGCACACGGGGGTGACACGGGTCGTGATACGGCCGTGTCGTATTCGACACGGGCGTGTCAGAGGCTGTGTCAAAGGCCGTATGCTGGTTATCGAGTCGGTCGAGACGGCGAATGGGTGACACGGCCATGCACACGGCCGTGTTGCAATACGTGTTCGGCCCAGTTTTTGTAATTTCAAGCCTAATCGTGGCCGTTCGTTTCCTTGGCTTTGGATCCAACGGTTGGGGGCTGTTACTGGGGTCTTTTAGCTGGGAATTAGGGTGGAATACCCCATTTTCTTTTGGCCATTCTCTCTCTAAGGGTTTAGAGAGAAGGGAGAGCAAGGAAGAGGTTGGAGACCAAGATCCGGCCGCCGGTGGAGCGTCGGAGCTCCGAATCGAGATCCGAGTCCAGATCCGCGAAGGCGACGCCGTTGCGGTGCTTTCTAACTGCGTAGATTTTTCATGGCACCGCGGAAGAACGCAAGGGTAATGATTTCTCATCCTTGGGCATGTGAAGCCCATTTTCCCTTTGCATAGGAAGCCCTCTCTCGCGAGTGAGCGAAGAGTTGGAGCGTTCCTTGGGGTAGATATGTAAAGTCCCCCTTGTATAGAGTCCGTATGCAAAAATGGACATACACATTGTGTGTGAAGCCTATCTGGACAAGTAGAGCCGGATCGGTGATGTTGCATTGCATATGAACTGGGGAAGACTCCGGGTGTTTGGGTGTTTTTCGGGTTTTCTACGTGGTAGATTGCAGTAGGGAGCCTTGGGGGTTAACTCCAAGGTGCACCCGGAAAACTGGGCAAAAGCGGGTTTTACCAACACGATGGTCGGGGAGCCAACATGAACATAACCGGGTTATGTGATTGTTGTGGCGGAAACGGGACTCGGTGAGTCTTGACCTGCGCATATGGCTTAAATTGTCGTTGCGGAATGAGCACGGGTCAGGCGGAACCGTACCCGATCTATGTCGTTCGGTGGGACCGTTGGCATGGATGAGAGTCTTCGGCGGTCTATGGCTTAAATTGTCATGACCAAGGCCATGAAGACAAAATGCTCATATGATTGGCCGTCCAAGGGGCGGTGGTGGAATGGGAACGTCTATGGCTTGAATTGACGTGACGTTGGCCGGTTCGCCGTGAATGTGCCCTGTGTGCACGAGGTGTGTGGCCGTGCGAGCCTACGCCTGTGTTGAAGTGTGTTTACACTATATTGATGCTATACTAATAAAGTGCAGGGAAAGAGCATCGCCGCCCCGATTACGGGGGCGGGATCGTTATAATTTGGTCAGCATAGCTGACCGTTGCTTTTGTTTACCACCGGGCGGTGGATTGTGGCTTGCAGGTGCTGCGGAGCCGAGCGAGAAATAGCGGGCTAAAGCCCATGTTGCGGTGCTGGCCCTCGAAGGCCTACCCTTTTTATGTTTTCCGTTTATCTCATGTATGGCCGGCCTGCGAGCCGAAGTATGAAAGACACTCTTGTATGAGGGAACTATTGTAAGGCCATAAGGCCGATACTTTTGTATTAATCATTCCTATTTTATCTAAGTAGTGGACATTCGTGCTTGGCAGGGTTCTTTTATTTGTGCAACTTAAGAAATTGCTTCCGCTAGAATGACTCTGTGTAGGACGTTTGTGATTGGTTGTATGGTTTCAACGCGTAACCAACAGGTCTGTCCGTAGTATATGGCGTCGGGCCCCGACCGGACCTACTACTATATGCTATGCGACGGATATGGGTGTTACAAATTGGTATCAGACTACTGGTTTCGGTCAACCTTAAATGAATTCGTGGGCGAATTCACTTTAAGGGGTGGTGAGCACATGTGTGTGCGTCATCGTTATAACATGAAAAGAACCCATGAATGTCCACGTAGGAATGAAAATACACATGTTTGAGGAACCCGCGTGTTCCTATAATTGCTGTTTGCAATAGTTTTTGGTCGCTTATCGGTATTTTGCACGATTATAGGTGACCAGAAGTGGTGCTGGGCCATCAGAACGGCCAGGTTCTGAGGCAAGCAGTGCACCAAGTGAAGCGCCTGCAACACCTCCATCTGCCGAGACCATTAGATTGGTGGTAGAAGCTGTCTTTTCTATGATTAATGCGCAACCTGCAAGACAGGTGCAGCAGCCTGCTCCTGCGGAGGAGCAAGTGCCGCTCCAAGCGGCGGAGCCTAGAAGGGTTAAGCAGGTGGCGGTGGAGCCGGAGTTGCCTCGAAGAGCAACTGAGAGACAGCTTAAGCATGTGATGGGCTTCCACCCACCGGTGTTCTCGGGAATGGGAACCCCGACCCAGGCTGAAGATTGGCTCTCAAGAGTCAATAGGGTGATGACAGCGACAGAAACGGAAGAGTGGCAGAAGACCACAATAGCGACGTTCCTATTGGATGGGGACGCAAGGTTATGGTGGGAAGGTCTAGAGCTACACCAGTTGAGGGGAAGGCCGTTGGCCGAAGTATCTATGGAGGAATTTTCGAGACTGTTCATGGCTCGATACCTCCCCTCAGCGCAGAGGATCGCACTAGAGAACGAGTTCCAAAAGTTAGTGCAAGGAGATAGCACTGTAGACGAGTACCTCCACGAGTTTACTCGATTGGGGAGATATGCTAGCGCTACCTTTGTCGATGAGGAGCGAAAGACTAACCGCTTTTATGAAGGGTTAAGAGATGAGCTGAGGTTGCTACTGTCAGGGCCCATGGAGCAGGGTTTCCTAACCTTGGTCAACTCGCCCGGTCCTTGGAGAAGGACATGAGAAATGTGCAAGCTAAGAAGGAATCTGGTGGGAAGAAATCAGAGTTCAAGGCGCCGACTACGTCGAAGTCGGGCTATCGAAGATTCTATAAGAAGGCTAGGACGTCAGGTCCAGCTTCTTCAACAGGTGACTCGGGGGAAACTACCAATCGAACCCCGGGCGCTTGTTTCACATGTGGAAAGACGGGGCACTATGCCTGCAATTGCTGGAGCGGACGCCCAAAGTCTGAGAGAAAACAAGGAGCTACTTACGAAGAGAAGGGCAAGGCGGTGGAGTCAACCGCGTCCCACTATGCTCCGACTCTGCCTAAAGTCTACAACTTGGGGCAGCAGGAGGCCATTAAACAAGCGGATGTGGTGACAAGTACGAGTTAATTTATAGCAAGTTAACTTAAATACTGTTGTTTATTGCTTGTTAGCCTAATATGGTTTACATAGGCTTTGTTTTGATTAGCGATAGTCCGGCACGGGCACTGTTCGATATGGGAGCTTCACACTCCTTGTCCAAAAATTTTATATAGCACATCGGAGTCCCTTCTTCGATGGCGAAGGACAAGTTGGATGTGCTGCTACCGAATGGGTGCTCGATGCGTGCGGACAGAGTGTGCGCCGTAAAGGTTCACATTGGGAGCCAAGAGTTCGACTTGCTAGCATCATTGTTGCCTCTAGTAGAGTTCGACGTTATCTTTAGGATGGATTTGCTTTCGGAGCAGAAAGATTGGATTGACTGTGACCGGAAGGAGGTCAAGCTGGGTGTTAGGAGGGGGACAACATTCGAGGGACTCAAGGGGTCGAGCAAGACGCTGATGTCTGCTCTTCAGGTGGTAAAGGCAGTTCGTGCTGGTGCAGAGCTGTTCTTCGCAATAGTGGGGGCTGTGGAGCCAAAGTCCACGTTGGATAGCATCCTCGTGGTTTGTGAATACCTCGATGTGTTCCCGGATAGTCTTCCTGGAGCCCCACCACAGCGGGAGATTGATTTCACCATCGAGCTCGTACCGGGGGCCAAACCGGTGTCACGTGCTCCGTATAGGTTGGCGCCTAAGGAGATGGCAGAGTTGAAAGTTCAGCTAGAGGAGCTGATGGAGCAAGGTTATGTGCGTCTAAGCTCGTCGCCTTGGAGCGCACCGGTCCTCTTCGTTAAGAAGAAGGACGGGAGTATGCGGTTGTGTATCGACTACAGAGAGTTGAACAAGCTGACGAAGAAGAACAAGTACCCGATCCCGAGGATTGATGATCTGTTCGATCAGTTAGTCGGATCGTCGGTATATTCTAAGTTGGACTTGAAGTCGGGGTACTATCAGTTGATGATAAGGGAATGTGATATCCCGAAGACGGCGTTCAGCACAAGGTATGGGTATTTCGAGTTCACGGTCATGCCGTTTGGACTGACGAATGCGCCATCAGTGTTTATGGACTTGATGAACAGGACGTTCCGAGATTTCCTGGACCGCTTTGTGATCGTCTTTATTGACGATATATTGGTGTACTCGTAGTGCGAAGAAGATCACTTCAAGCACTTGCATCTGGTGTTGGAGACTTTGAGGAGGAATGAGTTGTATGCGAAATTCTCCAAGTACGAGTTCTGGCTACCCTCAGTAGCGTTCCTTGGTCACATTATTAGTGGGGAAGGTATAGCGGTGGATCCGGCGAAGATCGTTGCGATACGGGAGTGGCCTGCGTTGTCTTCTGTCGCGGAAGTCCGTAGTTTTCTCGGGCTTGCCGGATATTATAGGCGCTTCGTAGAGAACTTCTCGTGGATAGCGCTACCTCTCACGAAGTTGACAAGGAAAGATCAGAGATTCTTGTGGATGCAGGAGTGCGTGCAAGCGTTTGAGGAGCTGAAGAGACGGTTGACCATGGACGCCAGTGCTTAGTTCGCCGAGTGGGACCGAGGGCTTTGAGGTGTATAGTGACGCCTCGGGTAGTGGTTTGGGCTGCGTGTTGTTGCAGCATGGGAGCGTGATAGCTTATGGATCGCGTCAGCTAAAAGTGCATGAAAGGAACTATCGGTCCACGACTTGGAGTTGGCGGCCGTGATATTTGCACTTAAGCTGTGGAGGCACTACCTATACGGCGTAAGGGTCGATATTTACACCGATCACAAGAGCCTGAAGTACCTGTTGGATCAGAAGGATCTTAACATGAGGCATAGGAGGTGGATGGAGTTCCTGGGGGACTACACCTTCAAGATTCATTATGTACCCGGGAAGGCAATGCAGTTGCTGATGCGTTGAGTCGCAGGGCTCCCGCCCAAGCTAACTGGTTGTCGGTGCATGATGAGCGGCTAATACGGGAGTTGGAGGAGCATGAGATCTGTTGCGTTGACAAGCAGACGAGCGCCAAAGCAATGTTGAACTGGACAGAGGTCCAGTATGACCTGGCTGACCGGGTTCGGCAGGCATTGGAGTTAGATGACTCCATGAAGGAGCTTATGGAGGCAGCGTTGGATGGGTCAAATTCCCAATTTTCAGTGGAAGATGGGTTGTTAAGGAAGGATCATCGGTTGTGCGTCCCAAGCGGGAGTAACCTACGAGCGGAGTTGATGTACGAGGCTCATCATACCAAGTACTCGATCCACCCAGGGAGCACAAAGATATACTGTGACCTCAAGAAGCTGTTTTGGTGGCCGGGGCTTAAGAAAGACGTAGCGTTGTTTGTGGCTAAGTGCCAAACGTGCGCCTTGGTGAAGGCGGAGTGCCAAAAGCCGGGAGGATTTCTGAAGTCCTTGCCTATACCGGAGTGGAAGTTCGACGACATATCTATGGACTTTGTGCATGGGTTGCCAAAGTCGTAGAAGGGGAACGACGCCATCTGGGTGATCGTAGATCGGTTAACTAAGGTGTCACATTTCATTCCGCATAGGAAGGACGACTCGGTGGAGAAGTTGGCGAAGCTATATGTGGATAATATAGTTAGACTGCATGGTATGCCTCGCAGCATTGTGAGTGATCGCGATGGGCGTTTCACGTCCAATGATTGGAGGTTGGTGCAACAAATGCTGGGGACAAAGTTGAAGTTCAGCACAGCCTTCCATCTGTAGACGGATGGGCAGACCGAGAGAGTCAATAGAACGATGGAGGACATGCTCCGCATGTGTGTTCTAGACTTCGGGAAGCATTGGGAGTACCACATGTATTTGGTGGAGTTCGCGTACAACAATAGCTACCAGACAAGTATCCAAATGGCGCCCTTTGAGGCCCTATACGGTAGAAAGTGTCGCACGCCGTTGTCTTGGTTAGAAGCGGGTGAGGCAAGGTTGTACAAGAAGCAGGAGGTGGAGAGTGCTACCTCGTTGGTGCGGATCATTCGGGAGCGCTTGTTGATCGCTCAGGACAGGCAGGCGAAGTATTACAATGCCAAGCACCGGAACGTGGAGTTCGCGGTAGGCGATTTGGTATACTTGAAAGTGAAGCCGCTCAAGGGGGTTTCGCGGGTGAGACGCTTGAAGAAGCTGAGCCCAAGATACCTTGGAACTTTTGAGGTTCTGGAGCGAGTCGGCGAAGCAGCATACCATTTGAAGCTATCGGTGGAGTTGAGTGGGCTACACGATGTGTTCCACATCTCTGTGTTGCGGAAGGCAGTGCAAGAGCCTTCGCTAGTGATCGCAGTTGATCAAGTGCCGGTGGACGAAGGGTTGACGACTAGGGTCAAGCCCATTCGTATCGAGGACTCTAAGGTCAAGAGACTCCGTAACAAGGAGATCCGGATGGTTAAGGTCCGGTGGGATAATTGCGGTCGGGAGGAGCTCTCTTGGGAATGGGAGCAAACTATGTTGGAGGAGTACCCGGAGTTATTCCACTCATGTACCATTTATAGTTTTGAGTTCCTTTTGTTCCTTTAGTAATTTCGTGGGCAAAATTCTTTTAAGAGGGAGAGAGTTGTAACGCCCCGAAACTCAATAGGGTGACGGGGGGCGTTTTGAGCAAAATTTGTGTTTTGGCAGTGGTGACACGGCCTGGGACACGGGCGTGTCCCAGGGCGTGTCGTGCTCGGGTTCGCTGTTTGGCCGCGTGGTCGTCGTTGCTGGGGTCTACGATCGTCTAGAGGCTGAACACGGCCTGGGACACGGGCGTGTCCCAGGGCGTGTCAGTCCCTCAAAGCCCATACTCAACGATCGTTGAGTGAGGTGTACACGGGTCATGACACGGGCACAGACACGGGCGTGTCACTTGTGACACGGGCATGTCGGGTACCGTGTCGCAGGCCGTGTCCTTCTCGGGTTCAGAATGTTGGTCGCTGCACACGGGGGTGACACGGGTCGTGACACGGGCATGTCGCATTTCGACCGGGCGTGTCGGAGGCGTGTCAAAGGCCGTGTGCTGGTTATCGAGTCGGTCGAGACGGCAAATGGGTGACACGGCCATGCACACGGCCGTGTTGCAACCCGTGTTCGGCCCAAGTTTTTGTAATTTCAGGCCTAATCGTGGCCGTTCGTTTCCTTGGATTTGGATCCAACGGTTGGGGGCTGTTACTGGGGTCTTTTAGCCGGGAATTAGGGTGGAATACCCCATTTTCTTTTGGGCATTCTCTCTCTAAGGGTTTAGAGAGAAGGGAGAGCAAGGAAGAGGTTGGAGACCAAGATCCGGCAGCCGGTGGAGCGTCGGAGCTCCGAATCGCGATCCGAGTCCAGATCCGCGAAAACGACGCCGTTGCGGTGCTTTCTAACCGCGTAGATTTTTCATGGCGCCGCGGAAGAACGCAAGGGTAACGATTTCTCATCCTTGGGCATGTGAAGCCCTTTTTCCCTTTGCATAGGAAGCCCTCTCTCGCGAGTGAGCGAAGAGTTGGAGCGTTCCTTGGGGTAGATATGTAAAGTCCCCCTTGTATAGAGTCCGTATGCGAAAACAGACACAGGCATTGTGTGTGAAGCCTATCTAGACAAGTAGAGCCGGATCGGTGATGTTGCATTGCATATGAACCGAGGAAGACTCCGGGTGTTTGGGCGTTTTTCGGGTTTTCTACGTGGTAGATTGCAGCAGGGAGCCTTGGGGGTTAACTCCAAGGTGCACCCGGAAAACTGGGCAAAAGCAGGTTTTGCCAACACGATGGCCGGGGAGTAAACATGAACATAACCGGGTTATGTGATTGTTGTGGCGGAAACGGGACTCGGTGAGTCTTGACCTGCGCATATGGCTTAAATTGTCCTTGCGGAATGAGCACGGGTCAGGCGGAACCGTACCCGATCTATGTCGTTTGGTGGGACCGTTGGCATGGATGAGAGTCTTCGACGGTCTATGGATTAAATTGTCGTGACCAAGGCCATGAAGACAAAATGCTCATATGATTGGCCGTCCAAGGGGGGTGGTGGAACGGGAACGTCTATGGCTTGAATTGACGTGACGTTGGCCGGTTTGCCGTGAATGTGCCCTGTGTGCACGAGGTGTGTGGCCGTGCGAGCCTACGCCTGTGTTGAAGTGTGTTTACACTATATTGATGCTATACTAATAAAGTGCAGGGAAAGAGCATCGCCGCCCCGATTACGGGGCGGGATCGTTATAATTTGGTCAGCATAGCTGACCGTTGCTTTTGTTTACCACCGGGCGGTGGATTGTGGCTTTCAGGTGCTGCGGAGCCGAGCAGGAAATAGCAGGCTAAAGCCCATGTTGCGGTGTTGGCCCTCGAAGGCCTACCCTTTTTATGTTTTCCGTTTATCTCATGTATGGCCGGCCTGCGAGCCGAAGTATGAAAGACACTCTTGTATGAGGGAACTATTGTAAGGCCATAAGGCCGGTACTTTTGTATTAATCATTCCTATTTTATCTAAGTAGTGGACATTCGTGCTTGGCAGGGTTCTTTTATTTGTGCAACTTAAGAAATTGCTTCCGCTAGAATGACTCTGTGTAGGACGTTTGTGATTGGTTATATGGTTTCAACGCGTAACCAACCGGTCTGTCCGTAGTATATGGTGTCGGGCCCCGGCCGGACCTACTGCTATATGCTATGCGATGGATAGGGGTGTTACAGCAAGAGGCTGGAGAGGGTGTAGGTCAGCGGAAGGCTAAGCGAGGAGAACCGGGAAAGGGTCTAGGAGTGCATTCAGTGGAACGTGGATGTCTTCGCATAGAGTGCCACAGACATTTTAGGCATCGATGCGGATGTAGCGTGCCACCGCCTCAACCTCAACTCAAGCATCATCGTTATCTACCAGAAGATGAGAGTTGTGGCCACCCTCTGGCCGAGCCCATCAGAGAGGAAGTCGGAAAGCTACAGGAAGTAGGATTTGTGTCGAAGATCCAGTACTCAGGCTGGGTCTCCAATATTCTAATGGTAAAGAAGAATGATGGAAGGTGGAGAATGTGTGTATATTTTTCATTATTAAATAAAGCATGCCTCAAGGATTGTTATCCGCTGCCTCAAATCAACACTTTGGTATATTTAGCAGTCAGTTTCCCTAATGAGTTTCTTGGACGCATTTTCAGGTTAATATCAAATCCGAATGCACCCACTAGATGTTAAGGATATTTTATTCATCATGAGTGATGAATGCTATTGTTATAAGATGTTGTCGTTTGGGTTGCAAATGTAATGTCTCTAGCTGATCCAACGTGATGATGTCACGGCTCCGCTCTAGGCGATGCTACCGGGCTGCAGCCCAAACACCCCAACCCCTCTCCGGCCCATCGATGGGTTGTTGGTGTCCATAACCTCCCTTTGATGAGGCAAACTCGATAGTCAAGCACGCATCACAGGGACTTCCCAGGAGGTCACCCATCCCAGTACTACTTCAGCCCGAGCAAGCTTAACTATGGAGTTTTCCAACTTCTCATCTATACTAACAACATATCCAAAAATGGGAATTTTTGGATATACTTTTTATATAGTTTTTGTAATTATTTAATAAACCTTATATAATTTAATTAGAGGGCCTAAAGACCTCCAAATTCTCCAAAATTTGGTGAGAGGTTCTTGGGGTCAGTATAGGTCTCTGTATAAAATTTCACCTAATTTGGAGATGATTTGGTTGGAATTTGGTAAACCCTAACCTTGGCCCAAAAAGGGGTATTTAGGTCAAAGTGTCCCTTGTGGGTTTAAGTGGCCAAATCACCTTAACAGAGGTTGAAAATTGGGCCACTGATTTTTTATGTTAGTAAACACCCTCACATGGATTATGGGGTGGATAAGGGTGGATTTGCCCTAGGACCCTAGTTCAAACTCTAAGGTTGAACTTTGGGGGCTTGTGAAGGACATAGGGTGTTATGTCCTTGGATGGACTTGTTGATTAGTCCATGTGATCCTAGGGAGGTGAAATGCCCTAGGAAGGGATTTGATGGATGTTGAACACATGCACCCCACTTAAAGCACTTAGTAGATATTTAGGTCTTTACAACTTAAGGAATATTCAGTGGGCCATATGGCCTTGGATCTTTGTGATACTTTGGTAGGAGTATTGTCATAGTGATATATACCTCTGGAATTTATTATAGGGTGTCTAGATAACATTAGCTCACCCTTATAACTATAAAATTCATCTTGCCCTTTTGATGATATTGATGTAATTATGATTTATATGTCTTAGAATGATTTTAAACTCTGGAAAAGCTGATCAAATAGCATGTAGATGCACTAGTAAATTATTTGGTGTAGTTGAACATTTCTTTTTAGTACATCATGTGTAATGTAAACTAGTGCACCTTACTTTGATAAATAGAAGATAAATACTATAGCTTGCTGGAAAATTGTGTTACTTAGCCAGAGTACTTTTTAGGGCATAAAGAAGCTTGGAAAAAATATTTACATGTTGTTTAGTTGAGATTATAAGGATGTTTCTTCACAAAGTGCCCCATGATGGATTTGATTGAGATATTTTTATATATAGTTTACTGACCCTGGAATTGCATGAAATTTATTAAGTAAGGTTTTATGATCATAATAAAGCTCTGTTAATTTTTGTATAATTTTTGGACAAGTATTTATGGTACTCCCTTCATTACCCCTATTTAGTTGAATTATCTTGGATTATTTATTTGGAGGATAATTCCTTAATGAAAATTTATGAAATTTGGTATTCACTGATATCTTGCTATTCTATAGTGTTCATAATTGTTGTATGGTCATATCTTAAGTAAATCTAGTACTTCATGTTCAAATCACCCATGGACCAATTTTTGGGAAAATTAATTAAATGCCAATTTATGTATGAAAATTCCAAGTTTCTGGATTTAGGCTAAATATATCATGATAGACCCCCAATAAATATTTTAGGGCTTTTGGATGAAAGTTTGGAGTACCTTCTATCATATACATCATATAGCTTAGAATGGTCTGCGTATAGTAAAACTGTAGAAATTGTGATTGAGTGTAAAATGAATATAGGGAGTTGGGGTATTAGTTTACTGATATGGTGAAATGGAAATGTGCTCATCAATGAGAGTCATGGTGAGGAGTAATGATGGGAAGATTAGTGTAGGTGGTACTCGGGTTCGACAAAACATCGTCTTTCCTATGGAGAGGAAGGGTCAAACACACTAGGGTTAGATCCAATATAATATTAAAAGGGACCAGGGATTGGGTATTAACCAATAATAGTAAGTGTCTTGCGAAAGGGAATGATGGACTTCAACTACCATCATAGTTCCTAGTGCCCTTTGAGAACCCTTCACCGAGTATGTCGGGGGCAGTCCTGGGCTAACCTAAACTGTAAGAATAATAAATGTTAAAGAGCAATTAGTATAACTAGTGATTCACCTTCACACACCCCGTTGACTCGGGAGGTTAGTTTGTACGGTTATCCGAGCGGTAGGCTGGTGGTTTTAGTGGTGGGCAGGTTAGCCCGACGAGCCGATGGCTCGGTAGATAATTGCGACGGACGGGATAGTCTGGGGAGCTTTGGCTCGGTGGGAGAATATAATACTATTGCATGTGCATAAGATAAAAGGTGGTGGGTCTTCGGTATTGGACTGTCATTCACACCGACGTCGATACGCTGACTCGGCGAGTGTGGTTTACACTTAGCCAAAGGAAATCTGATGGATATGGCCATCATTAGTACGTTGTGACTCTGGATTGTGTCCTTCTAGAGGCGTATGTAAGGGCTAGGCCTGGTAGTGTGGATACCCGCCTAGGAGTGGAGGGCCCGAACTACTGTCTCCGTTTGCCACTACGGAGGTTCCTAGGAGTGAAGCTAGTTGCCCAAAAGGGGGGAACTAAAGGTCTGTGCGCATAGAGTCGTGTGTGTGTTGCACTTGCATGAATTATGACGTAACATAACACAACACTTATACTTGCATATAAACCTGACACCTCATCGTATAAATCGGTATGAGACTTTTTATACGATGAGAGCCTTGCAAAAGACCCCTTAACTTATAAGTTTGTATGAGCATTCATATAAGTTAAGGTTTCTTGTTTCTTTGTTTACCTTTCATATACTTACTGCTCTGCTATACCTTCTACCATTACTGTTTGTTATCATAGAACTGCTAGTTTGTACTTCTCATCATTAAAATTATACCCACTATAAATAACTGCTATAGTAGCTCCATCGCCACCTGCCTCCTTTATACTCTCTACCTTCATAGCTTACCTTTCCTTCTCCCCGCTCGGTGCCTAGGAGCCATAGGGGAGAGGTCAGGGATGATAGGACTTAGTCTTTTTGACTAACGGTCGACGATCACAACATTTTAGGGACTCCGGATAGGAGACAGGGGCAGCAGCAGGGGATACAACACCAGCAAAGTACGATGCTCATGGAGGTGGGCCAGTCTAGCACAGGAGCACCGACTACTAGTTCCGTGAGTGATTAGTTTACTTAGCTTCCGCGAGTGTTTGTAGTGAAGATTTGATGTTCCGGGCTTCAGCCTGTTTATATTTCTTTGTATTGTTTTACTTCAGTACTTTTATTATCTTGTGGACTTATCGTGGTTTCATATTATATGTGATTGTGGACTTAGTTTTATCTGAATTGTGTATAAGCTTCTTTCTCTTTAGTGATCGTAAAGGCCGGCAGGATCGACGTTTTGTAGTGGCGACCTTCTCGAGTATCGGTGTCACCACAAAATGGTGATTCTGGGCATAAGACCCCGGTGGTTTAAAAAGAAAAAAATGGGGTCTTACCGCAAAACATGGGGGTAACTTACTAAAATATGATGGACCGCGTTTTCAGGGAGTAGGAGGGGAGAAATTTGGATGTCTACATGGATAACCTAATGGTGAAGAGCAAGGATGTCAGGTTCATCTCCAAGACCTGACAATGACTTTTGCCACCCTGAGAAAATTCAAGATGAGGTTCAATCTCTTGAAATGTGTCTTCGGGGCAGATAGGAGAAAATTTTTGGGCCATCTCCTCACCCCCGACAAGGTTAGAGTACAACTATAATAAGGTAAATGCGATCTTGGATTTGGAGTCTCCTAGGAATGCCAATGAGGTCCAACGTCTAATAGGGAAGCTGAAAGGGTTAAGTAGGTTCCTCTCCCAGATAGGGGAGAAGTACTCATCATTTTTCAAGGTGTTGCGGGGGAACCAAAAGTTCAAATGGTTGTAGGAATACGAGGAGACCTTCAAAGCATTAAAAAAGTAACTTATGCATGCCTCACCATGAAATCACCAAAATACATTTATTTTGTAGTATTTTATGTTAATTTTATTAAAACCAATGCTTTTCACAGTTTTTTTATTTGTTTGTTTGTGTATGTTGCAATAAAAGGAAGAAACAGAAAAAATATAGTGAAAGAATGAAATACACAAGATCGAGCAATGAGAATTACAAAACTTAAAATCACAAACAAATCAACCAAGACGATTCAATTTAACCAACGCATATTCGAGGCCAATTTATCAAACACTAAAGATCAATGCTGATTAATCAGTGCCTCTATTTATTGGGAATTTTTTTGGTACATATAACGTATCAAATAATACATGCGCTAATAAATACCCTCCATTTTTCGTGTCCCACTCTTTCTCTTCCTAATTTTTGCCATTCCTACCTATATCGTTCGAAAGGAAAGAAATGGAGATCCACGCCTTAGCAGAACCCGATGGCGGAGCTCGCAGCAGATGACGACAAGCTGGCAACTTCTGCGGCTCTAGAAATTGCACTGCCCTAGCTACGTCAAACTGCGGTAATCTCTGATTCTCAACTTCCTACTTATATCCGTTAGGACGAATCACGTGATATTTGCTCACCACACCTTTTTTTCTAACCTCCAACGATTTACCAGCTTTGTTGAAGGATCTCTCGAGGATGCTAAGAAGTTAATCTTATAGTATGTGAAGAGTGATCTGCCGTCTGGGAATGCAAAGGAGGAGGAGATGAATACATTGAGATACTGTCAGATTCTCATAAATACGTTTGTTTTTTTACTATAATACGGTCTCATTTATTGCAAAAACATATTGTCAAATCCTCTTTTTTCTAACCTCCAACAATTTACTAACTCTGTTGAAGGATTTTCAGGGCTGCTAAGAAGTTAATCTTATAGTATGTCAAAGAATGATCTGCCATCTGGGAATGAGGAGGAGATGAATACGGTAAGATAATGTTAACATACAACCAAAATCTCATAACTATGTTCGTTTTTACTATAATACAACCTCATTTATAGCAAAAATATACTATTGAATCTTTTTTTTCTAACCTCCAATATTTACCAGCTCCGATGATGGATTTTCGGGCCTATTAAGAAGTTAATCTCGTAGTATGCCGAAGAACGATTTGCTATTTGGGAATGAGAAGGAGGAGATGAATACGGTAAGATACTGTCAACATACTATCAGATTGTCGTAAATACGATCGTTTTTCCTATAATCACCCGTATCTTCAACCAACTCTATGCAAGTAAACATGGAAGTTGTAGTTTTTCCTACAGTTCATTCTAATGAGGTAGCTTATGCAACATACTTGAACTATGCTCGCAATTATGGATTCAGTATCTGAAAACAACATATATTCTATTGAACACATACCAAGATGATTAAGGGACGAGAGTATTCTTGTTCTAAAGCTGGTATTAAGAATTCCAAGCAGTGCATTAACGTGCAAAAGAAATTTTGCCATCTCGATACTTGCAAATGATGCTTGGCTTGCTTACACTTCACTACCGATGAAGAAGGTAAGGACTGGAAGGTCTCAAAATTTATCTAAGAGTGCAATCATCTGCTTGTACCACCAAAAGATGCACATTTGTTGAGATCACAACACCATGTATCTAATGACCAAGCTACCGTGATCAAGAATATGATAGAAGCGGGTATACGAACAGTAGATGCCTTCAACTTGATAGCAGAAGAAGTTTGTGGTGTGGAAAATGTAGGGTTCACGAATACAGATGCTTATAACTTTGTACAGCAAGAGGGAAGAGCGCTCATTGAAAATAGAGACACTGCTAGTTTGTTAGAAATGCTTAAGGAGGGGCAGTTGGATGATAACATGTTCTCTTTTGATGTGCAGATAGATGAAATGAATCAACTACACAGTTTTTTTGGATTGACGAGCCTGAGAAATTGGATTACGAATGTTTTTAGGATGTCATTATTTTTGACACCACTTATATGTTAAATAAATATAATTTAGCGTACACTCCATTTATAGCAGTGAACCACCATTAGTAGAAAGTTTTTGTTGGCATTGCATTTGTAGCACATAAGATGATAGAATCATTTTGCCTAGTTTTTGTTACCTTATTAAAGTTTGTTGAAGGAAAACAACCAACAACAATTTATACCAATCAAGATCAAGCAATGATAGTAATTATTGAGAGGGTATTCACTAGTACTCGTCATCGCTTATGCCAATGACATTTAAAAAAGTACCATTGAAGGTACCGACTTTCAACCATAATAAGCATGTTAGGTCTTTATTTTATACTTGCACGAGTAAATGTGATGAAGAAAGGGAGTTTGAGCTACATTGGAGAGAAATGATAAGAAAAGGTAACTTGCAAGAGAATCAGTGATTGCATAATCTATATAACATTAAAATGAGATGGTCCACTTCATTTAATAAGGAAGTATTGGTTCTCGACATATTATAAACCCAACAAAATGAATCGGTAAATAATCATCTCCACGGATGCTCAAAGGCTACAAGTTCACTAATTGAATGCTTCCTTGGAATGGAAAAATTGATTTATAGTTGGCGAAGAAGTGAACATGAAGAAAACTTCAAATATAAACAAGGTACTATCGCTCTAAAATTCAAAAATTGCTTAATCCTTAAGCAAATGTCAAAAATATATACTAGAAAAATAAATTCAATATTTGAACAAGTTTTTATGAAGGGCGCAATAGATTTGATGGTAGCAGAGTGTTGGGATTTGTCTCCACAATGCCTCAGATTTGTAGGAGGTCAGACCTTGAACTAAGATGAATTAAGGTGTATTTGATGCTGTGTTTAAGTTGTATGTGTGCAGGTTCTAATTGCCAAGTGTAGACCAATGTCAGTCTATAATGGGTCACCAAACACAGGACCATACAATGTAATTCCTCATTGTGTGATCCAAAGTGTTGGCCCATGTATAGCCTCTCTATTGGGATACACTTCCTTCATGCACTTGGATTGATGGACAGAAGCATTGGAGCAAATTTCCTCTTAGAATTTTCCTAAGTCTTTTATACTCGAGTATTTCCTTGTAATACACGAGTAAGTATGTTTATACTCGAGTAAGTATTTTCTGATACTCGAGTAAGTCTGTTTATACTCGAGTAAATATTTTCTGATACTCGAGTAAGTCTGTTTATACTCGAGTAAGTGTTTTCTGATACTCGAGTAAGTCTGTTGATACTCGAGTATATCTTCTGATACTCGAGTAAGTCTGTTTATACTCGAGTAAGTGTTTTCTGATACTCGAGTAAGTCTGTTGATACTCGAGTATATCTTCTGATACTCGAGTAAGTCTGTCTATACTCGAGTAAGTGTTTTCTGATACTCGAGTAAGTCTGTTGATACTCGAGTATATCTTCTGATACTCGAGTAAGTATGTTCATACTCGAGTAATTGATCTTTGATACTCGAGTACTTTCTTCCATACTCGAGTAATTGACTCTGATATAAACGTTTCTCAGGTATATTTTCTGATACTCGAGTATATCGTCTTGATACTCGAGTATATCGTCTTGATACTCGAGTATACCTTTCTATTACTCGAGTATACACTTCTGATACTCGAGTATACCATTCTTGATACTCGAGTAATTCTTTCTTCTCTCCTGTAATTCTCTCTTTCTATACTCGAGTATACTGCCTCTTGCTACTCGAGTAATCCATCTCTCCATACTCGTGTATATCCTCTATTACTCGAGTATCGCAGTCAACTTCTCCAGAATTATTCTAAGTCCTTTTTCATCATAAGTATTTTGGATCTGTCAATTCTGATTGGTCCACGGGTCATCATTAATCAACGTTATGACCGTTGGAACCCACCTATAAATAGTCTTTTCAGAATTGACTTATGATCAAGAGATTACAGAGATATATTTTTGAGGAAAGAGAAAATTCCGTGAACCCTAATTCTCACGCCGCCGCCAGTGTTGCTCACGGGAAAAACTTTGGATCGCCGATCTTCGTCTTCAACGACTTTCTCTCCAGCGATCCAGACAAAGTGAATCACTCGATCTCGCCGAGCCTCAAATATTTCAGATCTCTCTTCTCGATCGAGGTGGTTCTAGTTTTCAGACTCGTGGATCTCTCTCAGGTCATCTTCAACCTTTTTCTGATCAAGCCGAAGTTCCTGAAGAAGAAGACCGTCAAAGATCCAGATCTGAGATTATTGTTTTGATTTTTACTCTCAAACCAAATTTCATTGTAGGAGATTCTTCTCCGAGACTTGTAGGAAGTTTTGTCTTCCGAGTTTTTGTAGATCCGTTTTGGGATCGAGATTTGTAGGAACGTGGTTCCGAGGTGTAGGATTGTTTTCAATCCGAGATAGTGGAGTAGCCGAGTCTAGTAATTTGCTAGATCGGTGAGAAAAGTGGACGTACCCAAGGTTGGGGAACCACTATAAATCTCTTGTCTTCTGTGATTGCTTGATATTTGCTGTGTTAGTTTTTAATTCCGCATTTGACACGCATTTCACCTATTCACCCCCCTCTAGGTGATTTAGGCTAACAACTTAGACCTCTCAATTGGTATCAGAGGGAGGTTGATCGTTAAAAGGTTAACACCTTGATCTTATCCTTCTAAGTTGTTTCTTGTAAAGTATCAAGCATGAGTAAGACCAAGGATTTTGCTAAACTCCCTATCTGCACCAAGAACAACTTTCCTATGTGGAAGGAAAGAGTAAAGTTCTTCATGGAAGCAGTAGATCCCCGGATCTTCATGATTGTTGAAGAAGGTCCCCACATTCCTATGACTGCATCCACCATAGATCCCACCAAGCAAGTTCCCAAGAAGCTGATGGATCTAGACAAGGATGAGATTGCACTTGTCTCTCTGGACAAGAAGGCAAAAAATATTATAGCAAGTGCAGTCGACGATTCAATGCTGCAGAATCTAATTCATTGCCAGTCTGCCAAGGAGATGTGGCAATCCCTTGTGACTCTAATGGAAGGTACAGAAGAAGTGAGGGATGATCGGAGATCCCTTCTGAATCAAAAGTATGAAGCCTTCCGGCAAGGTCATAAGGAAGCCATAGCTGACACCTTTGAGAACTTCTTCAAAATAGTAAATGGCCTAAGAGTGTATGGCCGTGTCTTCACCAACGGGGAACTCAATGACAAATTCTTAAGATCCCTAACCAAGGAATGGGATAATAAGGTATGTGCCATTCGGGAGTTTGGAAGGTTAGCTGAGACAGACCCGCAGAATCTGTTCGGAAAGCTTATGTCTTACGAGCTGCAAATCAACTCAAGAAAAGCTGAAGAAGAGACGAGCAGGTCTGCATCCAAGGAGAAATCTGTCGCTCTAAAGGCAGATAGCTCAAGGAAGATAAAGGCTAGCTCTCCTGCCCCAGTTCCTGAAGCTGATGAAGAAGAATCATCTGAGCCTAGCTCATCTGGCTCAGAACTATCTGATGGAGAGTTCTCCCTACTCTCAAGGCAGTTCAAGAAATTCTTGAACAAGAAGAAGCAATGGAGAGGCAAGGATGCCTCATATAGAAGATCACGACATGACAGTGATCATCGGAAGAGAGGCTCAAGTAGCCATGACAGGTATAATCCTAAACCGAACAAACAGATTTCTACTGACATCATTTGTTATTGTTGCAACAAGCCAGGTCACGTCATCGCCGATTGCCCTCACAAAAAGAAAGAGGGTGGAAGAAGAGAGGAAAAGAAATCCTCACACCCCAAGAAGAGGACAGAGAGAAGCCTAGTAGCCAAGAAGAGCAAAACTCTCAGCGACTCTGACTCATCTGAGTCGAGTGAAGAAGAGGAAGCTTACTTTGGGCTCATGGCTCATTCGGATGATGAACATGTCCCCCAGTTTACTGGGGAGGTAAAATCTCACACTCCTCTCTCTGATTCTGAAAATGACAATGAGCAAGAGGGATACTCCTCTGAAGATGAATCTGAACTCATGGGACAGTATAAGGAATTACTCACCGCTTACGAGAAATGTCGTAGAATGGTGAGAAGTCAAGCCAAAGAGATCAATTCTCTACAGGCCAGTGAGAGCAACTTGAGAGAGGAAGTCAGTAGGACTAACTCTCTTCAAGAGAACCTAAATGAAGCTATGGAGGAATACAATAAAGCTCTCAAGCACCTCGACCTTAAAGAGGAAATCATCAAAGAACTGGAAAAACAGCTCGAGGCTGAAAAGAAGCTTGTTGAGAGCTTCTCTAAGCCTAAGACAGTTCTTCCAATCGTTGCTGAATTCTCTGCTAAGGCCAAGGGTGCTGGTTTAGGCCACATTGGGTCTTCTAGTAAATCCTCTAGGAGAAACAAGGCCAAGAGGAAGAATAAGGCTGCCCGGAAGGCTCTAGCTGAGGAAAAAGGGAAAGCTCCCTTGGAACCTGTTGTGTTCAAGAAAGTTATCTTTCCCACGAACGAACTCGATTATGAGTCCACCTATGGACACTTTTCTAGGCCAATCCCTGAGAAGCCTAAGTCAAGATACCAAGGTTGGACTCGTCCTCGTAACTTTGGCGAGAGTGTCTTCAAGGCACCTTATGAGGAGATTCAGCTTCAAAGCTATGGACCTTATGCTCATGGTCATAACTTTAAGAAGACACCAAAAGTAAAACCCGTTGTAGAAAAGCCTATGAAAGAGAAGACTTCATGCAACTGCAATCATCATGAAGCCTCTTCCTCCAAAAGTAAGGGTCCTGCCAGACCTTCATTCCAGAAAGTCAAGCAGGACTACACAAGGCAAAGATACAACAGGTTCAACTGTTGGTGTTGTGGCAGAATTGGTCATTTTGCCAGTGATTGTTGGTTCAATCCTGAAAATGCTGCAACCCCTAAGGTTAGCAACGTGAGAGTGACCACTCATAAGGCTAATACTCGTAGGGGGAGTATTCTAACTCGAGACCAAGGACCCAAACTTGTTTGGGTTCCTAAGGCTAAATGATTGTAATTGCAGGTATGTCCAAAGGCCACCAAAATGCCAATCTGGTACTTGGACAGTGGATGTTCTCGGCATATGACCGGGACAAGGAGCCTACTACTGAACTACACCTCAGTCTGCGACGGACCAAAGGTCATCTTTGGAGGTTCAGATCGAGGAATCACTAAAGGCTATGGTATGATTTCTAACGGTAGCGTATCCTTCTCGAATGTAGCCTATGTTGAAGGATTGGAGCACAATCTCATCAGCATAAGCCAACTATGCGACAAAGGATACGTAGTTGAATTTCATGCTGACAAGTGTTTGATAAAATCGGTTAACAATATGGAAACTATTTTATCAGGCACTCGAAGCAGAAATATTTTCTGTTTAAATTTTATTTGTATAGACTCTTCGACACCAGTGTGTCTTTTGGCAAAAAGTAGTGCATCTCTCGCTGACCAATGGCACAAGAGACTAGCACATATTAATTTCAAAACTATTAATAAATTATTCTCTCAAAATTTAGTGCGTGATGCACCCAAGGTCAAGTGCGTTACGGACAGTCCTTGTCACGCTTGTATCAAAGGCAAGCAAACAAGAAGCTCGTTCAAAAGCATAATAGGCAAGGATTCCAATAGAAGTTTACAGCTTCTTCATATGGACTTGTTTGGTCCACTGCAGGTTAGAAGTTTGGGAGGTAAGGAATATACGTTGGTTATTGTGGATGATTACTCGCGCTTTGCGTGGGTGTTCTTTCTGAAACACAAGTCAGATACCTTCGGTATTTTCACTAACTTTGTCAGGCAAATCCAGAATGAATACAACTGTTCCGTAGTCAAAATCAGAAGTGACAATGGAACGGAATTCAAGTCTGGAGCCATGACAGAATTTTGTGAAAGTCAAGGTATCTTTCATGAGTTTTCCTCTCCCCGCACTCCACAGCAAAATGGAGTGGCTGAGAGAAGGAACAGAACACTCATAGAGGCTTGTCGGACCATGTTGAGTGATGCCTCACTTCCGGAGTATTTCTGGGCTGAAGCCGTCAACACCGCTTGTCACGTGCAAAATCGAGCACTCATCAACAAAGACCATGATAAGACTCCTTACGAACTTCTAAAAGGCAGGCAACCAACCATTTCATACTTTAGAATCTTTGGTTGTAAGTGCTTCGTACTTAACAATGGCAAGTATCACACTACAAAGTTTAGCGAGAAAAGCTTTGAAGGTATTTTCGTAGGTTATAGTAGCCATAGTAAGGCCTATAGAGTTTTCAATAGAAAAACTCTGGTTGTGGAAGAGTCGATACATCTTGTATTTGATGAGACGAGTCTGTTGCAAAGCAACTCGTCTAGTGTGCCTATTGTAGATGCAGGTACAAAGTTGAAAGAACTCAGCTTGGATGAACCTATTAAAGATAAAGATGAGACGTTCATCAAGATCCCCTCTACAACCACCTTTGGAGAGGGAGATGATCAAGATGAAGAAGACATCCCAGCTGAAGATATAACTCCAGTGGCTGAAGAGATCCCAGATGCAAGGACTTTAGAGTTCAGACACTTGAAGGATCATCCTGCTGACCAAATCATAGGAGATCCTCGGGATGGTGTCAGAACTCGTCGAGGTACAACTAACGAGAATTTACACTTAAGCTTTCTCTCACAGGTTGAACCAAAGAAATTTGAGGAAGCCAACTCCGACGCATCCTGGATTCTAGCCATGGAAGAAGAATTAAATCAGTTCAAAAGATGCAAAGTCTGGACACTTGTTCCTAGACCCAAGCATAAGAACGTCATCGGGACAAAGTGGGTCTACCGGAACAAGATGGATGAAGACGGAACAATTATAAAGAATAAAGCCAGACTTGTCGCCAAGGGATATCGTCAAGAGGAAGGGATCGACTTCGACCAAACTTATGCTCCAGTAGCAAGACTGGAGGCAATCAGGTTATTTCTTGCCTACGCTGCACTTAAGGGCTTTACCGTCTATCAAATGGACGTGAAGTCCGCCTTCCTAAATGGTAACATTAAGGAAGAAGTGTACGTAGAGCAACCCCCAGGTTTTGTTGATCCAACCCTTCCTAACTATGTGTATTTATTACAAAAAGCACTATATGGTCTCAAGCAAGCCCTCGGGCTTGGTATGAGACGCTGTCTACCTTTCTTCTTGAGAACAAGTTCACAAGAGGAAAGATAGACAAGACATTATTTCTTAGGGAAATAAAAGGCAAGATTTTGCTAGTGCAAATCTATGTCGACGACATCATTTTTGGCTCTACAGATAACAACCTCTGCAAGAAGTTTTCTAAACTTATGCAAGGGAAGTTTGAAATGAGCAGTATGGGAGAGCTGAAGTATTTCTTAGGGCTACAAGTGAAACAATCTGAGGATGGAATCTTCATCTCTCAGACCAAGTTCACCAAAGAGCTGCTTAAGAAATTCGGAATGGAGAATGCAACCTCTATGAGGACTCCAATGGCCTCAGCTATGTCTCTGGACAAGGATGAGAAAGGGAAACCTTTTGATGAAACCAAGTACAGAAGCATAATTGGGTCCTTGCTCTACCTTACTGCAAGTAGGCCAGACATCATGTTCTCGACATGTGTATGTGCTAGATTTCAGGTGAACTCTAAGGAATCTCACTACATCGCTGCAAAGCGAATCTTGAGATACCTCAAAGGAACACCAAATCTTGGCTTATGGTACCCAAGAAGTAATGATAGTGAACTAATTGGATTTTCAGATGCAGATTTTGCAGGAAGCAAAGACGACAGGAAAAGCACCTCCGGGACTTGCCAATTCCTCGGAAGGAGACTCATTTCCTGGAGCAGTAAGAAGCAAAACTGTGTAGCCATCTCAACGGCTGAATCAGAGTACATCTCTGCAGGGAGCTGTTGTGCACAGCTTTTGTGGATCAAGAATCAGTTTGAAGATTACAACATGAAGTTCCAGAACATTCCACTGTTCTGTGACTCTTCCAGCGCAATTGCAATAGCCAACAACCCAGTCTCCCACAGCAGGACCAAGCACATAGAGCTTCGCTACCATTTCATCCGGGAGCATGTGGAAAATGGAGATATAGATCTACAGTATGTCTCCACAGACAGGCAAGTTGCAGATATCTTCACCAAGCCGCTGGATGAGTCCAAGTTTTCATTCTTCAAAACTGAGCTTGGACTGCTTAACAAAGAAGACCAATGATGGACTCAGAAATTTAGAAGAGGTCAGACATGTTGGATACTCTGAGGTACATTGTTTTTCTTTTGTTTAGTGAAAATTCCTTCAAGAAATTTGAGACTCGAGAATAGTTACATTTACACGAGTGAAATAGTGAATACTCGAGTAACAAGTCAAATATACTCGAGTAATCAAATCAATACTCGTGTATGCACTCCTTATACTCGAGTATGAAAAGTCTTCAAAATTTAATACTCGTGTATTGAACTTCATATACCCGAGTAATCAGATTGATACTCGAGTATGAATTTCTTATACTCGAGTATGGAAAAATCCGTCTAGACTTAATACTCGTGTATACTCAGTCCATACTCGAGTATATGTTAAGGATTACTCGTGTATGCCGTAAACTTCTCTCGTGTAATCGGATTTCTCTGGAATTTTTCAAAATCTCTATTCGCACAACTAATTTGCCGCCTCTTCAGGTATGTCTTTTACTTAATTCGTTTTTAAACCTAATTAGAATTATTTATATATATATTCAAAACGACAAAGTCCTTTCCACTTCTCATTCACTCGAGTAGCCGTCGGCTGTTCGTATTCCCGAAACCCTGTTCTTCATCTTCCGTCGCCGCAGATTTCCGTCTTCCTCATTGCAGAATCGCTGATGGCTCCTCCCTCCTCCAAGTTTGGAATCGGCTCGGAATTAGTAACTGATGGCATTGAAGATATCTCCGATGATTTCAAGAACCTTCTGATTCTCCTCGACACGGCCGGATTAACCTTCGTTCTTCAAGAACCTTGTCGCCTTTTGCTTTCTGATGTTGAAGAGTTCTACAAAAACTTGAAGATTAGGCACAATGGTACAGTTCTGAAATCAAAGGTAAGGGGAGTTGATGTTCGGTTAGATAAAACCTCTGTCGCCACTCTGCTTCGGATGCCGGTGGTCGACGAAGAAGATGATTTAGACAAGGCAGATGCCGACCGCACCTCCTTATTCTGTGGTCGAGATCCAGAAGGTGGAGGTGAAACCCTGAACCGCTCTCTGTTCAATCCAGAAGGGAAGTTTCTAGTTGACATCATTGCCAAAATCCTCTGGTGCAAGACTTACTCCATTCGAGATGTATCACAAAATCTTTTTGATGTTATGCAAGCTATTGTCTGCAGGAAGAAGTTTCAGTTTGGAATGATGATACTAGATAAGATCAAAGAAAGCGTCAAACATCCCAGCTTTGCCAGGATTATCTCCCTCCTCCTCCATGAGATAAATCCTACAGTATTTGACTTCTCTAAAGGGACTCCTCTTCACCACATGAAGAAAGTCTCAATTTCATCCATTCAGAGGTATGACCTCAAGATCATGAACCCTGCCCAAACCTCCAGACAGCAAGCTGTCATCAGGACCCCATCTCCTCCTCAACATCAAACTGCTGACACTCTGGGTGCAGCAATTGAGGGGGAGCCTGCCTCTTCTCTTCCTCAGAATCAGGTCTCTTCAGCATCAGTAATTCCAGAAACAGAAGAAGTAAGAATTCCCACTCCTCCAATCTCTCCTCCTCCAGCAGATATTCAATCAGCAAATGCAGACTCAGAGATTCCAGACTCAGCAGCACTTCTGTCTACAGCTGAGGATATCAACAAATTCATTGATGAGCTCAGCTCAGATGCCCCTCTCTTCCAAAATGACTCAGCTGCTAAGTCTCCAGTTCAGTCTCCTGCTAGAACCCCAGCTCCATCTCCTGCAAGATCTCCAGTCCATTCTCCTGAGAGTGAGCCTAGTAAATCAGCTCATATTCTCCTGTCTGATGATGAGATGTCTCCAGATCCTGTGGAGGCACCTCTGAAGAACTTGGATTTCTCCATGCCCTCTCTCTTACCCTCAGAAGCAGATGTTGAACCAGTTCCATTCAAGAGAGCAGTCAGCTCAGTGGTAATCACAGAAATCCTTCCTTGGACTGCCCCTGCTCCTGCTCCTGCTGCTTCAGCTCCTGAACCAACCTCAGCTCCCTCCTCTTCAGACATAATAAGCAAGATTGAGCTTATGCTCAAAGAACAGAGAATTTACTTTGATGCTTCTCTGCAATCAGTAACATCCAAGGTCTCTGCTCTTGAAACAGAGATGAGCAGAGGCTTTGCTGAGATTCAAGCAAATACTGATGAGTTAAAAAGGCTGTTTCAAATTGGAGGCAAGGCCATAGACCACACCATTACAAGCATTGGTGAGCTAAGAAATCAGGCTGAGACAGTAGCTCATAACCAGCTCAAGCTAGATGAGAGAGCTGAACTGAATGTTGTGAAAGTGTGTAATGAAGTGGGCACCTTCAAAGATGAAGCCATTGCAAAGCTAAACATAGATATCAGCAAGGGGGAGAAAGTTGTAAAAGAACAAGTGGACAAACTAAATGAGCAAGCTCAAATAGCTGTAAAGGAACAAGTTGAAACTCTCTCCAAACAGGCTCAAACAACAGTGGATGGAATTGTGAAGGAAATGAAAGCAGACATTCTCTCTCAACTACAATCTGTAAAGTTTTATACATATGATACTGCTGTGTGGCTGCATAATATGAGCTTCCCCAATGCTCAGCTCAACCCAGCCATCATTCCTCATCACCTAAATCCTCTTGAAGAGCAACCCTCTGCAGATGCCCCTGTCCAAGCTACCATTCCAGAAAGTGGTGTGCCAGTCTTCTCTCCTAGACCTGAAGGTGATCTGACTGAGCCTCCTCTTAACTACTCTGACTTGTGGCAAGATGATTTTGTTTCCAGTTCTCAAGGTCCATCTAAAAGGAAAAGAAAGTATGGTGAAGGTGCTTCTGCAAGTCGTTCTGAACCCAGAAGAGATCCAGCAGTTGTTCACTCAGAGGTCTGGAGTCCAACCTCCAAATCCCTTATTCTTGATACCCTGAAATTAGTGACAGATCTTGGGGAAAACAGAGACAATCATTACAGCTATTCAGAGTGGAAAGCATATGAAGCTTCTCAGATTAAAATCAGACTCCATGACAGAAACTGGGGACACAACAACCCTGCTGCTCCTCCCAGGCCCAGGACCTATTTTCCAAAGCCTTACAGCTACCTGGAGAGGCAACAGCTCAAAAGGGAAAGGATGCACAAGGATGCTCCATCTTGAGTGGATCTGAGAAAGTGGAATTGGACTATTTTGCTTATGTGCTTTAAAAACATTGCCTTATATATATATATATATCTTTAATTCTGATTATGGCCATATTTTGTTTACTCTGCTTTAGTTAAGCTTATTCTCCTGTTATATGCTTGCTGTTCTTTTACTCTTAAGTAATTCACCTTAGTATAGAGAGTGCTGACATCTACAAATAGGGGGAGATTGTTGGGATTTGTCTCCACAATGCCTCAGATTTGTAGGAGGTCAGACCTTGAACTAAGATGAATTAAGGTGTATTTGATGCTGTGTTTAAGTTGTATGTGTGCAGGTTCTAATTGCCAAGTGTAGACCAATGTCAGTCTATAATGGGTCACCAAACACAGGACCATACAATGTAATTCCTCATTGTGTGATCCAAAGTGTTGGCCCATGTATAGCCTCTCTATTGGGATACACTTCCTTCATGCACTTGGATTGATGGACAGAAGCATTGGAGCAAATTTCCTCTTAGAATTTTCCTAAGTCTTTTATACTCGAGTATTTCCTTGTAATACACGAGTAAGTATGTTTATACTCGAGTAAGTATTTTCTGATACTCGAGTAAGTCTGTTTATACTCGAGTAAATATTTTCTGATACTCGAGTAAGTCTGTTTATACTCGAGTAAATATTTTCTGATACTCGAGTAAGTCTGTTGATACTCGAGTATATCTTCTGATACTCGAGTAAGTCTGTTTATACTCGAGTAAGTGTTTTCTGATACTCGAGTAAGTCTGTTGATACTCGAGTATATCTTCTGATACTCGAGTAAGTCTGTCTATACTCGAGTAAGTGTTTTCTGATACTCGAGTAAGTCTGTTGATACTCGAGTATATCTTCTGATACTCGAGTAAGTATGTTCATACTCGAGTAATTGATCTTTGATACTCGAGTACTTTCTTCCATACTCGAGTAATTGACTCTGATATAAACGTTTCTCAGGTATATTTTCTGATACTCGAGTATATCGTCTTGATACTCGAGTATATCGTCTTGATACTCGAGTATACCTTTCTATTACTCGAGTATACACTTCTGATACTCGAGTATACCATTCTTGATACTCGAGTAATTCTTTCTTCTCTCCTGTAATTCTCTCTTTCTATACTCGAGTATACTGCCTCTTGCTACTCGAGTAATCCATCTCTCCATACTCGTGTATATCCTCTATTACTCGAGTATCGCAGTCAACTTCTCCAGAATTATTCTAAGTCCTTTTTCATCATAAGTATTTTGGATCTGTCAATTCTGATTGGTTCACGGGTCATCATTAATCAACGTTATGACCGTTGGAACCCACCTATAAATAGTCTTTTCAGAATTGACTTATGATCAAGAGATTACAGAGATATATTTTGAGGAAAGAGAAAATTCCGTGAACCCTAATTCTCACGCCGCCGCCAGTGTTGCTCACGGGAAAAACTTTGGATCGCCGATCTTCGTCTTCAACGACTTTCTCTCCAGCGATCCAGACAAAGTGAATCACTCGATCTCGCCGAGCCTCAAATATTTCAGATCTCTCTTCTCGATCGAGGTGGTTCTAGTTTTCAGACTCGTGGATCTCTCTCAGGTCATCTTCAACCTTTTTCTGATCAAGCCGAAGTTCCTGAAGAAGAAGACCGTCAAAGATCCAGATCTGAGATTATTGTTTTGATTTTTACTCTCAAACCAAATTTCATTGTAGGAGATTCTTCTCCGAGACTTGTAGGAAGTTTTGTCTTCCGAGTTTTTGTAGATCCGTTTTGGGATCGAGATTTGTAGGAACGTGGTTCCGAGGTGTAGGATTGTTTTCAATCCGAGATAGTGGAGTAGCCGAGTCTAGTAATTTGCTAGATCGGTGAGAAAAGTGGACGTACCCAAGGTTGGGGAACCACTATAAATCTCTTGTCTTCTGTGATTGCTTGATATTTGCTGTGTTAGTTTTTAATTCCGCATTTGACACGCATTTCACCTATTCACCCCCCTCTAGGTGATTTAGGCTAACAACTTAGACCTCTCACAGAGGAAACAATATTTGAGCAAGATATGGTTGTATATAACATACGACTTTGCGGTGGAGGTGGTGTTAAAAAACAATGAATTGTTACAATAAAAACTAAGAGAAATGATATAGAGTGTTCTTGTAGGTGTTTTCACACAAAGGGTTTATTATGAAAACATGTATTACGGGTATATAATATTTGTAATATAAAGAATATTTATCAAAATTACATTTTGAGTAGATTTACAATGCAAGCTAAGAAGCAAAATAATATTTCAATTCCCACGACCTCCAACCACTACGAGTCCAACTTACTTTTCAGAAATCACATAATGTGGTACACATATGACTTATGCCAACAAATTAAAAATTATCAACTAGCAAAGGATTATCTTATGAATGCAATGAATGATGTTGGTATAAGCATAAAAGTTATGGTTGACTAAGATAAGAAGATTAAAAAGGGCTTTGTTGACCGCATCCACAAAGGCAAAGGTGTTATGAAAGACCCACAGTCAATGAGATCAAAGGAGCATTACATGTATGTTTGAAGAATTATTGGGACTCCACCTCCAAGAAAGCAAGTCTGATTTTATTTTTGTTTTATTTGCTCTAAATTGTGATGGATTCACCATTTTATTTATTTATACTTTCAGACAGAGAGGTCGTGCATTGCCAAAGGGAAGGGCCCAAGTATTACTGATGTTGCAGTGTAATCAAAAGTGCATAATTTCATGGGCATTTCCTGCGAGATTGGTTCTAATTCAAACCCCTCTCCACCAAATGTTGATTTGAATGATGAATTGTCTATGAATGACGACTTATCCATTAATGTACCGTTCAATATTTCATCTATTCGTGATGTACTCAAATGGTGAAATATATTGATGAGGATATGAGTGTATTACTACTTTTAAAACATTAAATAACTACGAATTATCTAGAAACCTAAAATAAATAATTATACAACAACATTGTGTTCATCATCATTGTCCTGAAATAGATGAGCAAATTTGAATTGCTTCTTCGAGCCATCAAAATGATATCAGGTCCAACATAATGTGCTATACATTTCCCTTATCCTTCCTCTCTTGCTTCTGCTCCACCAAGATAGCCAAATTTGCAGCCTGCAAGATATTGAATTAAACAGAAATTAACACATAAACAAGTGTGTAATTCAACATGTTTCTAATTCTCCCAATACCAACATATTAGTACATATCTGATTGTATTATAGCCAAAGACAATCATAAACAAAAATTAACGCAACTTACAAAACTTGTAAACCCTAAACTAAACTCAGCATGTATTGTGCAATGAACATGTAATAGGTTTTGTTTTCCATAATATTATCAACCCTATAACGTGTGTATTAGAAAAAATCTGGTTGTATATAATCACAATACGATCATATAAAAGGACTAAAAGCCTATATTGACTAAATCTGGCTATATAAAGTTAACATGGAACACAAGCTACATAAACATACATATAACTAATCCTATTTTGTTCCCATAATATTGAAAACTCTAGTACGAGCGTATTGGAACAAATCCAACCATATACAATCAAAATACAATCGTATAAAAGCACAAAAAGCCTGTATTGACTAAATCTGGTCATATAAATTTAACATGAAATACAACTATTGTGGACTAACTCGACGTCTCGGTTGGGCCAAAATTCTTGGACTGGCTTAGCTCTTGGAATGGTCGAGCGCACACACAGTCAATGAAAATAGAAAGTTGACACAAGAGGTTTTAACGTGGGAAAACCTCTCAACTGGGTAAAAATCACGTGACCGGATCTGTACCGGTCAAAGTCCACTATCAGCTTGCGGTTACAATATGCTTGGAGAATCGAGGGAGATATGCCGCTCCTCATTACAACTTTGTGGTGAGAGAGAATTCCTGACTCGCAACGGGCAACAGGCTGCGCCGAGGGAGTGTTGGATGCTGTTTAGTGGCTGGTATGCTTGAGGGCTGGTTATAGTCATCTTCTTCCTTTCTCTGCGCACCTGGAGACTTGGGCGCTTCTCTGGCTCATTGGCGGCTTGAAGATGACCCGAGGGAGGAGTTCGACAGAGCTCTGGCCTGAGGAAGAAGAAGGCTGGGGGAGCAAAAAGGTGAGAAATGAGGAGGCCTGGGATGTATCACCCCGATTTTCTAGACCTTGGATCTCTGGAAGCTACCATGCGGCGGTAGTAGCTATCGCCCGGCAGTAGCCTTGTTTCGTCGGGTGTAGTTAGCTCGATTAAAGCCATTCGTCGAGTGCTGAGAGGGCTATCGCTCGACAATAGTTAACTACCACGTGGCGATAAATCCAGGGTTGGCGTTGAGAGCGTTGAGTGCTAGCGTGCGACGTTAGCTGAATACCGCGCAGCGATAGCTTAGTGTTGAGTGCGTTGAGAGTGTTGAGTGCTAGCGCGCGGTGTTAGCTATCTACCGCGCAATGATAGCTTGGAGTTGAGAGGTTAGCGGTGAGTGGTGGCGTTAAGTGAGCTACCGCGCACTGTTAGTTCTACCGCCGACATTAGCACGACTTTATTTTTCTGCCTGAGCTCTCGGGAAACTATCGCTCAGCGGTAGGTAGTTATCGCCTGACGGTAGCGGACATAAGCAGTTCCATTGTCTGGCTTTTTTGCCATCCGATTTCATTTAGGTTTTGATCCTAAGTCCCAAGACTCTCCCTCCAGATTACTTATATAGGGATGAGCGGGATTTATCCCTCATGTTTTCTCCTTTTGGGGTTGACTTAGGGTTTGGAAGAGTGAGTGGAAGGAGGAAGAAGAGGGCTTTCCTCCACCATTGATGGAGCTTCGGATCCCCGATCGTTGATCCGAGTCCAGATCTATGGAGAGAACTTGAAGGCGCACATTTTCATCTGTGTAAGGCAAGGTTTCCATGGCTAGGAAGAGGAGTCGTAAGGTAACAACACTTCTCCTCTTGGTTTTTAGGATGCGTGCATGGCATCCATATTATTTTTGCTTTCTCTCAAGCATTTAGGCACCAGATCTCTCAAGTGAGAGGGATTCTGGTCGCCATGGTTCAAGAGGAGCCAGCGGGTCGATTGAGTCCGTCCCCGACATGATATTGCACTAGAAAACCACTCCATTAGTGGATTAGGCATTATGGGTGAAGCCTCAGCCGCGACCGTTATTCTGACTCAGTGATGTTGCATAGCGAGCCTTAAGGATTTTGTTAGAACTCCGTTAGCAGCAAAATGCTGTTTGTGATGTTGTTTTCCCCCTCTTTCGTGTGAGTACATGGAACCAGAACCGGACCGGGTGGAAATTAGAGTACACGCTGGGACGCGGGGACGGTACTGTACAAATGGTGGATTAGGGTGGGAAAGGCATGGGATTGTGATGTGCTAAGGCGCGGTTTGTCTCTGTGGTCGGCTGGCTTGCCCGTAACATTACAAAGTCACATGTGGAGAGTGTCCCGGCGAGACAAGTTCCTTTCTGTAGAACAGACAAGAACGCCAAGCTTTGGATAAGATCGGATGATACCAACTGGGTCTCGCTGGGTATCCTTTGGTGGACTTGGTCCCGATATTGGAGCCGGGCCTGGGTCGTCATGAACGGGTGGGGTCTAGCATGGGTTCTTAGTATCGGTTGTTTCGTGTTTGTGGCGGAATCCTAACGAGAGAAGTCAGAGCTTTCAGGCAAGCCCGAGTTTTAAGACCCACGAGCGGGTGGTGCCTTGACAAGAGTTCCGTGTGATAGCTTGTATGCCGTTAGGAGAGATTAGAGTACCCGAATGTTTGCAGCTTGAACGTCGAAGGGGAAATTGGAAGTACCCTTGTGAATGCGGCTTGAACGCCGATGGGGAAATTGGAAATACCTGATTAATGATGTATTAGAAGCATATGCTTTAGGGTGCCTTGGGGGAAGCCCAGATTTGCATACATGCTAAATTGTAGGGCCCTTTTATTATATGCTCAACATAGAAACATGTTTGTTGTATGAAACATCCAAACCTGTTTTACTGCTTTCAATGCACATGTTTATTTGTATATGAAGTGCTGACCTGCAGGGTGATGGAGTGCCCCGGGGTCCGCTAGGGACGATAGGGAGGAGATGTGTTGGTTATATAGTTAAGGTCAGCCTTTGTTGACCCACGTTACAACAAATTTTTATAGGACAAGGATCGCAAGTAGGAGCAAGCTCGCAGGCCAAAAAGGCATAAGCCTTATGAAGTGTTTCATGTTGTGTAATAAATCTGTTTTGTGGAATGTGATGCTTTACGCACTATATTTCCGGCTTGCATGCCGAGGTAGCCTAGGAGTGCTTATGCATGTTGACATTTGATGTTATTGTTTGAGTGTTGGTCTCTTAATTGTTGTAAGGCCTTAAGGCCATTTTGATACTCATTTGCTAGTGGATAACTTCTAGTCTTGTTCTTTTGTTTCCGCTGTGTTTGGTCTGAGTTTTGAGTTGGGTAGTTTATAACATCTTATAATGCTGAAGATGTGGTGTCTGTATGTTGTGGGGCCCCGGTCAGACTCATATTATACGTTCATTACAGGGGAGGTGTTATAATTTGGTATTAGAGGGAGGTTAATGTCCAAGGTAAGGATTCATGGTCGAATGTCATAATCAGACCACGTTAAGAAGTTATCCACATAGGAGTATCACGGGACCGTGAGTGTCCTAATGTCTAAGTTATGCGAATAGAGGTTGATTTTGTTTTACCTTGCTTTTACTAAGGGTACAACCTACTATACAGAGACATCGAGACCGCAAGAGGAGCCTTCGACGAGCAATGATACTGCTCCGGGTCCGATAGGCATGGGTATAACCCCAGCCGACTTCTTTCATATGCAAGCAGAGGCAATAGTAGCGGCCTAAGCCACAGTGGTAGCGCAAGTTGTGACCCCTATTGTTCAGGTAACAACTCCTGCTACCCCGGATGCGGCAGCAGTCGTGCTAGGCGGAGGAGCCAGGCAAGTAGAGTAGTTGGCTGAAAGAGTGGGTGTCGGGCATGGAGACCGACAGATGAAATATTTTCTAAGCTCTCATCCTCCAATATTTAAGGGAGTCTACATGCCTATCGATGTAGATGATTGGTGGGCAAGGATTCAAGAATTGCTAAGGGAGGCAGAGACGCCATTAGAGAAGCAGTCCGAGTTTGCGAGTTTCATGTTGGAAGATGACGCTAAACTATGGTGGGTGAGTCATAGCGGATGCCAGTTTCCTAGACGCACCCCATCCATAGAAGAATTAGGGAATGCTTTTTGAAGAGGTATATCCCCGCGTCGACGAGGCTAGCCCTTCAGGGATAGTTTTTGCACTTGGTGCAGTGGGATAAGACAGTAGATGAGTATGTCCATGAGTTCACTCAGTTGGGACGTTATGCTAGGACGACTATGACACATGATGAGGAGAGGGACAACCTCTTCTACCATGGACTGAGGGAGAATCTGAGACAACACCTCATAGCTATGAAGAAAGCGGGCTTCAACGAGTTGGTTAAGGCTGCTAGGACGTTGGAAAGCGATATGGAGCAAACCCAACATCGGAAGGGTTTTGTAGCCAAGAAGGGAGAAGGAAATCCTTATCAATCGCAAGGGAAATCTTACGGAAGTAAGTGGAAGAAGAAGTCACATCCCTACAAGACTTAGGAGAAGACTAGTACGACGTCGGGGGGGGGGGGGGTCTCGCTTCAAGGAACCACTATCGTGCTACAAGTGTAGCAAGCCAGGCCATATAGCTCATTTTTGCACTGAAGGTGGCACTGAGCAGGAGCCAAGGTAAGAGCAGTTAGTGCGCTCTGAGCCCAACGCAATGGAGAAGTGAAAGATGGTGGAGTCGAGCACTTCTCATTTTCAACCCGTGCAGCCAAGGGCATGCAACCTTGGGCAATAGGAGGTGATCCACCAACCAGATGTGGTGATAGGTATGGGAAAGTTTAAGTTCATTTATTTACTTTAGACTTTCGAGCCCTTTTATGTATGTCGCTGGTGTTGTAGGCTTTGTGCTAGTATCCAGTTACCCCGCTAGGGTATTGTTTGATATGGGTGCATCACACTCTTTTCTTGCGGAAAGCTTTATTCGGAGAATTTGAGTCGAACCCTCTTTGACGGGAACAAAGCTTAGGGTGCGCATGCCCAATGGGTCCTTCATGACCACCAGGACAAGAGGGCGCATTGGTTGGAGTCTAGGCAGAGTTTATTTCGTATTGGTAGCAGCGGTTCTACCATTGGCCAAATTTGATGTGATCTTGGGGATGGTCTGGCTTGTAGAGCAACGTGCCAGTATTGACTGTTTATCAAAGGTAGTGACCCTAAGAAGCGAGGGAAAGGCAGAAGTTATATTTGAGGGACTTAATGAAGTGGTCTGTTCCCTGATTTCGGTCATGCAGTTGGTGTGAGTAGTAAACTAGGGAGGAGTAGCTCTTGTAGCATTGTTGGAAGTTTGCCTTTCCAAGCTATCACTTGGAGAAGTGCCGGTAGTGGAAGAATTTGAGGATGTGTTCCCTGAGGAGCTTCCTAGAGCACCTCCTCGACGAGATATTGATTTCTCGATTGAGTTAGTGCTAGAGGCTAGACCGGTGTCACATCCTCCTTTTAGGATGGCACCAAATGAGTTGGCCGAACTCAAGGTACATCTGCAGGAACTGTTGGAGCAGGGGTATATTAAACCCAGTTCTTCGCCATGGAGCGCGCTAGTGCTTTTTGTGATGAAGAAAGATGGTAGTATGCGACTAGGCATAGACTACCGAGAGTTGAATAAACTGATCGTCAAGAATAAGTATCCGATTCCACGGATAGATGACCTATTCAACCAGTTGGAGGGGCCAGTGGTGTACTCTAAGTTGGACTTGAAGTCAGGATACTATCAGTTGCGGATTCGAGATGAGGACATACCCAAGACAACTTTTGGTACGAGGTATGGTCACTTTGAGTTCTTGGTGATGCCGTTCGGGTTGACGAACACACCATCAGTATGCATGGATTTGAAGAATCAAGTTTTTCGGGAATACTTGGACTCTTTCATAGTTGTCTTTATTGACGATATTTTGGTCTACTCTAAAATGGAGGCGGATCATGTGACTCATCTAAGAGTAGTCTTGTAGATCTTGAGAGAGAACCAGTTGTAAACAAAGTTCTCAAAATGCGAGTTCTGGTTAAGGAAGGTGGCATTTTTGGGCCATGTAATGAGTGGTGATGGGGTGGCGGTGGATACAGCAAAAGTTGAGGCCATCAGAGATTGGCCAGTTTTGAGCATCGTGGCGAAAGTCAGGAGTTTCCTTGGACTAGCCGGGTACTACAAAAGATTTGTGGAGAACTTTTCGCGGATAGCTCTACCCCTCACTTTGTTGACTCACAAGGACCAAAAGTTCGTGTTGACTCAGGAGTGTAGTCAAGCGTTTGACACCTTGAAGGAAAGGCTGATGACAACTCCAGTCCTAAGTCTTCTGAAAGGGACTGAAGGGTTTCAGATTTTCAGTGATGCATCAGGTTGCGGATTGGGTTGCGTATTAGTGCAACATGGTAAGGTGATAGCCTTTGGGTCTAGACAGTTGAAACCTCATGAGAGGAATTACCCCGTTCATGACTTGGAGCTAGCGACGGTAATTTTTTGCGTTAAAGTTGTGGTGGCACTATGTGTATGGTGCGAAGGTGGAGATCTTCACAGACCACAAAGCCTAAAGTATCTCCTAAATCAAAAAGATTTGAACATGCGGCAGCGCAGATTGGTCGAGTTCCTTGGATACTATGACGTGACAATACAATATACGCCAGGCAGAGCCAACGTGGTGGCAGATGTCTTGAGTAGGAAATACTTTGGACAAGGGAATTGGATTGAAGCTCATGATGAGCGGTTGATGCGAGACTTGAGTCCCTCAACATCGTTTGTGTAGCAAGAGGCGAGTCTAGCATGGCTTGGTTGAACTGGATTGAGTTGCAAAATGACTTATCCGATCTTGTTCGGGAAGCGACTAGTTTTGACATAGAGTTCCAGCTATTTGTGATGGAAGCTCAAAAGGGCGAAGGTAGCGCCTGAGAGATGATTGATGGGATCCTGAGGAAGGGCAGAAGGGTATGTGTACCACAGTTTGGCAAGCTCCGTGAGGAGTTGCTGTTTGAGGCTCATTTTATGAAGTACTCCATTCACCCGAGCAGTATAAAGATGTACTTGGATATGAAGAAATCCTTTTGGTGGCTTGGTTTGAAGCGGGATGTAGCTTTGTACGTGAGTCGGTGCAAAACTTGTGCCTTAGTGAAGGCCGAGTGTCAGAAGACGGGCGGGTTCCTGAAGCCTCTTCCTATCCCCGAGTGGAAATTTGATGATGTCTCCATGAACTTTGTGCATGGCTTACCTAGGTCGCAGTAGGGAAATGATGCGATTTGGGTGATTGTGGATTGCTTGACCCAAGTGGCTCACTTCATCCCAAATCAGAAAGAGGACAACGTGGAAAAGCTAGTAGAACTTTATGTTCGCAACATTGTGCGGCTGCATGGGATTCCGAAGAGTATCATTAGTGATTGCAATGGACGATTCACGTCCAAGTACGGGAGGTTGGTATAGAAGAGCCTGGGAATGAAGCTCAAGTTCAGTATGTCGTTCCATCCTCAAACCGATGGATAAATAGAAAGAACGAACCGTATAATAGAGGATATGCTGAGAATGTGCACCCTCGATTTTGGAAAGAAGTGGGAAGATCACCTCTTCATGATGGAGTTTGCTTATAACAATAGTTACCAGGCAAGTATAAAGATGGTGCCATACGAAGCTTTATATGGAAGGCGGTGTCGAACATCGATTTCTTGTACAGAGGTGGGAGACACCAAACTTTTGGGAAAAGAGGTGGTAAATGATGCTTGTGAGTTTGTGCGGACCATTCAGGAGCACTTGAAGGTTGCTCAGGATCGACAAGCAAAGTATTTCAATGCTCGCCACAGAAACGTGGAGTTCGCGGTAGGCGACTGGGTATACCTAAAGATTAAGCCGTTCAAAGGCATTTCGCGGATTCGCAGACTCAAGAAGTTGAGTCCAAGGTTTTTGGGGCCGTTCGAAATTACAGAACGCATTGGAGAAGTCGCTTACCGGTTAGCGCTGTCTGCAGAGCTGAGTGGATTACATGATGTCTTCCATGTCTTTGTCTTAAGGAAAGCCTTGGTGGAGGCAAGTGTTGTGGTTGAGTCGGCAGTGGTGCCGGTCGAAGAGGAGTTGGGAACAAAAGTCTGCCCAATTAGCATAGAGGATGCAGAAGTTTGGCAGTTGCGGAACAAAGAAGTTAAGCTCGTGAAAGTGCATTGGGACAACTGTGGGCGAGATGAGTTCTCTTGGGAGCATGAGCAAGCAATACGAGAGGACTTCCTAGAACTTTTTTTCTTCAGGTATGCTTTTGGTTTGAGTGCATGCTTAATTTCGAGGACGAAATTCTTCTAAGGATGGAGGAGTTGTAACACCCCGTTTTTCCAGACCTTGGATCTCTGGAAGCTACCGCACGGCGGTAGTAGCTATCGCCCGACGGTAGAATTGTTTCGTTAGGTGTAGTAAGCTCGACGAAAGCCATTTGTCGAGTGCTGAGATGGCTATCGCTCACCAGTAGTTAACTACTGTGTGGAGGTAACTCCAGGGTTGGTATTGAAAGCGTTGAGTGCTAGCGCGCGACATTAGCTGTCAACCGCGTAATGATAGTTTGGCGTTGAGTGCGTTAAGAGCGTTGAGTGCTAGCGCGCTGCATTAGCTATCTACCGTGTGACGATAGCTTTGCGTTGAGAGGCTGGCGGTGAGTGGTGGTGTTGAGTGAGCTACCACGCAGCGTTAGTTCTACCGCCGGCATTAGCGCGACTTTATTTTTCTGGATGAGCGCTCGGGAAGCTACCACTCGGCGATAGGTAGTTATCGCCCGACGGTAGAGGACGAAAGCAGTTCCATTGTCTGGATTTTTAGCCATCCGATTTCATTTTGGTTTTGATCCTAAGGCCTAAGACTCTCCCTCTAGAGTACTTATATAGGGCTGAGCGGGATTTATCCCTCATTTCTCCTCCTTTTAGAGTTGACTTAGGGTTTTGAAGAGTGAGTGGAAGGAGGAAGAAGAGGGCTTTCCTCCGCCATTGACGGAGCTTCAGAGCCCTGATCATTGATCTGAGTCCAGATCTATGGAGAGAACTTGAAGACGCATATTTTCATCTGTGCAAGGCAAGGTTTCCATGGCTAGGAAGAGGAGTCGTAAGGTAACGACACTTCTCCTCTCGGTTTTTAGGATGCGTGTGTTGGAACACCCTATTACTAATTTGGGTAAGGATCACTATGTTTCTCTTAGGAAACCAGGTTGACCTAGATGTATAGTTGTAAAGGTCAACATTAGAATGTGTCTAGGGCTTAGAACTTAGGTTTGAAGCTGCCCCCAGGACCATTCCAAGATTTCAGAAATAGAGCCTAGAATAAGACATCTTTCGTCGAGCTCAGGTCGACGAAACGTCGAACTCCGTTCGACGCTCTCTGAGCTCAACTAAGTTAAGACGTCGAGCTCTGTTCGACGATCTTCTAGCTCAGGTCGACGATCCTTCTTCTCTTATTCTCCAGGTCGCTGAGCTCGGTTCGACGATCTTCGAGCTCAGTTCGACGTTTTCTGTCTGTTGATCTTATTCCATCTCTGAGCTCAGCTCGACGATCGTAGAGCTCAGATCGACGATTTTCTGAGAGATCGACGTTTTTAAGGATTCAAATTCTGTCAGTCTTTGGAATGTTTTTGAATTCTCTCAGCATTTATATCAAGAAGATCTGCCAGCCGTTTTCATTTATTCTGGAGCAAGTTTCAAGGAATTATCAAGAGAATGTTTTGCTGGACTTTCCTCTAGAAGACAAATTCTTTATGGAAGGCATTTAATGCCTGATAACGACTATCTTAGATGAAGAACCTTCAGGGAATAAGATCTTCCTCTCTTTTCTTCTCTCATCAATCAATCAGAGAAAATACAATCAATAGAATCAAGAGACACACATACTGTTACAGAAAAAGGAGAATTAGCTGAATAATTTTGTGTACTCAAAAAGTGATCACAGCTTCATCTCAAGGACTCCAGACAACTCATCTTTCAGCCTTTGCTGAAACAATCTTTTGCTGGAGATCTGAAGTTTCTGAAGACCTATCACCCTAGAGCAAAGCTTCCATTCCTGATTCATTCAACATCTCAGGGGGAGCTTTGACAATACAAATCCACTAGTGCTTCTCTCTTTGATTGAGACAGAGAAGACAACTTCACCCTTTTTCTTTTCCTTTTCCTTTCCTCCTGTAAAAGGGTTTTCAAAACTCCCTTCAAAAGTTTTGAGTCTGGTTCTGAGAACCTTGTCAAAACTCAGTGGTGGCAAGACACCTGATCAAAAAATCTAGTTTGGTTTTTGAGCACCTTATCAAAAGCTCATTGGTGCCCAGGACACCTGATCAACTCATCCTGCAGTGGATTCCTACCAAGGGTGGTAGAAGAGTGGATGTACCCAGGTTTTTGGGGAACCACTATAGCTCCTTGTGTTTTCTGGTTTGCTTGTGTATTCTCTTTGTTGTGTGCTGTGCTCTTCCTTTTTACTGTCTTTTTAATTCTATAGCTAGGCACCCTACACATATATATAAATCAAATCTTAAAAGCTTTGCTAAAGTTTAAAATTGTGAATTTACTTTAATTAAACTCTATTCACCCCCCTCTAGATAAGATAGATCTTACCCTCACTTTCAATTGGTATCAGAGGGAGGTTGGTTGTTCATACAGGCTAACACCTGAACCAAAAGATCCTTGATAAGATCAATCCTTTAAGAGGGATATTTTCATTATATTTAATTTTATAAAGACATGGCACAGAACAAAGATTATGCAAGCACCAGGCCTCCAGTGTGCAATCTATCCAAGTTTGCACTTTGGAAAGCAAGGATTAGACTTTACATGAATTCTATTGATGAAGATATATTTAACTCTGTTTTGACAGTATGCCCAAGTCCACCAGCAAGCTCAAGTACAAATGCTGTTCCACCTCCTTCAGGAACAGATGCTGAGATAAAGAAGTGGAAGACTGCAGATGCCAAGGCCATGAACATCTTAGCTCAGACAATGTCTGATGAGATATTTCAGAAGGTAGCTGACTGCAACTCAGCCAAAGGAATTTGGGACAAGCTCTCTGAAATTGTCTCAGGATCTGCTGATGAAAGGAAAGACAGGAGATCCCATCTGATAAGCCAATATGAGAACTTCAAAAAGGGAGAAGCTGAATCAGTGGCTGACATGTACAATAGACTAAGTTTGATTGTCAATGAGTTAAAGACTCTGGATAAAGAGATCTCATTGACTGAGCTGAATGACAAAATCTTAATGTGCTTCCCCAGCACTTGGGATTCAAGAATCTGGCCAATCAAAGATGCCAGAAGTCTAAATGAGATTACCACTGAAGCTCTCCTGGGCAAGCTCAAATCCTATGAGCTGCTTATTAAAAATAGAGAAGAAGAACAAAAGGCTACTTCTCCAGTCACAAGGAAAGAAAAGACCATAGCCTTCAAAGCTGCAGATGAGGAGCCTGAAGATAAAGCTACAGGAAATGATGAGCTCCTAAGTCTACTGGCCAAAAGATTCTACAAGATGGCCAGAAAAGACTTCAGAAAGAGATCATACAAGGGTCATGATAAACCAAGGTATGATAAATCAAATAACAATAAAGAAATTATATGTTTTGGTTGCAGGAAACCATGCCATATTGTGCTTGACTGTCCAGAAAATAAGAACAAGGACAAGAAAGATAGAAGAGAAAGAAGAAATGAAAAAGACTTTAGAAAGAACAGCTCAGACAAACCCTCCTCCAGCAAGAACAAACATACAAGGAAGGGATTTGTTACTGAGACATGGAGTGAAACTGAAGAGGACTCTAAAGCCTCATCCAGCTCCAGTGATGATGAGGATGATGCTGATGAAAAGGAATTCTGCATGATGGCTATCAATGCCTCTCAAACAGACTCAGAAGCAGAAGAGTCAGAATCAGATTCAGAAGCTCAACTAGAAGAAGATCAAGTAATCAATTCATTTGATTTCAGTTCTGAGGATTTTAAACATGAGTTTAAAATACTATGCCTAGATCTGTTGGAGTCTGAGAAGGAAATCACTTCCCTCAGAAAACAACTATCTGAGTATAGCACTGTAAAATCAGAGAACCTCAAATTCTCTGAAGAGTTAGAATGCTATAAAGAGGAGATAGCTTCACTAAAAAGTGAACTATCCAAGGCCAAGAAATTTGAAGAATCCCTTAATGGGAGAAGTATCAAATTAATGGACATCACAAGCACAGTGAACTCAAGATTAAACAGTACACTGGGCTTGGGTGCTTCATCTAGCCAACCCATAGTATTAACCACCCCAATCAAATTTATTTCTGATAAAGGGAAGGGTGTTGTAGAGGTTGCTAGGAAAAATTCAGATCTACCTAATAAAAAGAAAGCTCAACAGAAAATGTCGAGCAGAGGTCGAAGATCGTCGAACAGAGGTCGACGATCTCAGGCTGAAACGTCGAACTCAGCTCAATGTTTCCTGAACTCTGAACTCCCTCATAGTCGATCTTCGAACAGAGCTCGACGATTTTACCCAAGATCGTCGAACCCAGCTCGACGATCGTCGAACGAAGTTCAGAGCTTTGAACCTTCTTTCAGAGGCAAATCTCAATTCAATCCTAGAAGTGCTTCATCCCAATGCTTTAATCCCTATACTGAATGGATAGTACCTCCTAAGAGATACCATCCTGAAGGTTATAAGGATCAACCTGGGATGTCTTTTATTTCTGAATTTAAGGGTTATCAACCTAGGCCCAAGGTTAACTGGGTCAAAAACATATAAGCTGATTTTGTGCAGGTGAAGACCTATCCAACATCAAACTAGCTATGGTATCTGGATAGTGGGTGCTCAAAGCACATGACAGGGAATAAGGACAACTTCACATCCTTTAAAGCCAAGCTTGGACCCAAAGTAATTTTTGGTGATTCAAACTTTGGAACTACAAAAGGATATGGTGCAGTCCAAATTGGGACAGTCACCTTCAAGAAGGTAGCCTATGTTGAAGGACTCAAGCATAACCTGATAAGTATTAGTCAGCTGTGTGATGAAGGATATCAAGTGACTTTCAACAAAGAAATATGCAAGGTCAAGTCAGAAGACAACACAACTGTGTTGACAGGTAACAGGAAAGGTAATATTTACTTAGTAGACTTTCATTCATCTAAGGTAGATATTTGCCTGTTTAATTCCATATCTAGACCTAATATTCTATGGCATAAGAGACTAGGACATGTTAACCTTAGAACCATTGCTAGGCTATCCAAGGACAACCTTGTCAGAGGACTGCCTTCTGGCCCCTACAAGAAGGAAGGACTCTGCAAGGCTTGTCAATTAGGCAAGCAAACTAAAAGTAGTTTTAAATCAATTAATAAGAGTGATTCACCTAGGATTTTGTATCTGTTACACATGGATCTGTTTGGACCCATTACAGTACAAAGCTTAGGAGGGAAGTCCTATACTTTGGTAGTTGTAGATGACTTCTCAAGATTCACATGGGTATTCTTTCTGAGGAAGAAGTCTGATAACTTTAAGTGTTTGACAGATTTTCTCAAATGCATTCAGATTGAGTTCAACACCCACATTGCCCTGATCAGAAGTGATCATGGGACAGTGTTTTATTCTCTTCTCATGCAAGAGTTCTGTCAAAGTGAAGGGATCAGGCATACCTTCTCAGCTCCTAGAACTCCTCAACAAAATAGGGTAGCTGAAAGGAAAAATAGGACACTCATTGAATCTGTAACTACATTATTGGCAGATGCTCACCTACCTCTATCCTTTTGGGCTGAGGTAGTGAACACCTCCAACTATGTGTTGAATAGAAGCCTGATACATAAACTGAAGGGCAAGACTCCCTATGAATTGCTCAAAGGGAAGAAACCTAAAATAGGCTATGTTAAAGTTTTTGGTTGCACTTGTTTTATCCATAATAATGACAAGAAATATCTAGCAAAATTCCAAGCAAAAGCTGATGAAGGAGTGTTTCTAGGATACTCCATGATCAGTAAAGCCTATAGGGTTTATAATAAAACTACATTAAGAATTGAAGAATCTGTCCATATTACTTTTGATGAAGCTAACATGTCTTTCAAGGAGAAGAATGCTTCTACCATAGAACATTTGCAGGTGCACTCTCTAGCTGAAGACATGAACAGATTACAAGTTACGCAAAAGGATGACAGTAGTGAAGATGAAGAAGCTGCTCACCATCAGGAAGAAAATCTTCTTGAAGAACTAGTTGTTGTTCCACAAGAGGACACAACAACACAGGTTGGTGAACCATCAACACCCCCTGTTGATCAAGTAACAACAAGAGATCATCCAATTTCTCAAGTAATTGGAGACATCTCAGCTGGTATGCAAACTAGAAATCAGGTCAACCAGAACCTGATGCACACTTGCTTCCTCTCTCAAATTGAACCTCAAACCATTCAAGATGCAGAACAAGATCCACACTGGATTATTGCAATGCAAGAGGAGTTGCATCAATTTGAAAGAAATAAAGTTTGGGAACTAGTGCCTAAGCCAAAAGATCATCCCATTGTTGAAACCAAATGGGTGTTCAGAAATAAGCTGGATGATCAAGGAATCATTGTAAGGAATAAGGCAAGGCTAGTTGCTCAAGGGTACTCTCAGGAAGAAGGGATAGACTATGACCAGACCTTTGCACCTGTTGCAAGATTAGAAGCCATAAGAATCTTTCTGGCTTATGCTGCTCACAAGGGATTCAAAGTCTATCAAATAAATGTCAAGAGTGCTTTTCTCAATGGGGAGATCAAAGAAGAAGTCTATGTCAGACAACCTCCAGGTTTTATCTCTCTAACCCATCCTGATTATGTTTTTAAACTACACAAAGCATTATATGGTCTCAAGCAAGCTCCTAGAGCATGGTATGAGACCCTAGCATGTTTTCTGCTGAAAAATGATTTTGTTAGGGGGAGAGTAGACCAAACTCTTTTTATTAGAACCCATAAGTCCCATACCCTACTAGTACAAATCTATGTAGATGATATTATATTTGGTTCTACTGATTCAAACTTGTGCAAAAAGTTTTCCAAGCTTATGCACTCTAAATTTGAAATGAGTAGCATGGGTGAGCTATCCTTCTTCTTAGGATTGCAAGTCAAACAACATGCTGAAGGCATATTTATTTCTCAAACCAAGTATGCAAAAGAGCTGGTTAAGAAATTTGGTATGTCTGATGCATCATGTATGAAAACACCCATGCCTACCAATGCTGTATTGGATGCTGATGAACATGGGAAACCAGTTGATCAGACAACATATAGAGCAATGATTGGCTCTCTATTGTACCTTACAGCCAGTAGGCCTGACATAATGTTTGCTATATGTATATGTGCTAGATTTCAAGTTAGCCCTAGAGAGTCACACTTAATCTTAGTTAAGAGGATTCTTAGGTATGTTAAAACCTGTCCAAATCTAGGACTCTGGTATCCAAAAGACTCAGCATTTGACTTAACTGGATTCTCAGATGCTGATTATGCTGGATGCAGAATAGACAGGAAAAGCACCAGTGGAACTTGTCAGTTCCTTAGTGATAGACTTGTCTCTTGGTATTGTAAGAAACAAACATCTGTGTCAACCTCAACTGCTGAAGCTGAATATATGGCTGCAAGCAGTTGTTGTTCACAAATATTGTGGATACAAAACCAACTCCTAGACTATGGTTACAACTTAGAGAAGTCAAGAATATTTTGTGACAACACCAATGCTATTTCCATTGCACAAAATCCAGTTCTCCAAAGTAGGACAAAACACATAGAAATTAGACATCACTTTCTAAGGGATAATGTTGAGAAAAGTAAAATTGAACTTCAATATATCCCAACTGATTTGTAAAGGGGAGATATTTTCACCAAGCCTTTGGATGAAAAGAAACACAACTTCTTCCTCAATCAGTTAGGCATGTTAGATGGAGGAAGCCTAAAATAAATTACAAGATTTTAAAAAGCTAAAAACAGACCAAGACTAGGCTAAAAACTTATCTCTTTTTGTGTCTGTAGTATAGGTTTTGTCTCTGAACTGCGCTCGACGTTTCCCCAGAAATCGTCGAACGGAGATCGATGATTTCCCAGAAATCGTCGATCGAAGATCGACGTTTCTTGAATCGTCGATCTGAGTTCAGCGTCGCCGTTAGCTCCAGGCCTCCTTTCTGTCTGTTCAGAGGTCGTCGAGCGGAGCTCGACGCTCGACAATATCGTCGAACGGAGTTCGACGCTATTGACGTCTCTTTAGATTCCTTTGGTAGCCCAAATCGTCGAGCTGAGTTCGAAGTTTCATCGAACTGAGCTCCACGATTTTCCGTCTCGCCGTCGAACCCTAATATAAAATCATTTCTTCGGCCATCGTTCATCTTTTGCGCTTTCATACTCTCTGCAATTTTCTCTCTTTCCCTCCAAATCTTCTACGCTTGGTCGTGTTTGGTTCATTGTTGCAGGTACAGATGGCTGGCTCCAGTGCTGCTATTTCCAAGATAAAATTTGACACCGGTTTTGATATTGATATGAATTCGTTTGATGGAAGTGATCAACGTTTCAAGGACATTCTCAACCTATTCCGAGAACAGCAACTATCTCAGATAATGACCACCAGAATGAAGATTGCTTCAGAAGAAATTAAAGAATGGTGTTTTACAGCGACAGATGAGAATGAGAATTCTGTCATCGGCTCAATAAAAGGGACTCAGGTACCATTGTCCCCGGCCCTTCTAACTGAAGTTTTCCTACTTAGTTCTGGAAATGACTCCATAGATTTATCTGGAGAGGAGTTTGATTCTATGCTTGATAGAATGGGTCATACTGCTGTGAACCCTAACAAATTGCTGAAGAAAAATCTGTCCATCGAATATCAATTTTTGGCTGATGTGGTCGGCAAAGTGCTTCTGGCAAAGCACTCGGCCCATGACACTATATTTAGATATCAGTTTTGTTTAATGGGAGCTCTGGTTGATAAGAAGCATTTAGACTGGGGATTAATATTCTTCAATCTGATCAAGAAGAAACTGAACAAAACCCATGTAAGCTTTGGGAGAATTTTAGGGGTTTACCTGCACTCCAGGTGCCCTGACCTGCTGACCTCTGGTGGGATGTTCATCAATGCATACAAGAGGCTTTCCTGTGCCCTATTCAGCAAATGGAACAGGCAGATCATCAACCCTATCAGGGCTGCTGCTGCTCTACTGGCTTCAGGCACCAGGACTACCCAAGTCACTCCCTCTCAGGAATCTGCCCCAGCAGAAGGATTGCCTGCCTCTTCCTCTCCTCCTCTAGCTGTTTCTATTCCTGTCACCACACCAATCTCAACCTCTACCATTTCTTCTACCATTACCATTTCTTCACCAACATCACCTCCTCCAGCCACTACTTCAGAAGAATTCCATCCTCTATTCTCTTATCCAACTTTCACCTCTCCATCATTCTCTCTTATAGATGACTCCTTTATGGATGTTTCTCCTCCCTCTCCTTCTGAGCTTCCCTCAACATCCTCCTATCAACAACTTCTTCACGAAATCCTCTCTCAACCATCCTTCACCCCATCATATGACTTTTCCATCTCATCCATCTCCACCTCAATAACTTCTATCCCCACTATTCCTCTTTCAGAGCCATCTATCCCTCCACCTCCTATCTCCCCATTCTCCATGACATCAACTCCAGCCACTCCTCCAGTAACTTCTATTCCTACCTCTACTCAAGCCCATCTTGAGCATGTAAATCTTCCTATTTTGGCAGATAAGCTCTATGACCTGCTAGCCCCCCGGCTAACATCTTTGCTGGAGACCTCTTTGGCTCCACTCCTGAAATAAGTTCAGGAGTTGTCTACCAAGCTCTCCTCCTTCATCTTTTCCCAAGCAACACCTTCATCTGGGTGCCTTGATTCAATTGTCTCTGAACCAAGGCAGGGGGAGATGCCTCATGAAGTAGTGGGTGTGCCTGAGACTGCTGAAGGTTCCAGTTCTGCTCCTATTTTTGCAGTGGACCTTCAGAGTCTGCTCTCTACCTTTGATACTATATATTTCAGCTCTCTGCCAATTCAACAATCTGAAGACCTCACTAAGGCCATTGTGCCTATCAATTACTATGATCCCAGGCTGATTGAAATATATGTAAATTCCTTCAAAGCTGTGGATGCTGATATTTTAAGTACTGCTGCTGCTGTTACAACAAGTTTGCCTTCAGAAGATACTGAAATGGTTTCTACTCCTGCTTCAATTTCTGCTGTTCCATCAATTTCTACTTCAATTGTTTCTACTCCTGCTGTCACTGCTCTTGTTATTGATGCTGCTCCTGCTCTCACTCCTGATCAAATCAAGCAACAAGAAAAGTATATAAAAAGCATTGATGACTTGTATGATAGACCACAAAGTTCAGAGAGTGATCAGTTTCAAACTGAATCTGAAGATTCTTCTAATACTATTGCAAAGAAAAGGAAAGCCAGAAGCAAGGCTATGATGAAAGTACCCCCAGCTCAAGCTAAAGACTCAAATGACATCCCATATTATATTTTGCATGACTGCCCCATTTCTGAGCCCTGGATGCAGCTCTCCAAGAACTAACTAAAAGCTATGAAGAAGAGAAGGAAGCTGGACAAGTATGAAAAGGGATCCTCTCATTTTCAGCCTCCTCCTCCTCCTCCAGATTCTGGTTCAGGCTCAACTTCTCAAGCCCCAGCTTCTAAGCAAAGTTCCTCCCAGTCTTATCAGAGATACCAGCCTAGGGGACAATATCAAAGGGGCTATCAATCAAGAAGAGGACAGTATAGAGGAAGCCAAAGAGAGCACAGATTTCAAGCCAGGGAAGGACAAAGGTTCACAGACTCTTCTCAAGCTCCTTTCCCCTACAAGCTCAGAGAAAAGGTTGAAACCAGAACTACTACTGCATCAGAATCTATTAACAGATATGAGCCTGCAGTGCCATTTGAAGACCCAGAGAACAACCCATTATCTTGGACTGCAAGGATGAAAGAATTGGCTGCTCTAGATCAATTGAAGAAAGCAAGAGAGCAAGGAAGAGACACATCTAACATTACAACTCTGTCAGAACAAAGAAAAGTTGAATTGGAAAGGTATTCTTCAAGCAAATTCTTTGACCCAGTAGACTACCTGAAGCTGCATCCTGAGGTTGTGGTTCCAAGAGCTAGATCTCAAACCTCCTTAGGAGCAGAAGATGACAGAAGGTCAAAGAAGGAAGCCCTCAATCCTAACAGAGAAATTATATTTAAGAAGGGAAAATGAAAAGAAGTAACATATGTAAGCAGACAGTACACTCCTCTGAAAATTTGCTGAAATTTCACATAATTGCTGCAATATTTTCTTGCTTTTCTATCCTGTTTTGGTTTACTGCTCTTCTGTATGTTGTTGTATCTTTTATTTCTGAAATATGTAAATAGTAATCCTAACCCAAATAGGGGAGATTGTTGGAACACCCTATTACTAATTTGGGTAAGGATCACTATGTTTCTCTTAGGAAACCAGGTTGACCTAGATGTATAGTTGTAAAGGTCAACATTAGAATGTGTCTAGGGCTTAGAACTTAGGTTTGAAGTTGCCCCCAGGACCATTCCAAGATTTCAGAAATAGAGCCTAGAATAAGACATCTTTCGTCGAGCTCAGGTCGACGAAACGTCGAACTCCGTTCGATGCTCTCTGAGCTCAACTAAGTTAAGACGTCGAGCTCTGTTCGACGATCTTCTAGCTCAGGTCGACGATCCTTCTTCTCTTATTCTCCAGGTCGCTGAGCTCGGTTCAATGATCTTCGAGCTCAGTTTGACGTTTTCTGTCTGTTGATCTTATTCCATCTCTGAGCTCAGCTCGACGATCGTAGAGCTCAGATCGACGATTTTCTGAGAGATCGACGTTTTTAAGGATTCAAATTCTGTCAGTCTTTGGAATGTTTTTGAATTCTCTCAGCATTTATATCAAGAAGATCTGCCAGCCGTTTTCATTTATTCTAGAGCAAGTTTCAAGGAATTATCAAGAGAATGTTTTGCTGGACTTTCCTCTAGAAGACAAATTCTTTATGGAAGGCATTTAATGCCTAATAACGGCTATCTTGGATGAAGAACCTTCAGGGAATAAGATCTTCCTCTCTTTTCTTCTCTCATCAATCAATCAGAGAAAATACAATCAATAGAATCAAGAGACACACATACTGTTACAGAAAAAGGAGAATTAGCTGAATAATTTTGTGTACTCAAAAAGTGATCACAACTTCATCTCAAGGACTCCAGACAACTCATCTTTCAGCCTCTGCTGAAATAATCTTTTGCTGGAGATCTGAAGTTTCTGAAGACCTATCACCCTAGAGCAAAGCTTCCATTCCTGATTCATTCAACATCTCAGGGGGAGCTTTGAAAATACAAATCCACTAGTGCTTCTCTCTTTGATTGAGACAGAGAAGACAACTTCACCCTTTTTCTTTTCCTTTTCCTTTCCTCCTGTAAAAGCATTTTCAAAACTCCCTTCAAAAGTTTTGAGTCTGGTTCTGAGAACCTTGTCAAAACTCAGTGGTGGCAAGACACCTGATCAAAAAATCTAGTTTGGTTTTTGAGCACCTTATCAAAAGCTCATTGGTGCCCAGGACACCTGATCAACTCATCCTGCAGTGGATTCCTACCAAGGGTGGTAGAAGAGTGGATGTACCCAGGTTTTTGGGGAACCACTATAGCTCCTTGTGTTTTCTGGTTTGCTTGTGTATTCTCTTTGCTGTGTGCTGTGCTCTTCCTTTTTACTATCTTTTTAATTCTATAGCTGTGCTCTTCCTTTTTACTATCTTTTTAATTCTATAGCTACACATATATATAAATCAAATCTTAAAAGCTTTGCTAAAGTTTAAAATTGTGAATTTACTTTAATTAAACTCTATTCACCCCCCTCTAGAGTTGAGATAGATCTTACCCTCACTTTCAACGTGCATGACATCCATGTTGTTTTTGCTTTCTCTCAAGCATTTAGGCACCAGATCTCTCAAGTGAGAGGGATTCAAGTCGCCATGGTTCATGAGGAGCCACCGGGTCAATTTAGTCCGTCCCCGACATGATATTGCACTAGAAATCCGCTCTGTTAGTGGATTAGGCATTGTGGGTGCAGCCGCAATAGCGACCGTTAGTCTGACTCGGTGATGTTGCATAGCGAGCCTTAAGGATTTTGTTAAAAATCCGTTAGCGGCAAAACGCCGTTTGTGATGTTGTTTTCCCCCTCTTTCGTGTGAGTACGTGTAACCAGAAGCGGACCGGGTGGAAATTAGAGTACATGCTGGAACGTGGGGACGGTACTATACAAATGGTGGATTAGGGTGGTAAAGGCTTGTGATTGTGATGTGCTAAGGCGCGGTTTGTCTCTGTGGTCGGCTGGCTATCCCGTGACATTGTAAAGTCATGTGTGGAGAGTGTCCCAACGAGACAAGTCCCTTTCTGTTGAACTGACAAGAACGCCAAGCTTTGGACAAGCTCGGATGATACCAACTGGGTCCCGCTAGGTCTCCATCGGTGGACTTGGTCCCGATATGGGAGCCGGGCCTGGGTCGTTACGAATGGGTGAGGTCTAGCAAGGGATCTTAGTATCTGTTTTTTTGTGTTTATGGCAAAATCTTGACGAGAGAAGTTAGAGCTTGCAAACAAGCCTGAGTTTTAAGACCCAAGAGCGGGTGGAGCCTTAGCAAGAGTTCCGTGCGGCAGCTTGTATGCCGTTAGGGGAAATTAGCATACACGAATGTTTGCGGCTTGAATGTTGAAGGGGAAATTGGAAGTACCCATGTGATTGCGGCTTGAATGTCGATGGGGAAATTGGAAGTACCTGATTGATGATGTGTTAGAAGCATACGCTTTAGGGTGCCTTAGGTGAAGCCAAGGTTTGCATACATGCTGCATTGTAGACCCATTTTTATTATATGCTCAACATAGAAACATGTTTGTTGTATGAGACATCCAAACCTTTTTTTACTGCAGGCGGCAGTGGTGGCGGGTGGCGGGCGGTGGCAGCGGTAGTTATTGAATGGGAGGCTGCCATGATTTCTCCTATTGCGGTGGAGATCATGGGGAGTGGGTTTACCGGTCAAACCCATGATCTCCACAATAGGAGAAATCATGGGGGAAGTGGTTAAATGCAACCCCAAGGCTTTAAATAGAGCTTCATCCCCATCAATTGCCCCCCAAATCCTTTGTTGTCAGAGGTTGGCATAAGCGAGAGAACAAGGATTTTCCCCCATTCTCTTCGACCATGACGGCGAACAGCGAAAGTCTAGAAATATAAAAGAGCGGCGCCCGACAAGCCCAGGTAACGATATGTTAAAATATTTCTGGGGGAGAGTGAGGACGACAAGAGGAAGCGCCATCACGCCCAAAAAAGGGGGCTCTAGGCATCTCCACAGTCGGACGACATGACAGCGGCCATTGCGCGGGCACATGAGGAGGCGCGCGGACCAAGTCGTGCGGGTCCGCGCACCTGGTTGCGCGTGTGTCCCTGACCGCGCATGCGTTGGGCGTGCGCGTGTGCGAGCACGAGCACACTAGGGTGCGCGAGCGGGAGCGCGCGCACGCGCCTGGGTGTGCGTCCACCTGGATGCATGCTTACCTGGATGTGTGCTTACCTGGGTGTAGGTGCGCGCGCACTGCGTACGCGCGCGCGCACTGCGCGCACTATACTCATGCTGTGAGCGCACGCCAAATACGCGCGCGTTGCACACCGGGCCGCATGCGCATGCCTGGATGCGCACAAGTGTGCGTGCATCGGTCCGCGCGTGTGCGGGTGCGTGCCGGATTGTACGCGGGCTAATGTGCTTATGCAGACGTGCTTTGTTTCACTAGGCCCATAGGCATTATGCTTCGTGCGTGCAAGCCTTGGCGCGTGTGTGCGTGCCGCCAGCCCCACTCCCTAGTTGTGGCGGTGTTGCCCAATTTCAGCTTCTCCACAAGCTAGGTTAGTGGGGCTGGCAGCATCAGAGTATTCTTCGGGCGCCTCTTGTCTTGGAGCTTCCTGTGCCCTGCCATGATTTGGAAGTGGCAGGTTAACTGGTGCTAGAGGGGGAGCAGGAGATGCTTCTAGATTCCTGAGCAGAGAAAGCCTTTCAGTTTGTTGCTCCTCCATTTGTCAAACTCGCCCCTCGAGGGCAGTGACATGCGCGAAAGAGGCCTCTGCGATCATCGACACGTCCACCAAAGAGTGGGAGTGTGTTGGTTCAGTGCATCCTTCTGGGACGGATCATTCAGCTGTGCGGGCGCTTCTTTTCGCCATTGAAGCGGAACTTGAATGTTGTAAGGAGAGAGGTATTGGCTTCTGAAGGATGTTGGGAATCACGGTTCCCACAGACATTGCCAAACTGTCGCGGACTAACTCGACATCCCGGCCGGGCCAGAATTCTTAGACCGCCTTAGCTCTTAGAACGACCGAGCACAAATATAATCAATGAAAATAAAAAGTTGACATAAGAGGTTTTAACGTGGAAAAATCCCTCAAGTGGGTAAAAAACCATGTGACCGGATCTGTGCCAATCAAAGTCCAATATCTGCTTGCGGTTACAATATGCTTGGAGAATCGAGGGAGGTAGGTCGCTCCTTGTTATAACTTAGTGGTGAGAGAGAATTCCTGGCTCGCAACGGGCAACAGGTTGCGCTGAGGGTGTGCTTGAGGGCTGGTGATAGTAGTCTTCTTCCTTTCTCTGTGCACCTGGGGACTTGGGCGCTTCTCTGTCTCATTGGCGGCTTGAAGATGACTCAAGGGAGGAGTTCAGCAGAGCTCTAGCCTGAGGGAGAAGAAGGTTGGGGGAGCAAAAAGATGAGAAATGAGGAGGTATGGGGCTTCTTTTATAGCCTCCGGGAGGTGGTTATGGTGGGTCCCCCCATTAACCTGGTTAGTGGGTGGTTACTTACAGATCGGATGACAACAAGTGCTTTGTAGTGATCAGACTGTGTCCAACCTGCAAGTGGCAGTGGCGTGATGGCCGGCGGCGGCGTCGGGCCGCGGCGGTCGGCGGCGGTGGCGGGCGGCGGGCGGCGACGGGGGCTAGCGGTGATAATGGTAGTTGTTGAAAGGGAGGCTCCCATGATTTCTCCTATTATGGTGGAGATCATGGGGAGTGGGTTGACCGATCAAACCCAAGATCTCCACAATAGGTGAAATCATGGGGGGAGTGGTTAAATGTACCCACATGGCTTTAAATAGAGCTTCATCCCCATCAGCAACCTACAAAAAATACATACAGAGCTAATTCAATTTTGTTCCCAAAATATTGAAAACCCTAGTACGAGCGTATTGGAACAAATCTAACTGTATATAATCAAAACAAGATCGTATAAAAGCACATAATGCCTATATTGAGTAAATCTGGCCTTATTAATTTAACATGGAACACAACCTATAGAAACATACATATAGAACTAATTTTTTTTGTTCCCATATTTGCCCTAGTACAAGCGTATTGGAATAAATCCGGTCATATTTAATCACAATACGATCATATAAAAGCACAAAAAGCATGTATTGACTAAACATAGCCTACATAAACATATATCCAACACAATTAACATATAGAACTAAAAATGTCTATTTACACAAGAACTTTTCCGGGTATATTTTGAGAATATCTACTGCGATCTCGACACGAATCTTTGACATTGCTTCTCCACATTTTGGTGCTTGTGCCAACATATTTGACATTGCCCCAGTATGGTCTATATGTACTTCATCATAAACCCACCACAATCATTTCTTGTAGTTTGTGTTGGGCAATCTTCAACAAAGAACATTGGCCACTCGTGAATATTTTGGAGGACATCACTAGCATCTTCTTCGAAGAAATCAATCTGCAAGAGTAAAAAAATAGTGTATAATAATTAAATATCGTTAATTAGTGTAAAAAATAGTGCTTTCAAAAACATTACATACCACTTTTGGAACTTTATTGAAATTTGAGAGCTTATAAAGTGAATCATAGTATTGCCAACACTCTTCCTGTATGTATCCAATGAGCAAAGCCCAATGACTAACAAGATGTACGCGAATAAATATATAGTCTACATATATCACCAAATTTGAGGTAATGTGGCTGACTAGGGCTTTTGCACTCATTGAGCCATTTTTAGGTTCTTGTTAATAATTTGATTTAGTATAACACTTTCAAAATAATGATTGAAGTTTGTTTAAAAGCTAATTGAGAACAAATACTAACAACATGGTTTTTGAGAAACATATATGAATTGCTTAAACTTCTTAGGATTCATCAATTTTTGGAGAGTTAGTATAATGTTATAGGCATCAACGTGGACATCATTAATCCATGAGCTTCCCAAAAGGTCATCAAAATGTGAGCAATACAAACAAATATTATCATGTTCAATTACTATACTATTTCTGTATCAAAGCATTAACTAGTTAAACAATCGATCATTATGAATTAAAACTATCCAATATAAATGAAAGCACAAAAAAGAGTTAACTTGTTCGGGAACTCTGAAAAACAATGGTCTATGATTATCCGTTTCCTTTTGGCTATGCTTGTTCTCCCAGGATATTTTATATGAGAGGATGACGAAGCAAATGTATAATTTTCCTTCTGATCATAACGTTGTTTAATATATTTAATAAAACTTCTATCAATCCCCGCCTTGTGGGAAGGAAGAGCAGCAACCACTAAAGCAGACGAAATATCTATTGATAGGGGGTCAGACACCAGCAAGGGCAGATTTATTAAGGTACTAAGGGGGTCAAGAACCAGCAAGGGCAAATTTATTAAGGGACTAGGGGGGGGGGGGTCAATTGTCCCCCTTGAGTTAAAAAATATATTAAATACAGTCCATGCCCCGTTCCATACTTCCATGAAATTCTTGACCTAACCCTTCCTTCCCTCACCCTCACGTTGTCACGCAATCACTCCCTCAACCTTGTCGCCGATCAAAATTCACGATCTTATTAGTCGTCTCCAAGCCTGGTCATCTCCTTCCGAGTTCCCGTGATCCCACGTGGCTGTGCTGATCCTTTACAAATCACAAGTTCCCTCTTGCCAGTCCGGCGGTCTGGCCTCTTTGATCAAAGAGAAAAAATATGGATCGAGAGATCTTGTGCCTCTTGGATTACTATTTTTGGGGAAGATTGAAAATATGGAAGCCTGGAAGGTATTTTCTTGTGTCACTCCCCCTTTCCCCTTTACTCTTAGTCTCAGAGTCTCAGTCTCTCATATCTGATCTAGGGTTTCTTTATGTTAGTGCAAACTGCAAAGTAACCAGTTGTGGATAAATATTTTAAAGTCTTGCCAAAATCAGTATCACTTCTTTGTGAGAAGAATGATAATGAAAGATTACAGTTAGATGTTAAATGAGCTAGAAAAGAAGTTATTATAGATAATAGAGCACGAGATCCTGGATTGAGATGTCGCATTTCTGATTATCCTTTTAATGATCGTGATAACGTGAGAAGATATTATTTATTAAAAGGTCCTTATAAAACTTTCAAAGTATTTTAATTTGGACTTATGAGGTAATAAATTTTTATTTTAATTATATATCTTGATACATGTTTTTTTAAAATCATTTGTATGTTACTATTTTTTGACCCAGCTGAACAAAAATTCTGGCTCTGTCCCTGGGCACCAACACATCTCCCACATATGATGGTGCCCTATGTGTAGAAGGATCAGAGACAGCTGGTTCCTCAAATGTAGGCAAAAATGGGCAAATAAATCCTTGCTTCTAAGATTGTGGCGGTTAGTGATTCTATCTTGGTATCTATATGAGTACGTAATTTACTCATCTCTTCTAATATAAAATCCTTTGTCTTGATGGATTGTTTTACTAGCTCTAAAGCTAGTTGATCCATTATGCTTGTCGCATTCTTTGCCTCTCTCTCTCTTCCCCTCTTCCTTCACAATACTTTTCCCTTCCACCTTCCCCTCTCTTTTACAATGTTCTTTCTAGTTTATCTTTCTTATTCTCCCTTTCTGTCCTCTTTCTTATCCATCCTTCCTTTATTTCTTTTTTTTCCCATGAATTCTTCAAACTTTCTCTTCAAGTAATTCTTAAATTCATCTTAATTTTCTTCCCCCTCCTTTGATTTTTCATCCTTTGTATCCTCTTCATTAGGTTATGATTCTTCAAAATCACTATCCTTCTGCACTTCAACTCCTAATAACCTCTCATTCGTTGCCAATATACTCTCAAATGACAACTTCACCTGTATAGTTATTTGAGGGTCATGCAATATGATTGACAAGTATATAATGTAATCAATCTATTTATATTTATTTGAGGGTCATGCAATATGATTGACAAGTATATAATGTAATCAATCTATTTATATTTATTAGAAGGTATATCATACTCTCCCATGAGCACGTTACTTTGAATGCAATTGGGAACAAAATTTGGAACTAAAACTAAATTTAGCAGACCACTGACAAAGTCGGGGCCTCACTAAGTCGTCAACAGACGGTTGAAAGTTTGTCAACTCATAGAACTAAATCTATAATTATGCCATATAACTTAAAATGAATCATTTCTTGAAAGAAGTTGCGTTAACATTAATTTGTGGCTTACCACCAAGAGCACCGATCAATCTTCCAAATAACCTAAACTCTCATTGCCTTTCTTTTTTGAGGCTGCACTACTTAGTGTCCGGAGTTTTGAGTGCAAGAATTTATGCATCACCTTGGGCCAATTATATTTCTTGAACTCTTCTAACCTTCCAAAGGTATATAGACAACTGGTATATTCATTATCTTTAATGGAAAAATAACTTACACAAAATATACTTCACTAGGGTGTAAATTCTTTTTTGCCTCTACCTCTCTGAACCATTCTACATTAGAAAACCACAAAAGCTCGGATGTCAAGTTGTTCTGCTCATAGTTTGCAAGAGGTGTACTATTAAAGTTGAAAGGAATCCCTCTATTTGGTAGACCAACCATTAATGCAACTTGGTTATTTGTTAGCTTAATGTAGACCTTTCCTAGTAGAAAAGCTCTATGTTTCAGTGAGTCCTTAATCAACATAGTCAGAAGAGGAATATTTTGGTTTAGGTTTAAAATTCTAAAGAGCGGAAGAACTCCGACAACATGTAAAATAGCCCTTGAACTTTCATTCTGGGCATTAAGTAGCAGATGTGCTCTTTCCTTAAAAAATGAAATGACACAGGGACAATTCAGTGTTATTGAACCCGTCATCTGCAAAAACAATATATAAATAGATATTGCTCAATATATAAAAAACTTTAAAATGTTCTATTTAAATATACGCTCGTATTATAATGAACAATGTGGTGCAGATACGATTGTATCTAAGGAACACGCATGATACCTCCTGCAATCTTCAAAATACTAATATGCATATATCCTGAACATTGCTTGATTGATAATAAAAAGTTTTGATACATAAAACCTATATATTTACAGCCATATCTGCACAAAATACACAACAATTATACGATCATATTTTGACTGTTCTATAGTGGCAACCATTGCAACATAGGTATATACGTGAAAGATTAGCATAAATTACATATATAATACAAGGATTTTTACTAGAACTCTCAGAAACATGATGAAAAAACTACACAAACCCTAAATATGGCAGTATCCCTACCACATACAATAAGAACAAGATAATCTTCCTACCTCTTGCAATCTTAATACACTAATACACCTTATTACAGGTTGCCCGGTCTTTCCCCAATCTGGATAAATTGGACCGCCATAGTGCAGAATCGGACTAGGTGCACAAACAATCAAAATGAACCACAATAAGTGATAAGAGGCGCTTTTTAGGTGGAAAACTCGGAATGGGTGAAAAACTATATGGCTGGAACTGTGCCAAGCCAAAATCCACTAGCTTCTCGGATTTTTACAGAATTTGATTTGATTTCAAAGGGCGACAAACTGCTACTCCATTATAGGTGCAAAAAATGAGGAAAATGGCTAAGTCCTCAGAGCCTTGATGGAAGCGTTTCGGGATTTAAATGTTGCTGAGCTCGCGGAACCTGAGTGGGAGCATCCCAACTAGAAAATTCTCTAAGTCCACGAGCATTGGGGGGGGGAGCGATTTTATTTATGCGGAGCCTTGATGGGAGAGCTCACACGGAGGTGGTTGATGTGACTTGGAGTGTGCCTGAGCTTGAGTGCAATGTGGAATGCTGAGAGAATTCCATAGTAGAGAATCAGCCAAGTCCATGATTGCTAGAACTCCTCAGAGCTTGCCTCTGGAGTGCCTTGACTTCAAATAAAGGCTCAGGGGCCTATTTGTAGTTTTTTGGAGGGTCATGGTGGTAATTATACGGGGGAGTTATTTGTGATGGTAATGGCGTTGCTCCGCATCGATCACCTGGATCACCACTTTTGCAAAAATGATGAGAATGCCCCCTCCCCTCGAGCAGTTCAGGTAAGGTGCTCGGAGGCAACGACGGTGGTCGGTGGTGGCTGACGGTAGAGGAGGTGGCTGGAGACAGTGGGGGTCACCGACGGTGGTGGCAGCCATGGGCGGGCAAGACCGTGGTGCGCGTGCACAGGATGCGCGTGCGAGGGGCTCACGAACAACACATATGCTCTAGTGGCTGCACTGGTGCGCGAAGTTGCTGCCGTGAGTGCATATGGCCCTGCGATAGCGCAGGCTGGTTGTGTGTGGCTACACACGCAAGCCGTGCAGGCCGCCCATGTCTGTGCACATGTCATGTGCATCTACGCGGCCCTACCGTGCATGTGCATGGGTTTGGCCTCCCTCTTGGGTTCTTTCAGGGTGTCTGGCTCTGTGTGTGGCTGGCTTGGCCGAGTTTGCTTGTCCCCATGTTCTTGGCCAAAAACCCTTCTGGTTTGACTTCGAAAATTTAGGGGAACCCCATCAAGTGCTCGCAAATTTTCATGGGTCTTGACTCGCGAGGAATCGAGTCAAAAAATTTTTAGCCTCGATCACTTGCCTTGGGAGTCATGAAATCAGAATTTCCTCAATATGCGCGCGTCATTAGAATTTTTAGTTTGCGACGTGATATATTCCCTTGGTTAGGCCTTGGTGTGGACGCGAAACCACCTGTGTCTGCTTCGTGGGCTGAAGGTTCCATGTGGAATGGCTGGATGGTCTTGGCATTTACTTACTATGCGGTGACTGTAGCGTGTCATGGAAATGTTCTCCAACTTTAATCTTTGTGCGCTGCATTGGTGTGGAGGCATGTCGCCTTTCACATTCCCTTTTTGTATGCAATGGTGTGAGTTTATGAACCTACCGAGTGTAGGGAGTCTCGTGGGTCTTGGAGTATCTAGATCTTTCGTGTTCCTTACGCACAGTTGCTGGCAGTTGTTGCAGAGTATTAGTGATGAGAGCTTATTTCTTATGTGCGATGGGGGAGGACTCTTGCCCCCTTGCCTAGGTGGTGTAAACGGACTTATAGGTATATTTTTTTGCTTTGCCTTTGGTTTATCTTACTGGTGCGCTCTTACACCATCACGTGATGATGTAGCCTATGGGGAAACTTTTTCTTGAATGAATACCTTCTTTTTCGGATCTTCTGTATTCTAGATATTTTTTGGTGCACGTTTTATTTTTAGCAGAGTAACACTTTGCTTGAGTGTTGGTTGTTTACTTGCATTTTCTGGAGAGCCGCGGATTGCTGAGGGTTTGGAGGCGATGTGCCCCCACTTTCTGGTACCTTGAGCAGGAATGGAGGAGAACCTTTTCCCGAGCCTTTAGGGGAAACGAAGCTCGTTCATACAGAGGGGGTGAGGAGCCTTTATTTGCTCATGCCTTAGGGAAGCTGGATGTAACATCCCATTTCCAACTAGACCCCTAAGAGTGATTTTGTCATGGCAAAACCCTAGAAGCCCAAGGAAGAGCCAAGTGAACCTGGTAGTGTGAATAGGGCCACTGTGGTCTGCACTTAGCAGATCCCTGAACCTTGATTTAAAAGTGATCATGAGGCTTCACTAAGACTCCAAGACCCCACCCATACCCTCATAGACCTAGTGAGAGGTCAATGGGTCACCAAAGACCCATGGAGGGCATTCAACAGACCCAAGTTGACCAAAGTCAACTATAACCCTAGCTAGGTCAAATTGACCTACACAGGGGTCCATTTCAGTCCCTTAGCCCAATAGACACCACCTCTACCCTCATAAGCCTAGTGAGAGGCCAATAGGTCACCAAGGACCCATTGGGACCAATCAAAGGGGCTAGTTTGACCAAAGTCAACCCTTAACCTAAAATGGTCAAAATGCCCTAGTTAAGGGCCAAGTGACCTTCAAGGGCCAATACAACCCCACCATGACCCTAGGGGAGGCTAATGGGTCACCAAGGACCTATTAAGGAAATATCAAGGATCAAATTGACCTAGGTGGGCCCTAGTCCCACTTTGGGTCAAGTTAGCCCAAATGGGCTAACTCAAGCTCAAGCCTATTTCATTAGGGCTAACCTTGACCCAAGTGGCCAAATAGATTGGTAGGCTGACATGTGACATGTAGGAGCCCAAATTTCAGGCTTGATGACTAGGAGAGAGAAAATCATCCATGGAGGAGAGAGAAAGAGAAGGAAGAGAAGGAAGGAGGACTTTGTGCTCCTCCTCCCCCCTCCCCAACCTCCCCATTCATTTCAGAAGGACAAGGGGGAGTCCAGCAGCTTTTTTTGACTGGCTGGAGCAAGCTCCACCACCTCCACCACCCCTAGCCGCCAACCTTGACTTTGCCAAAAATGGCACATGCCATTTCAGCCACCTAACACCTCCCCTCACCTCTTTAAAGGCTCCAGCAAGGTCCAAGGATGAATCCCCACCATTTCCCTGAAGAAACCAAGCCCAATTCTGCCTTTTTGAGCAAGCCGACCACCACCGACCACCACCATGCCAATCCGGCATTCAGCCAGGCTACAGCCGCCCAAAAAGGTCCTCCTCCACTCCTTCTCTCCTGGGTAGATCGTAGAAATCAATAGGGCTAAGGTTGGGGCTCAATTGAGCCCAATCGGGTTTTCAAAATCATGAAAATTCCATGAAAAATCCAACTCTCGGGTTCGCCGGAACAGTGATTCCCGGCGGCCTGGACGCCGCCTGGAGATAGCCCCGACCACCACGAAGGTGTCGGCGGCGGTGGCAGGCCGGGGAGGTGGCCGGATGGCCGGCGGCAGCCGTTGGAAGTTGCTCCAGGCGGGCTGAATCGGGGCCGTCGGCTAGAGCTAGACGACAACCGGATGCCGTCCAGGCTGCGCCAAGATTCGTGCTGGGCAGATTTTAAACTATAGCTATGATATTTAAATCATTTCATATTCTGTCACAGAATTTCTATTTATTTGCTTTAATTATTAAAAATATTTAGAGTCATTTTCAGAAAAAGTGGTCAACATCAAAAACCTAGCCCTATGAGTCTACTGTCTGGTAAAATTGGTTTGAACCAATTTGGGTGACTGGTCTGACCAGGGCACCCATTTTGGTGGGGTCTATACAAATGAGTAGGCAGACATTAAACTAGCTGCCCACTCTTCATCCTTGGTCCAAATAAGCTGAAATTTTGGCAGGGACTCACCCTACCCTATACCTAGACCCTGCCCAAAAATAGGAATTTTTGGGAATAATTTTCCTATAGTTATTGTAAATAATTTAATTATGCTAGGGTAAATTAAATTAGGGGTCAAATGAAGTCCAAATTCAACCAAATTTTGGTGGGATGGTTATGAGGTCAATATAGACCTCTGGTTAAAATTTCATTAAGTTTGGAGTTGATTTGAATATGATTCAAGCAAACCCTAGCCTTGCCCTAAGAAGGGTATTTTGGTCCAAAAAGTAATTTTGGCTTTTTGTGACCTATTCACCTCAACAGAGGCTCAAATTTTGTACACTAGTTTGGGATGACAAGATACACCTCCCAAAGGAAATTTGGGGGCAGTGGAGTTGGTTTGGCCCAAGCTCCTAGGTCAAACCCTAAGGAAGGGCTTTTGTACCTTGTGAAGGGCATATGGCCAAATCACCTGGTATGGCCATGAAATTTTGTAGGGATAGAGTTTTGGTAACTATAACCCTCTGGTAAAATTGTTAGGACATTTTGGAAGGTTTAGGACCCTAAAATCCCTAACCCTAGTTTAGGGCACAAATATCCTAGGGTTGAAATGGGCTAGCTAAACACCTCAAACTAAGATGAAACTTTGGTAGATTGGTCTTAAGGACATTATGGGCCTCTGGTATTTTAATGGGGAATTTTGGGTCAATAATTATAGCACATCATTTGTAACACAAGAAAGGCTTAAATTAAGTAAATAATTTATTATGCTACGTCTGACCATTGAGAGGTCATGAAATTTTGGCAGAGGATGTTTGAAAGCATATAGAGTTTATATAAATTTTATAAGAATTTGTGGACAAGTATATGAGGTAGTTAGTTCACAAATTGTCATGTGATGGAATTATTTAAAAATTCATTTAGGCCCATTTACAAATAAATAAATTATGAAATTTGGCCCAAACCATGTATATGACATTAGATTCATAATTAAAATTTCCCTGAATTTTTGGAAGCAATATAGTATTTTATATTTATTAAATGAATTTCCAAGGATTTAAATGAATATTTGATTTAAAGATAAAGCTTTACTGAAAAGAAATATATATTTTGGAAGATATGTTATATCATTATTTTGAGTAACATATAAAATTTGTAGAATGATTCCTTGAATGAAAATAGTACTTCATGTTCATTTTTTGGAAATCTTAGACATTAAAATAATTAAATAAATTATCAAATAAGTAAGGAAAATTTTGGAACTCTGGATTTAGAACTAAAAGGTCATAATGAACCTCCATTAATTATTATAGGGGTGTAGGATGATTATTTTATATACATCCCATTTTACATGAAAAATTGACTTGGTGGTCTGCAATTAGCAATTTTGGATTTAGTTTGTTTAAATCATTTTGAGTAATTTACGTACTGTATAATTATGACATTTGGCCAATGAGATTTTTAAGACAATATATACTGTAGAAAATTAATTAAGAATTTTCGGATGAATATTTATTGCACTTACTTCAATAATAAAAGGAAATGGATATATTATCAAAATTAGATTAGTGTCATCTGAATACTTGAAAAATTGTCATATCTTGGATTTATTGTTAAATGGTTATTTAGAATTTATCATGAATTTATGAATCTATATACCTCTCTGAAAAGTGCACTTCATGCTCAATGGGTAGCCCTTAGAAGCTTTACGAGAAATTAATTAAATATCAGAATACTTAGAAAAATTACAATATTTTGGATTTAGTCCATTTGCATCATGATATGTCTCCAGAAAATAATTCAGTACATTTGGATGATTATTTAGAATACCCCATATCCGGTTCAACGTATCGTCTAAGTTGGTGTGCATATAGCAAAATTGCTAAATTGGAATAAGTCAAGGTCGGGGATAGTTATTAGAGTTAGAACTGTTAATGTGGATGATTTCCCATTAGAGAGAAAAGAAGAGGAGTGAGAGTGGGTTGGCTAGTGTTAGGTGGTGCGTGTGATCGACGAAAAATCGTCTTTCTCGTAGTAATTAGGGAGAGTCAAAACTTCGTCGTAGGCATAGAGTAAATAGTAAACTTAGGGTTTCACACTTTCCCACCACAGTGTCCCGGGTGATAGTATAGGTTACTTGGGCAATAAGCCCAGTAGTTGTGATAGTGGTCTGGCGAGCTTTGGCTCGGTAGTAGATTATGACGGACGGGATTGTCCGGGGAGCTTTAGCTCGGTTGTTGATTACGACGGACGGGATTGTCCGGTAAGCTTTGGCTCGGTAGTAGATTATGACGGACATGATAGTCCGGGGAGCTTCGACTCGGTTGTAGATTATGACGGACGGGTTAGTCCGGGGAGCTTCGGCTCGGTTGTAGATTGTGACGGACGGGATTGTCCGGGAAGATTCGGCTCGGTTATTTATTGGACTCATAACTATTGCATGTGCATAAAAGGTATAAGGTGGTGGGTCTTCGATATTGGGGAGTTCGTTGCACCGACACCAATATCGTTGACTCGGCAGGTGTGTTTTTACACTTCGCCAACAGAAGTCCGGTGCGCCAGCCGGCAAGAGTACGCAGACGTCCGCTTAGTGCACCAAGCGTTGAGGCGTACGATAGGTCAGACCGGTAGTGCAAATACTGGTTTTGAGGTGGGCGAGGCCTAACCCACCGCTTCCGTCTGCCACTACGGAGGTATCCTGGGAGGTAACGGCTCTGAAAGGGGGAACTAAAGGTCTGTGTACACAGAGTCGAGTGGGTGAGTTGCACATGCATGTTCACATCATGGCATAAATGTATTTCATAGCATAACCATCGCATATAACCTGACACCTAATGAATAAGCGGTATGGGACGCTCTATACATTAGGCCTTGCTAAACGACCCCTTGGCCTATAAGTTCGTGTGAGCGTGCCTATAAGTCAAGGTTCTCTTTCAACATTATAAACCTGTTAATAGAACAGACACCCTATCGTATAAATTGGTATGGGACTTTTTATACGATAGGAGCCCTGCAAAAGATCCCTTAACTTATGTACACTCGCATAAGTTAAGGTTACTTATTTATTTTGTACGATTATTATCATCTTACACTGTTATTTTAGTTCCACTGCCATCTGAAATTTGAATACTCTCCACCTTCATGTCCTTCCCTTTCCTTCTCCCCGCTCGGTGCTTTAGGAGCCATGGGAGAAGGGGTGGGGGACGATAGGACTTAGTCTTTTAGACTAACGGTTTTCGAACCACATCATTTAGGGGACCACGGAGCCCAGCATGGAAGAGCAGCCCCGGAGGTCGGCACGCTTGGAGATCGGACAGTCTAGCACTGGAGTCCAGACAGCAGGGACAGTGAGTCCCGAACTATAGTAGCTGTATTAGTTTGCTTCCGCGATGAGTGAAATGTAGTGAGGACTTGATGTACCGGGCATAAGCCCGTGATTTTTCATTATATGTACTATCTGTGGACACTCCCTTCGTGGAGTTTATTTCTATATATGTGATTCTCTTTGTGGACTTGCTACCTTCTTAAGTATATTTCTACTGTTATGATCGAATTGGCCGGCAGAATCGGCGTCTTGTAGTGACGACCTTCCCGGGTGCGAAGGTGTTACCGCAAGGCGGCGGTTCTGGGCCTAAGACCCCGGTGTCGAAAAAGAAAAAAAAATGGGGGTCTTACAAGTGGTATCAGAGGAAACCTCGATCAGATAAGTAGCAGTCCACTACCCTGGGCCACCCCCGCTCGAGTTTAGTTTGGGGACAAACTAAGCAGCGGAAGCAGTGGTGGGCCCATATGGGAAATCACATGAAAATTGTCCACTTTTAGTTAAACCTGTGAGACTTCTTATAATTGTCTTCTATAACGCAGCCCCCAGCGCAGCCAACACCACAAGGCGGAGTTCCGCAGACTCCGACTGTTGCACCACCTCCCCCGGCCCCCACTCCATTCTTACATTCGGAGATGGGTCAAACGCTGACGGCCATTCTAGATGCTTTCAGAGCTCAGCAGGTTCCGGCTCCGCAGCCGAACCCGGGGGCCAATTGGATGAGCATTTTTCGAGGACTCTCTCCTCCATCTTACTTGGGGACAGAATCCGCTGTACGGACAGAGGAGTGGCTAGATATTATGTATGAAATGCTGACTGGGATACGATGTCCCTGGGAGGAGAAGGTGGCCTTGGTTGTCTCCTGCCTAGAGTCTCACGCAAAGAGGTGGTGGAAGACGCTGCTGGATACAACATTTGCTGATAGGGAGGTTACAGAAATCTCCTGGGAAGAGTTCAGGATCGCTCTCCTGGAACATTTTGTTCCACAATCAGCCAGGGATGAGTTGGAGGAACGGTTCTTACAGTTGAAGCAGGGTACCAGGACGGTGGTAGAGTACCATCGGGAGTTCGACCACTTAGCTCGCTACGCGGATTCGTATCAACTAGATGAGGCGGGCTACACAAAAAGGTTTTATAAGGGTCTACGAGAAGACTTGAGGGAGGCCCTTCTGTTCGTTTCTGATGGACCTATCTCTCGGATCTTGGAAATGGCCAAGAGGATTGAGGCCGATTGGCACACCACTCGGGGTCGAAAAAGGCCAACAAAGGACCAGGGCCGGGGAGCCCGGAATGATCAGCGGCGGGGCCGCATCACAGATGGGAGAGAAGGAAGAAGAACAGAAGACCAACCTCGTCAGGAAATAAGACAAGAGCCGAGGGAGCCGGTGGTACTGGCTCCTCAGCCTCTTCAGATGAGGGAGGCACCAAGACCCGGGGGCATGGCATTTCCCCCACCAGAGTGCTACAACTGCCATCAAATAGGGCATATTCGGAGAAACTGCCCTATGAGGGAAGCACCTCTACCAACACCACAGGTTGCCCCGCATGCCCAGCAGTTTGGAGGACGAGGTCGTGGTCGAGGACGTGGTTTCCAGGGTGCAGATCGTAGGCAGCAGAGGGAGCACATTTATGCACTGGATCTGGCTCAGCCCCGAAACCCGGAGCAAGTAATCACTAGTACGTCTGAAAATTTTGGTTATTCCTCATGAACTTAAATTTTATATAGAAGTGACAATCTAGGAAGGAAAACCATAGCTAGAATTCTGAGACATTTAATTTTTCCCAAAACCCCAGGAATAGTGATAGTTTAACTTTCAAGGCAGCCTAAACACCTAGAGGGGGGGGTGAATAGGTTCTGCTTCCTTTCTAAAACTTCTAGGCAGAATTCAATTTAATAACTAATATAATAAACACAGCAATCACAGAAAACAAAACATCACAGATTGCACTATGTTTTATAGTGGTTCCCCAAGGTCTGGGTACATCCACTTTCCCCCTTCACCTATCTAGCAGTATGCTAGATTCGGCCAAACTTCCACTTATCTCAGATCAATAGATCTTACAACTCAGAACCCAACTGGTTCCTACAACTCAGGCACAACTGCCCTACCTCAGCCTTGCCCCAAGGCCTACAACTCAGAGAATATCCTTCTCCTACACTCAGGCAAACAGCCCTACCACTCAGAGTTCAACACTCTTACACTCAGCCTTTATAACATAGGCTTACAACTCAGATCTGTTTAAACAGATCCTACAGAAATATAGAAAAGATTGTTTTAATTGTCTTGCCAAAGTTGAGAGAGAAAAGACAATGACAATTCTTGATCAGCTGATGCAATCAACTGTTTCTTAGCCTTCTTCAAAGCTTCTTGAAAATGTACTTAGCTGAGTTGATTCCAAACAGCTTCTTGAGAATCCACTGGTGGATTCTTTCTTCTTCTTCAAATTCTGACTTGATCTCTCTCTATCCAGAACTTTGAATGATTCTTCTGAATTCTGATTAGAACTCTTCTTAGATCTATCCTTAGATAGTCTTCTTAGATCTCCCGGAGAAGATCTTCTTAAGTGCCTAGCACTTTCTTGAAATGAGTAGAATTGTAATCCTTCTCCACTTTCTGATCCAATGTATTTCAAAAGGTCAGTTCTATATATTGTTCCTCATTTTCTCCTTCTGAATCTGTCTATTTATAGACATTCTTCATGGTAACCGGCTGATCCGGTTTCTAACCGTTTTCTGACAATTCTGACAACTTCAGTTAACCGGTGATAACCCACAGCTGTCAAGTCTTCAAACAAGTCCTGTGCCTTAGTCTTGAATCACAAGTTGTTGAAACAGTCTGTCAGAAAGTGTCGAGACAATCTGTCTATTTGTGTCGACATAATTGACTTTGGTGTCGACACAGTCTTCAGTGATGTCGACTAAGTTGCCTTTGAGTCGACACAGCTTCTTCTGCAAATAACTTGATCTTGACTCTTCAGTGTGTCGACACAAGTCCTGTGTGTCGACACAATTGTTGTAGAATCATAACTTTAGTGAGTGTCGACTTAGCCTTCAGGTGTCGACACATTCATTTTTTAACTCTGCTATTATGTGTCGACTTAATCACAATGTGTCGACACATTCTGCTGGTGTCGACTAACTTGAGGTCGACTATTTTCTTCTGTGTCGACACATTCAGATGATGTCGACAATCTTGAGATCAACTATATTCTTCTGTGTCGACACATTCTGATGATGTCGACAATCTTGAGATCGACTATATTCTTCTGTGTCGACACATTCTCCCAATGTTTGAGGTCGACGCTTTTCTTCTGTGTCGACACAATTTCCCAGTGTTGTGTCGACTTACTTCTTCTGTGTCGACACTTTTTCCCAGTGTAGTTGTAGACTAACTGCTATGTGTCGACACTGCTTCCCAGTGTTGTGTCGACTATTTTCTTCTGTGTGTCGACACTGCTTCCTTTGTGTCGACACTTGGACTTAGAATTTTTTCTGCATACTTTATCAATTCTCCACCTGCACATGTCAACTTAAAACAACATCAAATACACCTTGATGTATATCATTGAGCTAAGTTGGGCTTCTTCAAATCAGGTACACATTTTCCAATGTACCCAACAATCTCCCCCTATTTGGAGAAGTCATAACCCCTATAGCCAATGATATACACCATTTATAAACAGTACTAAATGATGATTAATGACATAGCAGGAATATTTTAAATATAAACAAAACATAACATAGAATAATTCATCACAGAATGCACATTATAATATGCCAAACAACATTTTGTTTATAACAGGGTAATGTTTGATTACAAAATTTTACATTTGATGAGTACATCACAACATTACAAAATATTTAAAACAAAATCAGGATTGATCAAGCTCTCTAATCATAATCCCTTTGCCAGACTGAATTGTAGCTGTCACAGGAGCTTCTGATTCTTCAGCTAACTTCTTTCCTTTAAGATCAGCCTTCTTCTGAGCTTCTTCCTTGATCCTTTGCCTTTCAAAATAATGAAAAGGCTTTGGGAAGTATTTGCTTGGCTCCTAGCATCTGATGGCAGTCTTCCCAGCTTGGCTTTCCTTCTGAATTGTACAATTGCCTCTTGCCTTGCCTCATACTTCTGCCATTCAATTTCATTGTACCACTTTCCTCTCTCATAAACTTTATCTTGTACAGCTTTCCATGCAGTGAGTATGATGTTCCTTGAAGTAGGACTCCACTGCTCATAATCTGGCTTCATAACAGCCTGCTCTCTGAATTTCTTCTTTGCCAATAGAGCATCCTGCTGTTCTTTCAGAGTAGCCTCAGGCTTATCAACTTTTCCAAAGACAATATTAGTAACCTCCTTTGGAGGACTATACATTCCTTGAACTTTCTGATCAATCAAGTCAAAATCTGGAGGGGGGGTATATGACTTGGGCAACCTCAGGTTGATTGCCTTCAAGTAGATTAGATTGTATTCCTGACTCAGCTACCATAGCATCATCACACAATGGGGGATATCCCAAAGTGGCTCGTATGCTATTGGTCACCCACTTGGTGTGCTCAGAGCCTGCATGAATTAGCATCCTCTCCCCCTTTATGGCTTCTCTTGAGACATGATCTCTAAGATCTTCTTTTTGAAATCGAATTTGGCCATCCAAATAATTCACTCCCTCCTTGAAAAATGGTCTTAACTTTTGAAGCTTTTCAGATATTTCCTTTTGAGAGGTTGTGATGGCAGTCTTAACAGATGCAATAGCAGTCTGAAAATTTTTATCAAATTCTTCCATTTCTTTGGCTCTATCTGCAGGCATCCCTGGAACAATCTTCTTCACCTCTTTAATGATCTCATTATGAGATTCAGTTAAATTGTCATTCATTCTTATTTGATTTTCCAGAACATAACTTTGCTTCAAAGCAATATCATCCACCTTTGTAGAGATAGCCTCCTGTTGTTTAGCCAGATAAACTACAGCATTGCCACCCTTGTGGAAGCAATCTGTCATTTCAGTTTTATGCAAGTTTACTTGAAATTGGATGGACTTGATATCCTGAGCTAAGTCAAACTGAACTGACTTGCTATTTTCATCAACATACTTCTCCAGAGCCATCCTTTGGTCATCCAATTTTACTTGAAGATCTACCATAAATTTATTGTAATCAAAGGCTGGAGAAACTTGTGGAGTTGTGGTCTGTAATGCCTGCTTATAGTTCTTGCTTCTTCTCTTAAAGACAACAAGTTTTCTTTTCTAAGCCACCCTGGCTTCTTCAGTTTCTGTGTCAGAGGAAGTATCTACATGAATTCTTTCTTGTGGATGATGAATTGTATCTGTTCCTAGGGAGTTGTTGCTCAGCTTCAACATCCACAGGCTCATCCTCAACCTGTGTTTCCACAGCAGCTTCCTGATCAATGTCCATTCCTATGGACTTCTCAATATCTGGTTCACCTCCTTCTTTATCAGCAGCAGTATCAACATCTGGGAATAACTCCTCCATAGTAAATTCCAGTTGAGTGGTCACTTCTGCAGCAGTTAAATCTTGAGATATGTTTAACTGTGCTTCCTCTTGGACTTGCACCTCAATATTTGTAGAGGCAGGAGTAGGTGGGGACACTAGCTCCCCCTGAACCTGTGCAGTAATAAGAATATGAGCAATGTCTTTTATAGTAAAATACATTAGCTCCCCCTATACCTAAGCGGAGTAGATACCTTTGGAGCAGAAGTGGAAACTGGCTCCCCCTGCATCTGTGCAGGTGTTGATACTTCCTGGACCACAGTTGAGTCAAGCTGTGTCCCTTCTTGTACTTGTTCAGATTCTTGATTTGGTGTAGGGGATTGCACAGGGGTGTCTGGCCTGCTCTCTTCAGGCACATCCTTGGACAGCACCCTATCCCACCTGGAGAATAATCTCATATCCATTCTTCTCATATGGTTAATCTTACTCCCTTGCAGCTGCTGCATCACATCAGGAATCACTCCAGTGAAGTACAGACTCATGATCCTAGCCATGTTAGGCTTCTTGATTCCCTCTTTGATCTTGTCAAAGAGCACTCCTGACCAATCAGTAGGAATAGTAAAAACTATCCTGGTCATCAGGCTGAACATATAGGCAGAAATCCTATCATGTCCACCTGTCTTGCAGAGGATTACCTTTCCAACTACTTCAGACAAGAACTTCCCTTGCTGATTCATTCCCTTTCTGTTGAATGCAGCTCCAATCTTCAATCCTGAATCCAGGCCACACCATTGAAGGGCTTCCCTTGTCTTAGATATAGGAACTTCCTCTTCATTCTCAACCACTTGCAGTTGGAAGATCTTTCTTAAACTTCTTTGATTAATCTTTACCTTCGTCCCTTGAACAGTGGACTTAATCTTGAGGCCAGTAGAATGGACTGATGCAGAGATAAAGAACTCGTGCACCTCCTTCTTCCAGATCTTAGTTGGTTCTGAAATGAGAAATTCTAACCCTGATGCAGAGAGAAGGGTGATAACTCCTTGAACATCAGGCGGCGCCTCTGCAAAGGCCTGGCGCACTAACTCATATCCTTCATTGATGTTATCTTCAATCCTTGGCGCCATCGTTGTGTCGAGAAAGCTTGAGAGAAGAGAGAAAGAAAGACTGTCGACACAGGGTTTGAGTCTCGAAAACCTTGAAAGCGTGTCGACACAAAGAGCTTTTGACCTATTTATAGCTTCTGTTGAAAGAAGTTCAAAGGCGCCAAAAACAGTCTAAATGTGTCGACACAGACGGAATGTGTCGACACAAGCTTCTATTAACTCGACATTTCTTCAGCCTACTATGTGTCGACACCAATTTGTGGTTATGTCGACACCTTGGATACATAGTAGAAAGACAGAAATTCTGTGTCGACACTAAGGACAAGTGTCGACACATATTCTGTAAGTGTCGACACCATAATTCTGGTTGAGTCGACATTACATTTCTGGTTAAGTCGACAATAAAACTCTTAAGTGTCGACACATATTCTCTGTGTCGACACAATATTTCTGACTTGTCGACATAATTTCTCTGAGTCGACACATTATTACTGAATGTGTCGACACATTCTTACTTAGCCAATTTCTGTAACTTCAATGTGTCCTTTTTAACACTTGATTATGTTGTTACTACTTTTACTTACTTATAAACCATTTCAATAGCATTGTTAATGATTTTGTTTAATACATTAATCAATGGTTAACATACCTAATTCAATTTTGAATTTATTGAATTTGGTTTCATCTAAAGGCTTAGTAAATACATCTGCTATTTGATAATCTGTTTTTACAAATTCCAATGAGATGTCACCTTTTTCTACATGTTCTCTAAGAAAATGATATTTGATTTCTATATGCTTAGTTCTACTATGAGAAACTGGATTATTAGCAATAGAAATAGCACTCTTAGAATCACATAAAAGGGGTGTTCTACTTACCTGAATACCATAATCTTTAAGCTGATGCTGCATCCATAATAGCTGTGCACAGCAGCTTCCAGCAGCAATATACTCTGACTCAGCTGTGGAAATTGCCACACTAGTCTGCTTTTTACTACTCCAAGATATTAGTCTTCCTCCCAGGAATTGACAAGTACCTGTAGTACTCTTTCTATCCTCTCTACATCCTGCAAAATCTGCATCTGAATAGCCTGTTAGTTGAAAATCTCTATTCCTAGGGTACCAAAGACCTAGAGTAGGAGTGCCCTTTAGATATCTCAGAATCCTTTTGACTGCAGTATAATGAGATTCTTTAGGGCAGGCTTGGTACCTAGCACAGACACATGTTGCATACATAATGTCAGGTCTACTAGCAGTGAGATATAGTAGAGACCCAACTATTCCTCTATACAATGATTCATCAACAGGTTTACCTGCCTCATCTTTGCATATTGGCATACTTGTCCCATAGGAGTTCTCATGGAGGAGGATGACTCCATACCATATTTCTTAATTAATTCCTTGGTGAACTTAGACTGGGATATGGACAATCCATCATCAGTCTGTCTTACTTGGAGTCCCAAGAAGAACTTAAGTTCTCCCATACTGCTCATCTCAAACTTCCCTTGCATAAGTTTGGCAAACTTTTTACAAAGGTTGTTTTCAGTAGATCCAAAGATTATGTCATCAACATAGATCTGGACTAAGATGATCTTTCCTTTGGATTCCCTAAGGAATAGAGTTTTGTCTATCTTTCCTCTTGAGAATTTATTCTCAATGAGGAAGGTAGACAGGGTTTCATACCAAGCCCTTGGAGCTTGTTTTAACCCATACAAAGCTTTCCTAAGCTTATACACAGAATCAGGTTTAAGAGGATCTACAAAACCTGATGGCTGCTCTACATATACTTCTTCTTTAAGATCACCATTCAGAAATGCTGACTTCACATCCATCTGGTATACTTTGAAGTCTTGGTAGGCTGCATAGGCAAGGAACATTCTGATTGCCTCCAGCCTTGCTACTGGAGCAAAGGTTTGATCAAAGTCAATCCCTTCTTCCTGCCTGTATCCTTTTGCAACCAATCTTGCTTTATTCTTTACTATTATTCCACTTTCATCTAGCTTGTTCCTATAGATCCACTTAGTTCCAATTATGTTGTGGCCTCTTGGTTTAGGAACAAGCTCCCAGACTTTGCACCTTCTAAATTGATTCAGCTCCTCTTGCATAGCATCAATCCAGTGCTGGTCTTGGATAGCTTCTTCAAACTTCTTAGGTTCCATTTGGGACAAGAAACTAGAATGCAAAACTGTGCTTTGATTTCTGCTTCTAGTTTGCACTCCTTGTCTTGGATCACCAATTATCTGATCAGTAGGATGATCTCTTAGATATCTTATAGCTGGAGGTAGATTCCCTTCAGGTTGTGCATCTCCAGCTTCTTCATTCTGCTGTTCCTCTTGGTTTTCATCAGCTTCCATTATCTCTTGTACTCCCCCTGGACAGCAGCCTTCATTTTCCAATGCTCCCTCTTCCTTTGAAGCTTCAGCAATGGAGAGCTTGTCCATCTTCTTGCTTATACCTGTTGAGTCATTTGATCTACAAGACAACTCACAATTGATTAATCTTGTTTCATCAAATACAACATGCACAGATTCTTCAACAACTTGAGTAGTTAAGTTGAAGACTCTATAGGCCTTACTATTTGTGCTGTACCCAACAAATATCCCATCCTGGGATTTGGCAGCAAACTTAGTCAAATATGACTTGCCATTGTTAAGTATATAGCATTTGCAACCAAAGATCCTAAAATAGGATAGGTTTGGTTTTCTGCCTTTCACAATCTCATAGGGAGTCTTTCTGTGGCCTTTGGTGATAGAAGCCCTATTGATGACATGACAAGCAGTGTTAACTGCCTCAGCCCAAAAATATTCTGGGAGAGAGGTGTCACTCAATAGAGTTCTACCAGCTTCAATTAATGTTCTATTCTTTCTTTCAGCAATACCATTTTGCTGAGGTGTTCTAGGTGAGGAGAACTCTTGGAAAATCCCAAAGTCTATACACAAGTTTGTTATGCTTTCAGATTGAAACTCAGTACCATGGTCACTTCTAATTTTGACCACTGTACTATTCAGTTCATTCTGAATTTGCTTTACAAAATTAAATAATACACTTGGGGTTTCAGATTTTTGTCTCAGAAAGAACACCCATGTAAATCTAGAATAGTCATCTACAACCACCAGAGTGTAGACCTTCCTACCTAGACTGTGAACTGGCATAGGACCAAAAAGATCCATATGCAAGAGGTATAAGCACCTCACAGAATCCTTGTTTTCAAGGCTTTGAAATGAGGTTTTTGTCTGCTTGCCCTTTTGACAAGCTGAGCATACCCCTTCCTTTATACACTTAACTTGAGGCCCATTCCTCACTAGTTCTTTACTAAAGAGTTGGCCAATTGTCTTGTAGTTTAGATGAGCCAATCTCTTGTGCCACTTAACACAATGAGAAGCATTGTCATCAGCTACAAGACAAATGGGGGATGCCTTATTCTCACATTCAAAATTAAGGCAATACACATTTCTCTTCCTATACCCAGTCAATATGATCTCTTGATCACTTGACCTTTTGATATGACATCCATCCTTACCAAATGAAATGTCATATCCTAGATCACTCAGCTGGCTTATGCTTATTAGATTATGTTTCAAACCTTTTACATAGGCCACTTGGGTGATAGTAATTAGGTTTGAAGAGATGTTACCAAATCCTTTGATGACTCCTTTTTCAGATCCACCAAAGATCACTTTATGTCCATCTTTGACAGATGAATACTCCTTCAGCAGCCCCTTTGTTCCAGTCATGTGCCTGGAACAACCACTATCCAAGTACCATATAGGGGCATGGTAACTTGGATTCACCTGCAATACAGAATTACTTACCCTTAGAACCCAAGTAAGTCTTGGGTCCTTGGTTCAGGTTAGCCTTAATAAAGTTATCATAACCTCTTCTAACAGGTAGACTCTTATTCTTTATAACACTTGTGTTATACCAGCAGTCCAATGCAAAATGACCCCTCTTGCCACAGCACCAACATTCAAACTTATTGTATCTAGATCTAGATACATCCTTGTCAGAAGCATTTCTGTTCATTGCTGGTGCTGTTGCAACTTCACCTACTGATTTCTTAAAACCATAGGGTTTATGACCATAGGTAGGCCTGCTTGCCTTAACACCCTTGTTCTTCAGAACATTTGTCTTAATATGATCCTGAATGTCTTCATGATCATATATGTTAGACGACACTTTCTCCTTACCAAACCTTATGGGGACTGAAAGGTTTAGTGGCTGAATAGGGGCTTTGCCTTTCCTCTTGAATCTGCCAGCCCTGGAGTTACCCTTAAATCCTAATCCAGCCTTACCCTTCTGAGTGACAAATTCATCTATCAAGGGTAAGACAGATTTTGGCTTAGAGTAACTAGCCACTAAATCCCTTTCAATTCTAAGTCTGTCCTCCAGACTCTTTACTTGATCATTAGTATAATTAATTGTGCCCATCTGAATAATAGTTATATTCTTCAGCTTGGCAATTTCAGCTAACTTTTGATCAAGGACTTTTTCTAACTCAGTTGTTGCAACCCTTAGATCAGCAATTTCCTGAGCCTGTGATTTAACCAGGTTCTTGCTTTTCTTAAGGGCCTGCAACAGGTCCCCATACTTGTCTATCAATTGATAGACATCTCCTTCAGATCCAGATACATCTTCATCACTTGATGCAGATGTAGCTGATTCTTCACTTGTATTACAAACAGATGTACAAGAAGGACAGTTTACCTCATTAGAACCAGACTGATTCTGGCATAGGTCCTCTTCTGATCTAGTCATCAAACCCATGCATTGATGTTCATTGATGGAGTCTAGCAACTGCATAAACTCCTCTTCCTCAGATGCAGCATATAATCCAATATATGCTTCAGCTTCAGATCCTGATTCTGAAGTTGACTGGTCTGACAGACTTTTATCTTTCTTTGCTACAAAGGATTTCTCCTTCTTGCCTTTCTGATAAGTCTTCTTCTTTTCTGAAGATTCCTTCCTTTTGTCAGGACAATCAGCCACTACATGTCCAGGCCTATTGCAACAATAGCAGACAATCTTTGAAGTAGTGGCTTTGCTGGGCTTTGACCTGCTTTTCTCTTTCCTTGATGACCTTCTCTTCTGATAATAGTCATCTACTTGCTGTGATGAGGAAGGCCTAGACTTCCATTGCTTCTTTTTCAAGAACCTTTGAAATTGCCTAGTGAATGCAGCAAAGTCTGCATCTGAATCACAGCTGACTGAACTCTTATCTGAATTTTCAGAACTACCTTCTTCAACTTCCTTAGGAGGAGATGGTGATTTACTCCTATTCTTTCTGGTGGCTTCAGCATTAAATGCCACAGTCTTTTCTCTATGCTCTCCTCTTGAGTTTCTTTCCTCCTCCTTCCTTACCATAAGTTGCATTTCATAGGATAGCAACTTTCCAAACAGAGTTGGAGGAGATATCTCTGCCAATTTTGCCACTTCTCTTATGGCACAGATCTTTGTATCCCAATCCTTTGATAAGGATCTTAAGAATTTGTCATTCAGTTCATAGGTACTGAAGACTCTTCCATAGGAAATTAGCTCATTCACAATTCTATAGAATTTCTTATAGCACTCAGTTATGCTATCAGATTTTCCTTGTCTAAAACTTTCATACTCCTGATTTAGCATAGATTTTCTGTCCAGCCTTACTTCTTCTGATCCCTCCATGTAGACAATCAATGTGTCCCACATCTCCTTGGAGGTCTTGCAGTGAATCAGATTTTGAAATGTTGAATCATCTATGGCACTGACAATGATGTTCTGTGCCCTTTTGTCCATGGTTGCCAGGATGATTTCATCCTTGGTCATTTCAGAATAAGTCTTTGGTGTTTGGATATTTGCATCAAGAACAAATATCTTCATTGGTATGAAGGGGCCTTCCTGTACTGTGATGTAAATCCTTGGGTCAGATGCTTCCATAAACAATCTGACTCTTTCTTTCCAGATCCCAAAGATTTCCTTCTTGCATATGGGTAATTTCATTGACCCTAGCTCCTTATGATTCTCTCCAGAACCCATCTTCTTGATTCTTGAATCTGCCTATCAGATCTACCTCAGACTGTTAAGTCCTTTTTGAGGAACCTCCCTCTGATACCACTTGATAGTTTAACTTTCAAGGCAGCCTAAACACCTAGAGGGGGGGGGGGGGGGGGTGAATAGGTTCTGCTTCCTTTCTAAAACTTCTAGGCAGAATTCAATTTAATAACTAATATAATAAACACAGCAATCACAGAAAACAAAACATCACAGATTGCACTATGTTTTATAGTGGTTCCCCAAGGTCTGGGTACATCCACTTTCCCCCTTCACCTATCTAGCAGTATGCTAGATTCGGCCAAACTTCCACTTATCTCAGATCAATAGATCTTACAACTCAGAACCCAACTGGTTCCTACAACTCAGGCACAACTGCCCTACCTCAGCCTTGCCCCAAGGCCTACAACTCAGAGAATATCCTTCTCCTACACTCAGGCAAACAGCCCTACCACTCAGAGTTCAACACTCTTACACTCAGCCTTTATAACATAGGCTTACAACTCAGATCTGTTTAAACAGATCCTACAGAAATATAGAAAAGATTGTTTTAATTGTCTTGCCAAAGTTGAGAGAGAAAAGACAATGACAATTCTTGATCAGCTGATGCAATCAACTGTTTCTTAGCCTTCTTCAAAGCTTCTTGAAAATGTACTTAGCTGAGTTGATTCCAAACAGCTTCTTGAGAATCCACTGGTGGATTCTTTCTTCTTCTTCAAATTCTGACTTGATCTCTCTCTATCCAGAACTTTGAATGATTCTTCTGAATTCTGATTAGAACTCTTCTTAGATCTATCCTTAGATAGTCTTCTTAGATCTCCCGGAGAAGATCTTCTTAAGTGCCTAGCACTTTCTTGAAATGAGTAGAATTGTAATCCTTCTCCACTTTCTGATCCAATGTATTTCAAAAGGTCAGTTCTATATATTGTTCCTCATTTTCTCCTTCTGAATCTGTCTATTTATAGACATTCTTCATGGTAACCGGCTGATCCGGTTTCTAACCGTTTTCTGACAAGTCTGACAACTTCAGTTAACCGGTGATAACCCACAGCTGTCAAGTCTTCAAACAAGTCCTGTGCCTTAGTCTTGAATCACAAGTTGTTGAAACAGTCTGTCAGAAAGTGTCGAGACAATCTGTCTATTTGTGTCGACATAATTGACTTTGGTGTCGACACAGTCTTCAGTGATGTCGACTAAGTTGCCTTTGAGTCGACACAGCTTCTTCTGCAAATAACTTGATCTTGACTCTTCAGTGTGTTGACACAAGTCCTGTGTGTCGACACAATTGTTGTAGAATCATAACTTTAGTGAGTGTCGACTTAGCCTTCAGGTGTCGACACATTCATTTTTTAACTCTGCTATTATGTGTCGACTTAATCACAATGTGTCGACACATTCTGCTGGTGTCGACTAACTTGAGGTCGACTATTTTCTTCTGTGTCGACACATTCAGATGATGTCGACAATCTTGAGATCAACTATATTCTTCTGTGTCGACACATTCTGATGATGTCGACAATCTTGAGATCAACTATATTCTTCTGTGTCGACACATTCTCCCAATGTTTGAGGTCGACGCTTTTCTTCTGTGTCGACACAATTTCCCAGTGTTGTGTCGACTTACTTCTTCTGTGTCGACACTTTTTCCCAGTGTAGTTGTAGACTAACTGCTATGTGTCGACACTGCTTCCCAGTGTTGTGTCGACTATTTTCTTCTGTGTGTCGACACTGCTTCCTTTGTGTCGACACTTGGACTTAGAATTTTTTCTGCATACTTTATCAATTCTCCACCTGCACATGTCAACTTAAAACAACATCAAATACACCTTGATGTATATCATTGAGCTAAGTTGGGCTTCTTCAAATCAGGTACACATTTTCCAATGTACCCAACAAATAGTTTTCATCAGCGGCAAACCCGCTTATACTCTATTTGATACGGGTGCTTCGCACTCATTTGTATCGGAGGCCTTCATAGAAGGATTGGAAGGCGTAGAAAGATTCACGGGTCTGATGATGAGGATACGACTACCCGACGGATCAGAGTTGTTCACCTCTGCCCATTGCAACATGGAGGCAGAGATCGGCGGAAAGACGTTTGAAGCTCCAGCGACAATCATAAAGATGCCAATCTTTGATTTGATCCTAGGAATGACGTGGTTGAACTGGAATCACGCTCAGATCGATTGCTCATCCAAGAGGATTACCGTGAGACATGGAGACTCCTATCTCGTCATTGAAGGTATTAGATCTACTTTCCCTCTCATATTGTCATCTGTACAGGCCGTTAAGGCTCACTTACAAGGAGAAGAAGTGTATGAAGTAATATTTGAGATGACTGAAACCAAGGTCTCCACCTCGGATATTCCAGTGGTGCGAGATTTTGCCGACGTATTCCCGGAGAAACTGCCTGGGCTACCCCCGCACCGGGAGCAAGATTTCCGGATACAGCTGGTGCCGGGGGCTAAGCCAGCAGCTAGGGCCCCTTACCGGATGGCCCCAAAAGAATTGACAGAGTTTCGAAGCCAACTCCAAGAACTGGTGGAGGCTGGATTTGTCCGACCGAGCTCTTCGCCTTGGGGAGCCCCGGTCTTGTTTGTTAAAAAGAAGGACGGAACTCTGAGACTGTGCATCGACTACCGAGCTCTAAATCGATTGACAGTCCGAAATACGTATCCGCTGCCAAGGATAGATGAGCTGTTTGACCAGCTAGAAGGGGCGCACTTCTTTTCCAAATTGGATCTGAGATCGGGCTATTACCAGTTACGGATCCAGGAAGAGGACATTCCGAAAACTGCATTCAGTAGCAGATACGGACTATACGAATTTACTGTAATGCCCTTCGGGCTCACAAATGCGCCGTCAGCATTTATGAGCCTTATGAATCAGGTGTTCAAGGAGTATTTAGATATATTCGTCATCGTGTTTATCGATGACATCCTCATTTACTCAAGGACAGAAGAGGAGCACACACAACATCTGACGCTGACTCTGAAGAAACTACGGGAGCACAAGCTTTATGCAAAGATCAGCAAGTGCCAATTTTGGTTGAAGGAGGTGGCCTTCCTAGGCCATATCATCAGTGGTGCTGGGTTAGCAGTGGACCCGGCCAAGATCCAAGCAGTTCGGGACTGGCCACAATTAAAGACGGCCACAGATGTACGAAGTTTCCTAGGGCTTGCCGGATACTACCGGAAATTCGTAGAGGGATTCTCTCGTATCGCCCTCCCACTCACATCTCTGACAAGGAAGGAGGTGCCCTTTACCTGGACCCCACGGTGTGAAGAGGCTTTTCAAGAGCTAAAGGGGCGACTCACTTCGGCCCCTATACTTACCCTCCCTTCAGGGAAAGGAGGATTCCAGGTCTACACCGACGCCTCCTACCAGGGCATGGGGGCAGTACTTATGCAGAATGGCCATGTGATAGCTTATGCTTCTCGGCAGCTGAAGAAGCACGAGCAAAACTACCCAATCCATGACTTAGAGATGGGAGCTGTTATTTTTGCATTAAAGGTCTGGCGTCACTATCTATACGGTGTCCACTGCGACATATACTCCGACCACAAAAATTTGAGGTATGTGGACACGCAGAAGGAGCTAAATATCAGACAGAGACGATGGGTGGAATTTTTGGCAGATTACCAGTACGAGATGCACTACCACCCGGGAAAGGCGAATGTGGTAGCAGATGCATTGAGCCGAAAGACCGCAAACACTGAAGTAGGAACACCATTGATGGCCTTGGAGTTGATTCAGACGTTTGATAAAATGCAAATATCCCTAGTATCCGAGGATCACCCTGGGCTATACCAGGAATACCTGTCATCATTAATCGCCACGGATGACATACGAGAGCGGGTCAAGGATGGACAGAGGCAGGATGCCCAGCTAGATCCGGTATTCCGGTCCTTAAAAGCAGGCACTGTGGGAGATTACACGCTGAGAAATGATTTAGTATGCTTCAGAGGACGGGTCTACATACCAGAGGGAGGCCAGATCCGGGAAGACATCATGACGGAGGCTCATTGCAGTCGATACTCGGTACACCCGGGTATTACGAAGATGACTGCAGATCTGAAGAAGACTATGTTCTGGCCCGGCATGAAGAAGGATATCACCTACTTCGTGACCCGTTGCAAGGCGTGTCAATTAGTCAAAGCGGAGTGCAGAAACCCCGCAGGATTGTTGCAGCCACTCCCAGTACCAGAGTGGAAGTTCGATGATATCGCCATGGACTTTATACATGGACTTCCTCGATCCAGGACAAGGAATGATTCGATATGGGTGATCATCGACCGACTGACGAAGGTGGCAAGGTTTATTCCAATCAGGAAGGATGACTCGGTGGGGGTGCTAGTCCGGAAATTTGTGGAGCAGTTCGTCCGTTATCATGGTGTCCCCAAGACGATTGTGTCGGACCGAGATGGACGATTTACTTCCAGAGAATGGAGGTCGGTGCAGACCTACTTGGGCACTCGACTAACATTCAGTACAGCTTTCCATCCCCAGACAGACGGACAAACGGAACGAACTAACCGGACTCTGGAGGATCTACTACGACTCTGCGTATTAGATCGCGGTGAACCGTGGGAAAAGTTATTACCACTGATTGAATTTTCGTATAATAATAGCTACCAGTCCAGTATTAAAATGGCTCCTTATGAGGCGTTGTATGGACGAAAGTGCAGGACTCCTCTGTCATGGATACAGGACGAGGACCCTAAGGCTTTGGATTCGGAATTTGTCGAGGACACCGAGGCTCAGGTAAGATTGATACGGGACAGGATGCTGGAAGCACAGAGCCGGCAGGCCAAGTATTACGACGCTCGGCACCGTCAGGTGGAATTCCAGGTAGGAGATCAGGTGTTCTTGAAAATCCGACCCATGCATGGAGTTACTCGGGTACGCGGACAAAGGAAGAAGCTCAGCCCAAGATACATGGGACCTTATAGGATCCAGGAGCGGATCGGTCCCTTGGCATACAGGCTGGAACTGCCACCGGAGCTGGCAAGTCTGCACTACGTATTCCATATATCCTCTCTTAGGAGAGCTCTACTCCGTCCAGAGCAGCAAGTTATAACCATAGATGGACCGATAGTATCTGATCGGTCAGTTCACCTAGAACCAGTCCGGATTGATGACAAAGGGGTACGAGTTCTACGCCACAAGAAGGTCCCGTTAGTCAAAGTCCTGTGGAGAAATCACGGAAGAGAGGAGCACACATGGGAGCCCCAGGACTTGATGCGACAAAGATACCCGGAACTCTTCAGTCAGGTATTCCTCGCAACCGCTCAAGATGTTCAGTTCCCTTCATATGTTTAATTAGTAGAACAAAAATTTCAAGGATATGGGCTAATCTTTTGTTTATTGGGGTCTAGATTTTTGCCATTTGGGCTAAACTTTAATAAACGCCCTAAACCTCACATGTTAAACACAGTGTCGTGGCATAAAACCTTCAACTCTCATGGGATGTTACAAGTTCTTCCTCCCCGATAGGAGTCCCCGTAGGCCCAACCTGGATTTCAGGGACGAAATCTTTGTTTTGTTTATTGGGATTTGTAACATCCCATTTCCAACTAGACCCCTAAGAGTGATTTTGTCATGGCAAAACCCTAGAAGCCCAAGGAAGAGCCAAGTGAACCTGGTAGTGTGAATAGGGCCACTGTGGTCTGCACTTAGCAGATCCCTGAACCTTGATTTAAAAGTGATCATGAGGCTTCACTAAGACTCCAAGACCCCACCCATACCCTCATAGACCTAGTGAGAGGTCAATGGGTCACCAAAGACCCATGGAGGGCATTCAACAGACCCAAGTTGACCAAAGTCAACTATAACCCTAGCTAGGTCAAATTGACCTACACAGGGGTCCATTTCAGTCCCTTAGCCCAATAGACACCACCTCTACCCTCATAAGCCTAGTGAGAGGCCAATAGGTCACCAAGGACCCATTGGGACCAATCAAAGGGGCTAGTTTGACCAAAGTCAACCCTTAACCTAAAATGGTCAAAATGCCCTAGTTAAGGGCCAAGTGACCTTCAAGGGCCAATACAACCCCACCATGACCCTAGGGGAGGCTAATGGGTCACCAAGGACCTATTAAGGAAATATCAAGGATCAAATTGACCTAGGTGGGCCCTAGTCCCACTTTGGGTCAAGTTAGCCCAAATGGGCTAACTCAAGCTCAAGCCTATTTCATTAGGGCTAACCTTGACCCAAGTGGCCAAATAGATTGGTAGGCTGACATGTGACATGTAGGAGCCCAAATTTCAGGCTTGATGACTAGGAGAGAGAAAATCATCCATGGAGGAGAGAGAAAGAGAAGGAAGAGAAGGAAGGAGGACTTTGTGCTCCTCCTCCCCCCTCCCCAACCTCCCCATTCATTTCAGAAGGACAAGGGGGAGTCCAGCAGCTTTTTTTGACTGGCTGGAGCAAGCTCCACCACCTCCACCACCCCTAGCCGCCAACCTTGACTTTGCCAAAAATGGCACATGCCATTTCAGCCACCTAACACCTCCCCTCACCTCTTTAAAGGCTCCAGCAAGGTCCAAGGATGAATCCCCACCATTTCCCTGAAGAAACCAAGCCCAATTCTGCCTTTTTGAGCAAGCCGACCACCACCGGCCACCACCATGCCAATCCGGCGTTCAGCCAGGCTACAGCCGCCCAAAAAGGTCCTCCTCCACTCCTTCTCTCCTGGGTAGATCGTAGAAATCAATAGGGCTAAGGTTGGGGCTCAATTGAGCCCAATCGGGTTTTCAAAATCATGGAAATTCCATGAAAAATCCAACTCTCGGGTTCGCCGGAACAGTGATTCCCGGCGGCCTGGACGCCGCCTGGAGATAGCCCCGACCACCACGAAGGTGTCGGCGGCGGTGGCAGGCCGGGGAGGTGGCCGGATGGCCGGCGGCAGCCGTTGGAAGTTGCTCCAGGCGGGCTGAATCGGGGCCGTCGGCTAGAGCTAGACGACAACCGGATGCCGTCCAGGCTGCGCCAAGATTCGTGCTGGGCAGATTTTAAACTATAGCTATGATATTTAAATCATTTCATATTCTGTCACAGAATTTCTATTTATTTGCTTTAATTATTAAAAATATTTAGAGTCATTTTAAGAAAAAGTGGTCAACATCAAAAACCTAGCCCTATGTGTCTACTGTCTGGTAAAATTGGTTTGAACCAATTTGGGTGACTGGTCTGACCAGGGCACCCATTTTGGTGGGGTCTATACAAATGAGTAGGCAGACATTAAACTAGCTGCCCACTCTTCATCCTTGGTCCAAATAAGCTGAAATTTTGGCAGGGACTCACCCTACCCTATACCTAGACCCTGCCCAAAAATAGGAATTTTTGGGAATAATTTTCCTATAGTTTTTGTAAATAATTTAATTATGCTAGGGTAAATTAAATTAGGGGTCAAATGAAGTCCAAATTCAACCAAATTTTGGTGGGATGGTTATGAGGTCAATATAGACCTCTGGTTAAAATTTCATTAAGTTTGGAGTTGATTTGAATATGATTCAAGCAAACCCTAGCCTTTCCCTAAGAAGGATATTTTGGTCCAAAAAGTAATTTTGGCTTTTAGTGACCTATTCACCTCAACAGAGGCTCAAATTTTGTACACTAGTTTGGGATGACAAGATACACCTCCCAAAGGAAATTTGGGGGCAGTGGAGTTGGTTTGGCCCAAGCTCCTAGGTCAAACCCTAAGGAAGGGCTTTTGTACCTTGTGAAGGGCATATGGCCAAATCACCTGGTATGGCCATGAAATTTTGTAGGGATAGAGTTTTGGTAACTATAACCCTCTGGTAAAATTGTTAGGACATTTTGGAAGGTTTAGGACCCTAAAATCCCTAACCCTAGTTTAGGGCACAAATATCCTAGGGTTGAAATGGGCTAGCTAAACACCTCAAACTAAGATGAAACTTTGGTAGATTGGTCTTAAGGACATTATGGGTCCCTGGTATTTTAATGGGGAATTTTGGGTCAATAATTATAGCACATCATTTGTAACACAAGAAAGGCTTAAATTAAGTAAATAATTTATTATGCTATGTCTGACCATTGAAAGGTCATGAAATTTTGGCAGAGGATGTTTGAAAGCATATAGAGTTTATATAAATTTTATAAGAATTTTTGGACAAGTATATGAGGTAGTTAGTTCACAAATTGTCATGTGATGGAATTATTCAAAAATTCATTTAGGCCCATTTACAAATAAATAAATTATGAAATTTGGCCCAAACCATGTATATGACATTAGATTCATAATTAAAATTTCCCTGAATTTTTGGAAGCAATATAGTATTTTATATTTATTAAATGAATTTCCAAGGATTTAAATGAATATTTGATTTAAAGATAAAGCTTTACTGAAAAGAAATATATATTTTGGAAGATATGTTATATCATTATTTTGAGTAACATATAAAATTTGTAGAATGATTCCTTGAATGAAAATAGTACTTCATGTTCATTTTTTGGAAATCTTAGACATTAAAATAATTAAATAAATTATCAAATAAGTAAGGAAAATTTTGGAACTCTGGATTTAGAACTAAAAGGTCATAATGAACCTCCATTAATTATTATAGGGGTGTAGGATGATTATTTTATATACATCCCATTTTACATGAAAAATTGACTTGGTGGTCTGCAATTAGCAATTTTTGATTTAGTTTGTTTAAATCATTTTGAGCAATTTACCTACTGTATAATTATGACATTTGGCCAATGAGATTTTTAAGACAATATATACTGTAGAAAATTAATTAAGAATTTTCGGATGAATATTTATTGCACTTACTTCAATAATAAAAGGAAATGGATATATTATCAAAATTAGATTAGTGTCATCTGAATACTTGAAAAATTGTCATATCTTGGATTTATTGTTAAATGGTTATTTAGAATTTATCATGAATTTATGAATCTATATACCTCTCTGAAAAGTGCACTTCATGCTCAATGGGTAGCCCTTAGAAGCTTTACGAGAAATTAATTAAATATCAGAATACTTAGAAAAATTACAATATTTTGGATTTAGTCCATTTGCATCATGATATGTCTCCAGAAAATAATTCAGGACATTTGGATGATTATTTAGAATACCCCATATCCGGTTCAACGTATCGTCTAAGTTGGTGTGCATATAGCAAAATTGCTAAATTGGAATAAGTCAAGGTCGGGGATAGTTATTGGAGTTAGAACTGTTAATGTGGATGATTTCCCATTAGAGAGAAAAGAAGAGGAGTGAGAGTGGGTTGGCTAGTGTTAGGTGGTGCGTGTGATCGACGAAAAATCGTCTTTCTCGTAGTAATTAGGGAGAGTCAAAACTTCGTCGTAGGCATAGAGTAAATAGTAAACTTAGGGTTTCACACTTTCCCACCACAGTGTCCCGGGTGATAGTATAGGTTACTTGGGCAATAAGCCCAGTAGTTGTGATAGTGGTCTGGCGAGCTTTGGCTCGGTAGTAGATTATGACGGACGGGATTGTCCGGGGAGCTTTAGCTCGGTTGTTGATTACGACGGACGGGATTGTCCGGTAAGCTTTGGCTCGGTAGTAGATTATGACGGACATGATAGTCCGGGGAGCTTCGACTCGGTTGTAGATTATGACGGACGGGTTAGTCCGGGGAGCTTCGGCTCGGTTGTAGATTGTGACGGACGGGATTGTCCGGGAAGATTCGGCTCGGTTATTTATTGGACTCATAACTATTGCATGTGCATAAAAGGTATAAGGTGGTGGGTCTTCGATATTGGGGAGTTCGTTGCACCGACACCAATATCGTTGACTCGGCAGGTGTGTTTTTACACTTCGCCAACAGAAGTCCGGTGCGCCAGCCGGCAAGAGTACGCAGACATCCGCTTAGTGCACCAAGCGTTGAGGCGTACGATAGGTCAGACCGGTAGTGCAAATACTGGTTTTGAGGTGGGCGAGGCCCAACCCACCGCTTCCGTCTGCCACTACGGAGGTATCCTGGGAGGTAACGGCTCTGAAAGGGGGAACTAAAGGTCTGTGTACACAGAGTCGAGTGGGTGAGTTGCACATGCATGTTCACATCATGGCATAAATGTATTTCATAGCATAACCATCGCATATAACCTGACACCTAATGAATAAGCGGTATGGGACGCTCTATACATTAGGCCTTGCTAAACGACCCCTTGGCCTATAAGTTCGTGTGAGCGTGCCTATAAGTCAAGGTTCTCTTTCAACATTATAAACCTGTTAATAGAACAGACACCCTATCGTATAAATTTGTATGGGACTTTTTATACGATAGGAGCCCTGCAAAAGATCCCTTAACTTATGTACACTCGCATAAGTTAAGGTTACTTATTTATTTTGTACGATTATTATCATCTTACACTGTTAGTTTAGTTCCACTGCCATCTGAAATTTGAATACTCTCCACCTTCATGTCCTTCCCTTTCCTTCTCCCCGCTCGGTGCTTTAGGAGCCATGGGAGAAGGGGTGGGGGACGATAGGACTTAGTCTTTTAGACTAACGGTTTTCGAACCACATCATTTAGGGGACCACGGAGCCCAGCATGGAAGAGCAGCCCCGGAGGTCGGCACGCTTGGAGATCGGACAGTCTAGCACTGGAGTCCAGACAGCAGGGACAGTGAGTCCCGAACTATAGTAGCTGTATTAGTTTGCTTCCGCGATGAGTGAAATGTAGTGAGGACTTGATGTACCGGGCATAAGCCCGTGATTTTTCATTATATGTACTATCTGTGGACACTCCCTTCGTGGAGTTTATTTCTATATATGTGATTCTCTTTGTGGACTTGCTACCTTCTTAAGTATATTTCTACTGTTATGATCGAATTGGCCGGCAGAATCGGCGTCTTGTAGTGACGACCTTCCCGGGTACGAAGGTGTTACCGCAAGGCGGCGGTTCTGGGCCTAAGACCCCGGTGTCGAAAAAGAAAAAAAAAATGGGGGTCTTACACTGGAGTCATCCTGATAGGAGTGGCAAAGATCCTTTGTCCGTTCGCAGCTTAGGAGAACTGGGGTTTGTCCATGCGGAGGGGGCGAAGAACCTTTGTACATTCGTTCCTTTCAGAATCGGGGATTGTCCCTATGGAGGTGGCGAAGAACCTTTGTCCATTCGTGCCTTAAGAGAATCAGAGTTCGTCCATGCAGAGATGGCGAAGAACCTTTATTCGTTTGCACCTTAGGAGAACCGGGGCTTGTCCCTGTGGAGGTGGCGAAGAACCTTTGTCTGTTCATGCCTTAGGAGAATTGGGGGTTCGTCCCCGTGGAGGTGGAGACGAAACTTTGTTCGTTCTCACCTCAAGAGGATCAATGTCTATTCGGGTGGAGGTGATGAAGAAACTTTGTTCGTTCGTGCCTCAAAAGGATTGGGGTCCGTCTGGGTGGAGGTCCTGAAGAACCTTTGTTTGTACGCGCCTTAGGAGAACCGGGGTTTGTCTAAGTGAAAGTATAGAAGAAACTTTGTCCATCTCGCCTGGGAGGTGTAGATAGACCTTTGTCCGTCTCGCCTACGGTGTAGAAGGACTTTCACCAACCTCGTCTAAGGTGCAGAAAGGCTTTCGCTAGTCTCGCTTGGGAGGTGTAGAAAGGATTTCTCTAGTCTCGCCTGGGAGGTGCAGAAAGGCTTTTGCCAATCTCGTTTGTAAGGTGCAGAAAGGCTTTTGCCAGTCTCGCCTGGGAGGTGCAGAAAGGCTTTGCCAATCTCTCCTAACAGAAAGGCTTTTGCCAGTCTTGCCTAGGAGGTGCAGAAAGGCTTTTGCTAATCTCGCCTGGGAGGTGCAGAAAGGCTTTTGTAAATCTTGCCTAAGGTTCACCGCTAGGTTAGAGCAAGGTTGATTGCATTGATGTTAAAAAAGATACAATGGCGAGATGCCTTGGCCGCGTGACTTATTATGGTTCATCAATAGAAGAGGCGTAGTTTTTGCGCGTTCCAAGTCCGGGGGAGTGTTTTACCGTCCGAAGTTTTTAGCTTATAAGTCCCGAGCTTTATAACCGTCGTGATGACGAAGGGCCCTTCCCAGGTTAGGGAGATCTTTTCCTTCTGAGGTCCCTTTCCTGATTCTTAGAGGTCTCGGAGGACAAGGTTCCGATATTGATAGGTCTTGGCTTTACCCTTCTCTCTTAGAAGCTTGCCATGAGACCCTAGTATGCGACGATCCTTCTACTTCATCCCTGACTTCTTAGACCAAGTCCAGGTTCCCCCTTAGGAGGGCTTCATTCCCTGTCTGTTCAAAAGCTTGGATGTGGGGGCTTGGAGATCTGATATCTATGAGTATGATCACTTCTGATACGTAGAAGTGGTTGAAGGGTGTTTCTTCGGGGGCATTTTTTTCATCATCCTATAAGACCACATGACATTGGGGAGGGCATCCACCCACTGCCCCCACGATTTCTTGGAGGCAGGTCTTCAGGCCTTTTAGGATGGCGCGATTGGTGACTTCGGTTTGCACATTAGCCCGGGGATATGCCATGACCGTATGGCAAAGTCCTATCTTTAGATCCTTACACATTTTGGTGAAGGACTTTTCGCAAACTACATCACATTATTAGTGATGATAGTGGTGGGGATGACGAAGCGGCAAATGATGTTCTTCCAAACAAATTGCGTGGCATTCTACTCGCTAATCATGACCAATAGCTCTGCTTAGACCCATTTAGTGAAGTTGCTGACAGCCACGATGATGAACTTCCTTTGCCCAGAGGTTGGAGAAAATGGGTCGAGTAGATCGATTCCCCATTGAGCAATAGGTCATGCACTCCGGAGCAGGGTGAGCCAGATAGGGGGACTAATGCGGTATGCTGGAGTGAATCTGAAAGCACTTACATCTTCAAGTGAAGTCTAGGGCATCTTTTTTCACCGTGGACTAGTAGAATCCTTGTCGCAAGATTTTTAGGGCCAAAGCCTTTTCTCCTAGGTGCTCGCCACATTTGACTTCATGTATCTCCCGCAAGGAGTAGTCGGCCTCGGTTGGGCATAAGCACTTCAAGTATGGCCCAGAGAACAAACATTTGTAGACCTTGTTACTGATGAGGTAGAATGATGCCACGCAGATTTGGAGGTGTCTGGACTCTATAAGGTTAGCTAGTAGTTGCCCGCTTTCGAGGTAGGTGATGATAGAGTCCATCCAGCAAGGCTCCACTTCTGCAATGACATCGATCTCCCAGGGGCCCTAGATACTGGTGACGAGCAAGTCCTCGATTTTGTGGTGTTGGGATTGTTATCTTGTAGTGGAGTTAGCGAGTTTGGATAACTCATTTTCCCTGGTGTTCTGTTCCCGAGGGATATGGAGGATCTGATGAGACTTTATTTTATCGAGGAGGGCTTTGGCAAGCTAGAGGTTTTGCGCGAGTTCATTCTTCACCTTATAGTCCCCCTCAACCTACAAGACCACCAACTGAGAGTCAGTGTTGATGGTTAGGCTTTCAACCCCATAATCGATGGCTAGGCGGAGGCCGACGATTAAGGCTTCATATTCCGCAACGTTGTTGGTGGAGGGGAATTTTAGTCGTATCCCATACTCGAGAGTGGCTCCCTCGGGACTGGTCAGCAGCAGGCCTGTACCTGCTCCTGCGGTGCCTAAGGTGCCATCGACGTGCAAGGTCCACTGCGTTGGAGCCGAGTCGTGTGAATTGGGCACCCATCCTCGCGAGAGTGTGCACTCCACTATGAAATCCACAAGAACTTTTGTCATGATTACGGGCCTAGGTAGGAACTCGATGTCGAATTCCCCTAGCTCTATCGCCCACTTGACTAGCCACCCTGATACCTCAGGCTTTTGCAAGATTGCTCGTAGTGGTAGTTGTGTCAGAACTTTGATGGTGTGGGCATAGAAATTGGGAAGCTTTCCATCAGAGAATACCAGGGCTAGGGCTGTCTTGTATGCCATAGGATACCTGCTCTCTGTAATCGACAAGACCTTACTGAGATAGTAGATTGGACACTAGATTCCTCCTTTGTCCTTTACCAAGACCGAGCTGAGTACGTGCGGTGAGACTGCCAAGTACAGAAAGAGGGCTTCCACTTCAGTGGGCTTTGAGAGTTGTAGGGGAGTGGCCAGGTACTGTATGAGGTGTTTGAAGGTAGTTTGGCACTCGTCAGTCTATTGTAAACCAAAATTATGCGCCCCATGAAGCACTTTAAAGAAAGGGAGGTACTTGTCCCCCATCTGGGCGAGGAAGAGGGAGAGTGCAATTGTTCTCTCGTTGAGGCGTTGAACTTATTTGATGCTGCATGGGGGGCATGTCTTCCAATGCTTTGATCTTTTCTTGGCCTCTATTCATCATTGCATTACCATGATGCATAAAAACTTTCCTGCAGTAACTCTGAATGCACATTTGCTATGATTAAGGTGCAGTTGGAAGCGGTGGAGGAGTTGGAAGCACTCGTCGAGGTCTTCTAGGTGATGACCCCGTTAGATGCTCTTGACTAGCATATCATCGACGTAAACCTCCATGGATTGTATGATGAGACTTTTTAACACATGGTTCATTAGCCTTTGGTAGGTAGCCTCGATGTCCTTTAGCCCGAATGACATTACTTTCTAATTATACCCCATTTTATCTGTACGAAAGGCGGTGTGCTCTTTGCCCGTCGGGTATATTCAGATCTTATTATACCTTAGTAGGCATCCATGGAGCTAAGAGTTCGCGTCTGGTTGTTTCATCCACAAGTTGATCGATGCGGGGGAGAGGGAAGCTATCCTTTGGACAGGCTTGCTTGAGATTGCTGTAGTCGTCACACATCCTCCACTTTATGAGGCCTTCTTTACCATGACCACGTTAGTGAGCCAAGTGGGGTATGCTACTTCTCAGATGAACTGCGCATCCAAGAGCTTATCCACTTCTTCCTCAATGATGTGGATCCTTTTAGGCATGAAGTTGTGCTTTTTCTTGATGACCGGTCTGCATGCCAGGTTGATGTTTAGCACGTGGGTGAGGACTTGCGGGTCTACCCCTAACATGTCTTTAGGGCTCTATGCAAACACATCCTTATCGGCGCGTAAGAAGTTCATGTACTCTTCTTGCTCCTCTAGGGACAAGAGTTACCCAATCAGTACCATACGGGCAGGATCCCTTATGTGAAGCGGAACCTCGATTAGACCCTCCATTGGTATGAACCTTTATATTGCGGTTTCATCTCGCAAATCGAAGCTCTTGATGTGCTGGGCTGCCCCTTACGGTGGTTGATCTTGGTTGAGGTAGCAGATTTGCATCATTGCCTGATTTCCTCGAACAATTCCCATGCCCTCGAGCATTAGGAACTTCATTGCAAAAAGTGGAACGGAGGGAATTTTTCCGAACGTGGTTTGTAAGGGTCGATCAAAGATGGTGTTGTAGGCGGAATCACACTCCATGACTAGGAACTGGATGTTGCGCATTGCTTACCTCGGGTACTCTCCCATGGTTATTGGGAGGAAAATCACGCCTTGTACAGGGACCAGCCAATTGTTGGATTCATAGATGTGCCCGCTTGCAGGACAGAGATTCTTCACGAATCCCCATTCTCTTAAACATATCCATGAATAGGATGTCGACCAACCTTCCATTGTCGACAAGAATCCTCTTGACCTTCAAACAATGCTCCCATATCCCTGCACTGATAACGAAGGGGTCGCTATGCGGCTTACACACTCCCATCGCATCTCCGTTTCCAAAGAGAATGGTGTTATCCTTGCAAGCCCTCTTGTCAAGGTGCTCCCTTTCATGTCGGTCTATGGTAAAAACTTGCCTAGCCGAGGCGGGTGGCCTAGCAATTGTCTTTACCTTCATGCCTAGGATTGTGCCCCCTTGCCTACGACACTTCACGGGGGCCGACGTATATGCCAAGCATTGGGCCTCCTATTGCATTGCTGCAGGTTTGAGGTGCTTGACAAGTGACTTTCAAGGAGTTGCAGAGTTTGGGAACACCTTCCCACAGACGGTGCCAAACTATTTCAGGTCGCTCGATCTTTCCCCAGTCTGGAGAAATCAGACCACCAAAGCTCGGAATCGGATCGAGCACATAAACAGTCAAAATGAACCGCAACAAATGACAAGGGGCATTTTTATGTGGAAAACATGAAAAGGGTGAAAAACTACATGGCTGGAATTGTGCCAAGCCAGAATTTACTAGCTTCTCAGAGTTTTACAGAGTTTGATTTGATTTCGGAGGGCAACAAACTGCTACTCCATTATAGGTGCAGAAAAATGAGGAAAATAGCTAAGTCCTTGGAGTCTCGATGGAAGCGTTTTGACCTTCGAATGTTGTTGAGCTCACGGAACCTGGGTGGGAGCATCCTAACTGGAAAAACTCTCAGTCTATGAAGCTTTGGGAGGGGGGCTCTTATTGATGCGAAGCCTTGATGAGAGCACTCTTGTGGAGGTGGTTGACGTTGCTTAGAGCATGATAGAGCTTGAGCACAAGGAGGAGAGCGGAGAGAATTCTTGAGTGGAGAATCATCATAAGTCCATGATCTCTCCAGAAAACCTCAGATCTCTCTCTTGCCTCTGGAGTTGCTTATCTTCAAATAAAGGCCTTGGGGTCTATTTATATTTTCCTCTTGTCGCCAGAAAACCTCAAATCTCGCAAGAAGGAGAGCGATGTGTGCACGTGGGGCACGCGCTCTGGTGGTCGTACAGGTGTGCGACCTTGCTATCATGCGGGCATGTGGCCCTACGGCAGCGCGGGTTGGTCGTGTGCTGCAGCATGGGGTGCAACCTCGTGGGCTGGAGGCGTGCGGATGCGCGCATGCCACACACAGGCTGTGTGGGCCACGGTCGTGGGTGTACTGGCCGCGCGTGTCTATGCATAGGCCAGGTGCACCTGCATGGCCCTGCCATATGCTTGTGCGGGTTCGAACTCCCTCTTGGGTGATTTCGGGGTGTCCGACTCTGTGGGCGGCTGGCTTGACCTTATTTGATTGACTCCATGTCCTTGTCCGAAAACCCTTCTGATTTGACTTATAAAATTCAGGAGGAACCCCATCACACCTGTATAGTGAACATTACTGTATTGCTAATAAAAGTTTCAATATAGAACTAACATATTTACAGTCGTATCTATACTGAATACAACTATAGACAATAATTATACAATCGTATTTGGATTGTATCTATAATGGTAATCAATACAATACGTGTATATAGAAGAAAGAATAACAATACAAGGATTTCTACTAGAACTCTCAGAAACTCGACAAAAAACTACACAAACCTTACATACGACAGTAACCCTACTATATTTCAAATGGTGAGCAAGAAAATTACCTTTTCTTGATGCTAAGGATGATTTCTGTCAGCAGTCGCTGTATTGAGTTCGTAGTCAAAAAGGGAATACGAGGACGTTGTCGAAATTCTAGGTCGCCGCACCATTTTTTGCTAGGGAAGGGGAAAGGAGAAGTGTGAGGTGCGACGTTTAAAAATTGCTTCCCCCTAAAAATAAAGGGTATTTATTGGCCCATATTTTTTGGTACGTTATACGTACAAAAAAAATTTCCAATCTATTGGGCGCTGATTTAATCAGAGCCTATATTGGTCGCTGATTAAATCAGCTCCAATATGATGTTGATTTAATCAATGCCTAATAATGGTGCTGATATAATCAACGCAATTATAGGAAAGAAAACTATTAATGTGATCAGTGTCTACGCGCCATAAGTAGGATTAAGTGAAGCTATTAAAGTGCAATTTTTGGGAAGACTTAGATGATTTAGTAAGAGAAATCCCACAAAGAGAGAAGATTTTTATAGGAGGAGACTTAAATGGACATATAGTGAAGGAAAATTTAGATTATACAGCCGTTCATGAAAGATTTGGATATGAGGAAAGAAATGAAGAAGGACGAACAATTTAAGACTTTGTCGTAGCACATGAGCTAATTGTATCAAATATGATTTTAAAAAAGAGGGAAGAACATTTAATTACATTTAAAAGTGGACCAAATAAGTCACACATTGATTATTTTATGACTCACAAAATGGATAAAATGATTTGTAAGGATTCCAATGTCATACCGGAAGAAAGTTAGACAAAACAACATAGGTTAGTGGTGTTAGATGTACAAATTAAAAAAAATAAATTTAAGACAATAATAAAATTCTGCAAAAAATTTTGTGGAACTTGAAGATGGAAAAGCAGATTTCTTTCAAGACAGCAGTTATGAAACAACTAGTTGATGACCCTTATGTTGATCCTAATATCTCATAAGAAGTCATGTATTCACATTTAAGGATAAGTGGAAAGAAAATAGAGGTAAGAATAACAAAGGTATGTATTTGCTTAACTTAATAACAAAGGTGGTCGACCATGGAATTTATACATCTCTTGAGGAGACTCATTGATAACTATCGAGAAAGAAAACAAGATTTGCATATGCTGTTTATTGATCTTGAGAAGGCTTATGATAGAGTTCCAAGAGAGATCTTATGGAGAGTCATAGAAAAGAAAGGTGTAAATATATCATATATTGACATAATCAAAGATATGTATACAAATTTAGTGACAAGGGTGATGACATCTGGAGGATTAACACAGGAATTTTCTATCACTGTTAGCTTACATCAAGGTTCAACTTTAAGCCCTTATCTCTTTAACCTTATCTTAGATGAGCTCACCAAACATATCCAACAATCAATACCTTGATGTTTATTGTTTGCAATTATATCATTTTGGTTGATGAGACGTGCGAGGGTGTAAACACAAAACATGAATCTTTGCGAGATACTTTAGAAAAGAAGGGTTTTAGTTGAGCAGGGCAAAGACAGAGTACATGGAGCTTAAATTTAGCAGTACAAGAAGGACGGATGACTTCATTATTAAGTTGGGTGATCAAGATATTTCCCGTAGTGAGTGTTTTAAATATCTTGGATCGATAGTTCAAAATGACAAAGGTATTGATAAAGATATGACACATAGAATCCAAGCAAGTTGGTTGAAGTGGAGAGGTACGCCAGCCATCTTATGTGATCTTAAAGTACCACTAAAACTTAAGGACAGGTTTTATCGTACTACAATTAGACCTACGATACTCTATGGTTCTGAGTGTTGGGTAGTGAATTGTGTACATGAGCAAAAAAATGGGAGTTGTGAAGATGAGAATGCTTAGGTGGATGTGTGGACACACGAGACTGGATAAAATTAGGAATGAATATATCAGGGATAAGAAAGGAGTAGCACCAATTGTAGAGAAGATGTGAGAAGCTCGCTAAGATGGTTTGGACACGTACAAACGATACCATTAGAGGCACCTGTTAGGCGTTATGAGAGTCTAGTCACTAGACATGTTAAACGAGGGAGGGGTAGACTAATTAAAATTTGGAATGAAACTATAAGGAAAGGCATGATGTACTTATGCATTAGTGAAATTGGGACAAAATATAGGGCACAATGGCGACAAAGGATCCATATAGCCGACCCCACTATAGTGGGATAAAGGCTTGAGTGTTGTTGTTATTGTATATGGAAAACTTGAATATGAGACGCACGGGGGTGTAAACGCAAAACTTGAATCTTGGCGAGACACTTTAGAAAAGAAGGGTTTTAGGTTGAGCAGGGCAAATACAGAGTATATGGATCTTAAATTTAGCAGTGCAAAAAAGACGGATGACTTCATTATTAAGCTGGGCGATCAAGATATTTTTTGTAGTGAGTGTTTTAAATATCTTGGATCAATAGTTCACAAAGATGGAGGTATCGATAAAGATGTGACACATAGAATCCATGCAGGTTGGTTAAAGTGGAGAGGCGCATCAGGGATCCTATGTGATTGAAAAGTACCATTAAAACTTAAAGGGAAGTTTTATCGTACTGCAGTTAGACTAGTGATGCTCCATGGTTCTGAGTGTTGGGTAGCGAATTGTGTGCATGAGAAAAAAAAAGGGAGTTGTGGAGATGAGAATGCTTAGGTGTTGTGTGGACACACGAGATTGGATAAAATTAGGAATGCATGTATAAGGAATAAGATAGGAGTAGCTCCAATTACAAAGAAGATGCGAGAAGCTCGACTATAAGGGTTTGGACACGTACAAAGGAGACCATTAGAGGCACCTGCTAGCCATTGTGAGAGTCTCGTCACTAGTCATGTTAAATGAGGGAGGGATAGACCAATAAAGACTTAAAATGAAACTTTAAGGAAAAACATAATGTACTTTGGCATTAGTGAGATTATGACTAAAGATAGGGCACAATGGAGGCAAAGGATCCGTATAGCCGACCCCATTATAGTGATACAAAGGCTTGAGTGTTGTTGTTGTATTATAATTTATTATTTTAATTTAAAATATTAAAATTAATATTTTATTTTATTAAAAATCTCCCCACTTTTTTTTATAAAGATTTTGGTTGCATTTTCCTATAGATTTAGCTTACTGCAAGAGGAGATGAACCGATTTTTAGAGCTAAAAGTGAGAGTTCTCTTTGCATTATATTTGTGACTTTATACGAGATATTGTACTCGAGGAAGGAAGAGATTGAGAGGAAGCTTATGTTTGTGTTTCATGCCAAATTTGTAAGTTCTTGTTTTATCAATAAAATTATTATTTTCTCTCATTTATTTTTGTTCATGATGATATCTCTTGTAATTTTCATATTGCATCTATGCATAAGTAGTTTTATTTTGTTTCATATGCATTGTAATTACTTATATAATTATGTGATTGTTAAAATTTCCCATCATTCATTTATATTTATATCCGAAAATTAAATAAGAAACTTTGATATTTTTTGTAGCCTATTGCACATATTGCATTCCTCCGAAAGGTTAATGCTATATTGTGCGAGTGCATACAAAATACTCTTAATGATTTAAGCAAATTTTCGAACTTATTCTTGAAGCTCTCTATCAATTCTTATCACTTAAAGGCTGTTCAAACTTATTCTTTAAGTTTTCTACAAAATATTCGCCTAGTTGTGTAGCTAGGGAGCCTAATTTGGCCTTCCATTAGCCACTTCAAACAACAGGATTTTGTTGTTGGCAGACCAATTTGGACTGCATTTAGTTAAACCAAAAAATTAGATATATTCCATTATATGCAGACCATTCTTAAAAAAAACTATAAATAAACCCCCAAGGTGGGCACCTTTGGAGAGAACCTTTCTTTGGCTTTTCTCTCCTCTAGTTGATCCTGGTTGGCTAGAGTTCCCGCACTATTGGCTGTGGTTTTTGAGTGGATAGTTTGGTGCTCCTTAGTGCCCTCCAAGGTGCTCAACTCACCATTGGCTAGGGAGAGGAAGTTCTCTTTATTCTTCCAAGTTTGTTGCGGAACCTCCTCGCCGTAGCTCATGGGTCTGTTTTTGGTTTCCCACCCCTTGTGGAGAAGTTTCTTGGTTCTAAGTGACAGGTCAATTGTTCTAACTCGAGAGAAGTAAGTGCAAGTTTCTCCATTGGCCCGAACTCCTTAAATCGTGTTTTTCGGGTTCAACATTTTGGTGCGGTTAGCATGGACCATTGCTTGCATGGAAAATTATGAGTAAGTCCCATGGCTAGAAGTGAGGAACGAGGAGGAAACCTGATGAGTCTTCCAACTTGGACAAATTTGTAAGGAAGAGTGACTTTGTGGAGTTTACAAAGGCAATCATGGAGACCCTACACTAAGACCTTACCCCACGAGGCAAGTGCTTGACACCAGTCATCCCAATACACGCGCCCAATACCTAGGCTAGGATTCCCCATGCAAGCGATTGGGTAAGGAATTGGTGACAAGGGAGGGCGAGTGGGATCTCACTAGGCGAGAGCTGTTCCCCAGCTCGTCGAGTGCCAGTCGTCTAGGAGAGGTGGTGGTGCGAGTTGACTCAGCTTGCCTTAAAAAGGGAGGAAGCCCATTCAGCTAGCTGGTCATTTCAGCCCAGTTCCAGAGGGGTTCATGGAGTCAAAGATGTCATACTAGACATGAAAAGATGATCCGGTCCAACATCTTTAGTGGTTCGAGGATGTGGTCTCCTTTAGACAGATGTCTAACACCTTTAAGAGACGCTTCTTTTCCATCACAATCAAAGGGAGGACAAGGGACTGGTTCCACCAGCTACCCTTTGGATCGATTTATTGTTTCGAGGATCTCCATAAGAGTTTACATTTGCATCTCTCGATATACAAAAAAAGGAAGAAGGGGGAAGATTCCCTCTTCCTGATCAAGTAAGGGCTAGAGGAGATGTAGGGAAGCTACGTGGACCAGTTTCAGGAGGATGTTCTTCTGGTTTATGAAGTGTCCAAATACACTCTGTAACTGACATTCACCCTCGGGCTACACAAATGATTATTCAGGATGGAGCTGAACCGTGATCCCCCTTATCCTTCGAAGAGCTGATGGAAAAGGAAACAAAAGAGATTGAAGGAGAAGTAGTGAACCCTGCGTTCACAAAGAAGTTGGCCAAGTTAGGGGAGAGTGAGGCGAAGGAGTAATGAGGTTTTAGGAAGCAGGATGGGAGGAGAAGGGATGAGTTGAGGGGTCCAAGACCCCATAGAGGATAGAAGCCGAGATGAGTGTTTTAGGAGCTTGTATATCGGCCAACATAGAGGCCGCCAGGAGGGCCCATTAAGGGTCAGGGAAGAGGGGTTACACAGGGTGGGGGAAACTTCTATGGAGGGCAAGGGTGTTTCAACCCTCTAGGGTAGAGACCGGGCCCAAGGCCGCTCCTGCCCCACCCCATCATGCCATGACCATCCACCGAAGAGGAAGGAGAGATAGGAGGAATGAACCGGGAGGAAGTGGAAGGGGCAGGTGGCATTACCCTATTATGACTTCCACCAAGATGAAGGTCATACAACGACCACCTTCCATGATTTTTTAAAAATAAGAGGGGAAAGGGGCTTGAGGGAACAACAACCGAAGGTGCGGATTGAGGAAGTGGTAATGGGAGGAGTAGATGAGGAAGATTGATGCGAGGACCGGTAGATGTTGGAACCTGGGGGGAGGATTAGAGTAATCCACAGAGGGGTGGGGATCGAGGCCACCCAGAAGGGGAGTCTCCATACTATAATCCATCAGAGCATCACTTCGACCTCACAAACCCCACCTCTGGAGGTAAAGATCACCTTTTGGTCAAAGGACATGCCAGATCACGAGGATCTGTTCTGCGATGTGTTGGTAATTCAAGCGACCATCAAGAAATTCATGGTCTCAAGGATCTTAGTCATAACACGAGCTCGGTGCACATGATCTTCAAGAGGGTGTTTGATGAGATGAAGGTGGAGGCCAGGAGGGTTTTAGCTTTTGATGGGCTATTGTTCGGGTTCTCGAGAAAGAGAGGAAAGAAGTGGAGGGAGAATTTGGGCTCCATGTGACCTTAGGGGGAACGTCCAGGAACTACCGATTCATCATCGCGGAGGCTCCGAGCAGCTACAATTTCATTTTTGGATGGCCCCTCATCAACGCATTTCGGTGCGTGTTGTAACATCCTGAATTTTATTGGGCCACCAAAACTCTAATGGGCCCAATAAAAGTGACCCGAACCTCTACCTGTGGCCCATACCAAGGTAGGAGGTAACCCTAGATGGGGATATAGAGCTAGAAAACTCTGATTCGAGTTCTGTAAGTTTGTGTGGCCTCATATAGTCAATGCGAGTGTGTTGGAACTCATTTCATTGAATTTCGAGGTCATACAGTTGATATGGCTATTCTTCGTAGAACGCCACGAAAATGAGATTTTTGAATATCGAGCTAGAGAACTTCGATTTCAGTTCTGTCATTTCCCGTGGCCTCATATAGTCAATATGAGTGCGTTGGAACTCATTCCATTGAATTTCGAGGTCATATGGTTGATATGGCTGTTCCACATAGAACGCCGCAAAAATAATATTTTTGAATATCGAGCTAGAGAACTCTGATTTGAGTTCTATCAGTTCCCGTGGCCTCATATAGTCAATATAAGTGCGTTGGATCTCGTTCTGTTGAATTTCGAGGTCATATGGTGGATATGGCAATTCCTCGTAGAAAGTCGTGAAAATGAGATTTTTGATTATCGAGCTAGAGAACTCTGATTTGAGTTCTGTCAGTTCCTGTGGCCTCGTATAGTCAATACGAGTGCATTAGAACCCGTTCCGTTGACTTTCGAGGTCATATGGTGGATATGGTCGTTCCTCGTAGAACGTCGCGAAAACAAGATTTTTGAATATCGAGTTAGAGAACTCCGATCAGTGTTCTGTCAGTTCCTACGACTTTGTATAGTCGATACAAATTCATCGGAAGTCATTGTGTCGTGATTCGAAGCCTAACGTTGATTATGAGCATTTTGACCATTTTAGCGCATTGCGATGCGCAGATTTTGAATATTTAGCAAATGAACTCTGATTTGACCCCGGTCAGTGGCATTAAATTCGTTGGTCAATACAAAGTCAACGGAGTTGGTCCCGGTCAGTTTTGATAATGGGTGATCAATCCGTGGTCAAATCAAGCTCAGTCGTGCACCGAAAAGCATGCACACACTAATTGTGACATGAAACCCTAACTTTGACCCGACCCCCAATGACTTGGACCTATTTTTTCTTTGACCCCCTTGTGGGGACCCACCTCATGGTTGATATTGGTCAAAACTGTCTAAAAACAAAATATTCTTAAGAGAATTTATTTTCAAATGTCTCCACTTGAGGTCATCACTCTAAGGCCATCATAGGCTCCTTATGAACTCTGATTTTCATGTACGCAGCCAAGAGGAAGGGGCCTTGTGCCAAGCTAAGGGGAAAACTCCCTCCCTTTTTCTCTCTTTTTCTCTTTCTCAAGCCCAAGCCCACTTAGAACATTCTCCAAGCCACCAAGATGACAACACTAGTTGTACCTCACCCTTTAGATGGCTGTGACCTGCTACCCTTAACATGGGTTGGGTTAAGCCAACCCAAGCTAAAGGAAAAGCTCCAATACAAAGCCTCCACCTTCCCCATCTTCTCTCCAACCATTAAGAGGCTGACACCATGATTGTACTTCACCAATGGAGGGCTACAACGTGCCCCATACAACTGGGTCGTTAACCCTAGAATGGTTGGCTAACCTCACCTTGGTTTTTTTAACCAAGAAGGAGAAGAGGAGGGAGGGGATCTCCCCTCCCTTTATATAAAGGCCATGACTCTCCATAGGATTGTAGTCCTGTCTCCAAGGTCAAACAAGCATAATACACCCCTTACGAAGCTCTGTATCGCCGGAAAACACCTCAGTCGAGCTCCATCACCCTCCACCACCTCCCATGGAGGATATCGCTGAGAGCCTCCAGAAGCCCCAAACAAGGTGGAAACCTTCCCCTCTCCTTCCTCCCTATTTTCTGGATGCTTCACATGCGAGCTCCGGCAACTGGAGTGCCGCCACCCTCAACCCCCTCCCCTCCGATAAAAAATAAAAAAATAGCTCCAGCGGCGGCCGGCGGCGCAAGGCCGCCGAACCACTGCAGGAGGGAGCTCCCACCCCCCGAGGAGTCGGCCGGGGGCGGAGACATGGTCGGCCGGCGGTGGAGAAGACCCGCAATCGTCTATTTTGGTACAGGCAGCGGGGGGGGGGGGAGATTTATAAGATTTATAATTTTTATAATATTTATGAATATTATAATATTATAACTAAAATGACTATGTTATTTTCTGAGGAGCAATCTAGGCCTCCAGGGAAAAAGTTTTGAACATGAAAATTATTCCCTTTGATGAGGATAATCTTAAAAAAAGGAGTTTTTATAGTTAATTTGGTATTTTTAAAAGCCTAAATAAGAATTATTTGGCCAATTTAATGGCCCAAAATTGGTCAGAAAATTTTGGAAAATTACTAGGCTCTTTTTAGGGCCTCTTAAAGGTCGTATTTAAATTTGGGAATCTTGGGATAAAAGTTGAAGATTTTCCAATTTCTTGAAGCTTAGGGTCTCGCTCGGAAATTTATGCGCTCAAATTCTTCGAAAATGAAAATTGAAGTGCGCGACCACTTTATATATTGAATACAAGCAGTCGTGCACGGGGGACCCCGTGCGGGCAACATTCGTCGTGGGTGCGACATTGGTCGAGGGTGCGACATTGGTCGAGGGTGCGACATTTGTCGAGGGTGCGACATTTGTCGAGGGTGCGACATTTGTCAAGGGTGTAACACTTGTCGAGGGAGCGACATTTGACTGAGACGACAACATTGGTCATGGGTATGACATTTGTCGAGGGGGCGACATTTGTCGTGGGGATGCAGTTGACTCCGCCGCCTTCCCTGTCTCCACATAAGATGCACTTGCCTTTTTCTCCATCCTTGGAGGACTAACTCGACAGTCTCAAGTAAAATGTCATGGCTTAACCACAAGTATAGCAAGTGAGCGGACCTCACCCAGTATTCGCTTCAAAAACATCAAAAAAAGCTATCCCCAAAGACCTAGACTTCTTCCTCCACTTGCCCTGCCCAGAATTTGTAGAGTTTGGCACCTTGAACTCAGGCTTCTTAACTGTCAAGTCCTTCCTATGTTGGAAATGCTTCATATCCTGCTCAAGGGATCGGGAAATATTCACTAAGGTTAGAAAGCTCTGTGTCATTGGACCTGATAGAAGTAATCTCAGATTATCCTGCAGACCTTTATAAAACCTATTGGTCTTAGGCTCCTCATTAGCAAAAGTGGAGCCTGCATATCGCCCAAGTCTTGTAAACTCGTGTAGATAGTCCTCCAACAAAATATCACCCCGAGTCAATCTCTAGAACTAGTTTTCCATCGCAATCCATTGCGCAGAAGGGAGATACCTAGCTAGAAACAATCTCGAGAACTTATCCATCGAGGCATCAGTTAGTTGTCTGCCCACAGACTGATATAATTCTAGCTCGTCCCACCAAAGCCTCGCCTCTCCATCCAATAGGAAAGTATTTAAGGTGACATTCTGTGCTTCCTCTATCTCCGTTGCCGTCAGGGTTTTCTTATCCGAGGGAGCCAAACTTTGGCTTGAGTTGGGGTTCCAATACCTGTAAACTTAGGAGGATTGAAGCTTAGAAAGTGCTTCAGTTGTTTATCCATCACTCGTCTTGCTGCCAAAGGCTCTTCATCCACTTACCTCACCATCGCTGGCTTAACTGCACAAAGTGGCATCGGGGCTACTGCAGGAGTAAAAGGCTGTACAAGACTTCCTGGTTGTGCATTGATCATGACAAAGAAAGATTTAGAAACTAAGTAAATAGTCTCAGCAGAAGGAGGAGGTGTTGGTACATCAGCTGGGACACTACTTTTAGTAGAGTGCTGGGGTTGAGACTACCTCACACAACTCCTAGCTACCTATAATCGTGAAACACATAATTAAAAAACCATCAACATTGCAAACATCAATTATAGAAACACACAGGTTTCTCAATCATGTGTATTTTTCATTTGTAAGTGTACATTCTTGGGTTATTTAACATTAAAACGGTAATGTACACACGTGCTCACCACCCCTTAATAGAATTTGAGCACAAATTTGAAAGAGAAAGGATCGACACCAAAAGCTGATACCAAATTGTAACACACTGCCCATGACGAATAATATAATAGAAGGCCCGATTGGGGCCCCACGCTATATTACACGAATAGGCGAGAGCGGTGTGAAATTGAAATACCAAACATCATCACAACCTAACACAGAATTGCATTCTAGTAAAAGTAAATGAGTAATAATAACCCACAAGACTGAATGTCCACTATATAGAACTTTGGAATGATAGTGTACACAATGTTTGGCCTTAAGGCCTTACATGATTACACAAAAGAGTAATTTGCATACATCGACATGCAAGCCAACCATAGATGAAAGCAGTAAACGATCACTTAGGCCTTCAAGTGCTAGCATGGCAAAGGGCTTCATCTCCCGCTCGGCTCACTAGTACTTGCACAAGTCTATCCCACAAAGACATGACAAAACAAAGCAACAATCAGCTTTAGCTGACTCAAATTATAATGACCTCACCCCTTCCCGGGGCGGTAGTACTCATTCCCTACAAGCAAGTAGTATAACATTTTATATAAATGCACAACCATCACAGACGTAGGCATGCATGACCACACAACCCGTGCACTCAAGACACATTATTAGTGTACTGAAATTCAAGTCCCACCTTTGCCCTAAGTATTTACAACTAAGACGGTCATTAAGCTTTTACCGTCATGACCACCTTGCCTTACAGACTCTCCCAAAGTCAGAAGGTGCATCGATGAGTGACCTCTTCACCTACCAGTAAGGTACGGGTTTAGATCAGCTTTCTCGTGCTTAAATCGTCGACATCAAGCTGGCACGACATGGGTACAACTTCACCTCGACCCGTTATCAAAAAGATAACCAACGTTACCAAATATGGTTGGCACTCAAGGCCACCAAGCTAGGTACTGCATGCCTCACAACTTAATATGCCACCCACTTTGTCCCCAAGACTTGGGATTGCAATCACAAATCTGCTCGTTGGTAGCTATCACCAGCGTTAACCGTTATCGCCGCATGATATTGGCAGAACCACAAATATTTCTCAAGTTTGGGTTCACACCCAAAAACACATCCGCTCGCTGTCCTCTGTCAGCAACACTATCACTATTGATATTGTTATCATAGGCGATAGCAACAGAACATCGTTTCTACTGCAAACTTGGGTATTTTCTGGAGAAACCCCCCAGTACTTATAAAGCAACCCGCAGTACCCCAAAAACTATGAAATCTATCCATTTTCCATGGAGTATTCTCCAACACGTAATTCAATCATCATCAATCCAGACCAACCTGTCCAGATGGGCTTCACACAGTATATCTATGCCCGTACAACGATCTGAGTTCTATATGTAAAACACAACGGGGATCAACCAATCAACCCATTGAAAACTTCACCTCCCACTTATTAGTAGAGATGCTTCCATGCAAACATGTCAAATAAAAGGACTAGCATATCATAGTATTCAGAAGGAGAGTCGTTACCCTCAAAATACGTTTCAGAGCCATGAACTTGTAATTGAACCTGATGGAATCGCTCACAGCACTTTACTCTCTGCAGATCTAGATTCAGCTCGTAATTTTGACCATAAAACTCCTCCAAAGCTCTTACAATGGCTGAGAACAGCCTTATTCCTCTTCCCCTCCTTTCCTTTCCTCTTCTTCTTCTTTAGTTTAGAAGGAGAGAGAGAGAGAATGATAAGAGAAATGAGAATTCTTATCTCATCAGCCACCTTATCAATCTTGTGCTTAAGCTCAGCCACAGGATCCCCAATTTTCAAAAGAAAAGGATGGCCATGATTCAAATTGACAATTCTACCAAAAATTACTATCGTCAGACGGTATCGCTATTGTTTGGCGATAGCTTAGGCGGTGTCGGTGGTCTCATCCAACATCGCTTTTCCGCTTAACGTCCGCCTAAACTGTGTTCGACATATGACACACTATCGCCTGTGATATCGCTATCGCCATGAGATATCATATTGACTTCATCTACTTGATTACTATCGATTTGATCACTATCACTAGCGGTAGCAAATCTACTGCATTGTTCTGAACAATATCGCTAGGTGATAGCTCTAAAATTGCAATTTGTTGTTTTTTCAACTATAGGAAACCTAGGGTGTTACAAGCAGCCTCACTGATAGCTCTTTCCTCCTCGATCTCACACAGCATGAGCCCATATTTACAGAGAATGTTAGACATTCACCTCTTCATCTTAGCAGGGTTGTTCGGGAACTCCTCGATCATATCAGGAGAGGGTGATGCCGACTAGGCTCCCGCGTCGAATGATTCTTTAGCTATCAAAACCTCTTGTTTATCTAAAGTGGGAGTTGTGAGAATTAAAACTAATGCAGTAAGAAAGATGCAGATGGAGGATGCTCTAACTAATCAATCAAGGTGTCAACTTCTTTCCTAAGGCGATGGTGAGATGGGCTCGACCTGTCTCAGAAAGGGCTGGAGAGGGTGAGTGTAAGAGACTTTTCTAGGCCTGGGTGATAGGGGACCTTGTCGAGAACTTGAACTGTAGATATAAAGGAGAGGTCTGGAGTGTTCTTTGCTGGAGTAATCATAGTGGAGCCGAGCTTGCGCATGACATCATGAGCTGACAACTTTGATGGTAGAGGGGTCATGTCGATAACTTCGAAAGAGGGAATTTGTTGGATCCCTAGTTGGATTTGGTCTAGGTTCACTAAGTCAGGATATGAACCAACATATATATCCAGGGTCATGGTTGTGTCCTAGAGTCTAGGTCTAGTCCTTAGAGTCAACAATATCAGGGACCAGCCTCCAACATTGCCAGAGACTCAAGACTTAGAGAAAATTCAAGACTTAGAAAAAGTGCTATATGTTCGTCGATCTCAGGTTGACGAAAGTCGTGCTCAGCTCGACGAACTCAGAAACAATTCTCTGAGCTAAGCTTGATGAACTTGGTTCTCAGATCGAAGAACTCTAGACAAAGTGACAACACTTCTAAGTCAAACTCCGGTCGACAAACTTAGAACATCAGCTAGACGAACTCTGTTCTCTGATCCCAGATCGACTAATCAGATGTTTCAACACTCAACACCAGTGATGATTCAACACTCAACGCTAGAGAACATCACACTCAACTCTAGAATGTTGATTCAACACTCAACGCCAGAGAACATCACACTCAACGCAAAAATAATGTTTCAACACTCAGCACTAGAAAATAGTCTAAGTTTAGAGTCAAAACTCAGGTCGACGATCTTGGACCTCAGCTAGATGATCTCAGTTCTCAGGTCTCAGGTCGATGATCTTGGACATCAAATTGATGAACTTGGTGCACATAATAGGAAAGCTATCAAGAAGCAGTCAGCCATTCTGAGGTTGACGAACTTGGACCTCAGCTCGACGAACTATGGACTAAGGTCGACGAATCCAGACTTGGTTGTTTCCCTTTTCTATTCCTATTATACTACAATGATTCCTAAGTAATTAATGCTCTAATATTCTCTGAATATTATAGTTAGACAAGAGCATTAATTATGGTCTTCATCTGGATTATTGCCTGCTGTTTTCCAAAGGGACAATTAAGGAAATCAATCAATGAAAAATATTCTCTGGCCGTCAGCATTGAATGCATAAAGAATTTCAAATTTCAAATGGACGTTTATATCGAAAATATAAAAATATAGATTCTTCTTCTTCCTGTAAGATATAGCATACGACACACAACTGATACTAATATACAGAAAACTAGTCAGCAAGAGTAGAAGACCATCATCTCACAACAAGGATTCTCTCTGCTCTCACTCTCTCTTGACAACAAAGCACTAGAAAGAAAGATCTGCTAGACTAGAAGAAGAATATATTTCAGAAAAAGAAGAACAATCATTTAAATCAAGAGTCTTCTTCTTCTGTCATCCTCTCAGGAAATTTCAAAGGACAACAACTACTGCATCTGTCAAAGAGTTCCTGAAGTTTTTCTGGTTGAAGTTGAAAGCTTGAAGGCCTATCACCCTAAAGCAAAGTTCCTTTCACCCTGAATAAATTCAGTATTTCAGGGGGAGCTTTTGCCACCATCTAATCCACAGAGTCTTCTCAGTTGAATACTTGAGAAAGAGAAGACATCATCACTCTCTCACCCCCTCTATAAAAAGGGTTCTCTACTCCCTTCAAAAGTGATTCCTGGTTGCAAGTCTCCTAACCAAAAGACTTGAGGTTTGGTTTTTGAGCACCTTACCAAAAGCTCATTGGTGGAAGTCACCTGAACAAAAACCTGAGTGGATTCCTACCAGGGTGGTAGAAGAGTGGATGTACCCAGGTTGGGGAACCACTATAAAATTCTTGTGTTATCTGGTTGCCTTTTTCTTTTGTTCTTGCTGTGCCTGTGATAGTTAGGATTCTCTGATTTTCATTAGTTTAATCTGTTGTGCTGTGATATAACATATGAGTTTAGAAATAAGTTATACTATTCAGCAAAAGATTTTAATTACTCACAAATACTCTATTCACCCCCCCCTCTAGAGTATATTAGATCTAACCCTCACTTTCAATTGGTATTAGAGGGGAGTTCTTTTGGTTGTACAAGTTAACCCTTGAACCAAAGATCCTAAGTTAGATCTCTTTATATTTCTATTAAATTCACATAGATAGCATGGCCCAGAATAAAGATTATGCAAGCACCAAACCTCCAGTTTGCAACCTGAACAAGTTTGTCATTTGTAAGGCAAAAATAAAGTTATATATGAACTCCATTGATGAAGATATCTACAATTCCATTTTGACAGGTCCCCCTACAACACTTACAACAGTAGCATCATCCAACACTAATGCAGTTCCACCACCTGAGTAGACTGAGGCTCAGAAGAAGGCCAAAATTGATGATGCCAAGGCAATGAACATATTGGCCCAAACAATATCAGATGATATTTTCCAGAAGGTGACTGAATGCACATCAGCCAAGGCCATTTGGGATTCCCTAAATCAAATGGTGGTTGGATTTGCCGATGAGAGAAAAGATAGAAGATCAAACCTCATATCCCAATATGAGAACTTCAAGAAGGAGGAAGCTGAAACAGTAGCTGATGTGTACAATAGGTTAAGCTCAATCATTAATGAGTTAAGACCTTCAACAAGGACATCACCCTCACAGAGGTGAATGACAGAATCCTCATGTGCTTCCCAAGCTCATGGGATTCAAGGATCTGGCCCATCAAGGAGGCCAGAAGCCTAAATGAGATTTCCACTGAATCTCTTTTAGGAAAGTTAAAGTCCTATGAATAGCTGATCAAATCCAGGGAAGCAGCTCAGTAAAGAACATCTCCACCAGCAAGGAAGGAGAACAGCCTTGCATTCAAGGTTGCTGAGGAGACTGAGAATCCATCCATAAATGAAGATCTGATGAGCTTGCTTGCCAAAAGATTCTATAAGATGGCAAGGAAAGACTTCAGGAGAAAGTCATCCAGGCAAGATGACAAGCCAAGATATGATAAAACCCCTACTAAAGAAGTTGTTTGCTTTGGCTGCAGGAAACCTGGACACTTCATCTCTAAGTGTCCAGAGAATCAGAAGAAGGAGAAGAGAAGAGAGAAGGACACAAGACGACAACACAGCAGCAGGCCTTCTTCCGACAAATATAAGAAGAAGGATAAAAGCTTTGTAGCTGAAAGCTGGAGTGAAACAAAAGATGAATCTTCATCTTCAAGTTCCAGTGAAGAAGAAGAGGAGGCAAAGTCAAAGGAAGTTTGCCTCATGGCAATTGATGCCAAAAGTAGCAGATCAGATACAGATGAATCTGATAATGAAGAAAGCCTGTCAGCTGAAGATAAGGTTTTAGCCTCTTATGATTTTGAATCTGATGAACTCAAATGTGAATTTAAAAATTTATGCTTAGATTTGATAAGCTCTGAGAAGGAAATCAAACTTCTCAGAGAAAAATTAAAAGATCAAGATGAAATCATTTCTGAAAATGCTAGCCTATCTAATGAGCTAAAGTCTGCAAATAAACAAATCTTCTTTCTGATATCTGAACTTAGCAAAGCTAAAATACTTGAATAAACATTAAATGGCAGAAGTTTAAAACTGTTAGATATAACCAGTACATTAAATACTAGAACCAATAACTGTAGATTAGGATTAGGAGCTTCATCTAGTGAACCAATTCTAATTCAGAAGAATCACCTGTCAAAACCAGTAAATTTTATATCTGATAAAGGCAAGAAAAACACTGATCAAGTCATTAAGGTTAATGAAGTCCTTAAACAAATTGAAACTAAGAACAAACTTAAAAAAACAGAAGAATAAGAAAAGTAACAATGTTCAGTAGTTATCGTCAAACTTAGATCGACGATACATGAACAGATCGTTGACCTCAGAATGACGATCTCTGAACGCAAACTTAAGTAATAATCAATCTTTGATCTACGATCGACGATATCAGTATGGTTCATCGACCAGAGATTGATGATTTTTGCGCCCCAAGAATGAATACCTTCATTCTTCGAGTAGAGATCGAAGATCTCATCCAACATCGTCGAGCTCAGGTCGACGATCCAACCAGAGATCGTCGATCCCAGATCTTAATAACAGAAACCTAAATTCTAAAAGTAATATTAATCCTTTTAGTCAATGGATAATACCACCAAGAAGATATCATCCTAAAGGTTACAAAAATCAACCTTAATGCTCTTATATTTCCAGTTACAGTTATGTAAATCAACTAGGACCCAAGGTTATTTGAGTCAAGAACAACTAACTGTTTTGTCTGCAGATGAAGAGATGTCCAGCTATAAATCAAGTATGGTACCTGGACAGTGGTTGCTCCAAGCATATGACTGGGAACAAGGAAAGTCTACTCAACTACAAGTCCAAGCTTGGACCAAAGGTAATCTTTGGAGACTCAAAGTGTGGGCAATCTGAAGGCTATGGACAAATAAGGATTGGAGCAGTCACATTCAACAAGGTAACCTATGTAAGAGGACTCAAGCATAACCTCATCTCCATAAGTCAATTATGTGATGAAGGTTATCAGGTACACTTCAACTCAACTGCCTGTATTATTTCTAATAAAGAAAAACAAACTATTTTAATGGGGAATAGACAAGGAAACATATATATAGTTAATTTTCTATCTGCCAATTCAGATATCTACTTACTTAACATTATAAGTAATCAGAATGATTTATGACATAAAAGACTAGGCCATGTTAATATGAAAAACATTGCTAGGCTATCTAAAGACAACCTTGTGAGAAGTTTACCTTCTGGCCCCTACAAGAAGGAAGGCCTCTGCAGGGCTTGTCAACTAGGCAAGCAAACTAAATCTAGTTTTAAATCAGTAAATAAAAGTGATTCATCTAGGATATTGTACTTTTTACACATGGATCTCTTTGGACCTATAACTGTACAAAGCTTAGGAGGGAAATCCTACACCTTAGTCATAGTTTATGACTTCTCAAGGTTCACTTGGGTGTTCTTTCTGAGATCAGTCAGATACCTTTAAGGTTCTTACAGATTTTCTCAAGACCATATAGATTGAGCACTCTACTCATGTTGCATTGATCAGAAGTGATCATGATACAGAGTTTGAGTCTCTTCTTATGCATGAGTTCTGTGAGAAGGAAGGTTTCAGGCACTGCTTCTCAGCTCCTAGAACTCCCCAACAAAATGGGGTAGTTGAAAGGAAAAATAGGACACTGATTGAAGCTGCAGGAACATTACTTGTAGATGCTTACATGACCCTATCCTTTTGGGCAGAGGCTGTAAGCACAGCAAACTATGTACTGAACAGAAGTCTGATACATAAACTAAAGAATAGGACTCCCTATGAATTACTTAAAGGGAAGAAACCTAAAATCACTTATTTTAAAGTATTTGGCTATGTATATTATGTACATAATAATGACAAGAGATACATTAGAAAGTTTGAGCTAAGGCTGAAGAGGGAATTTTTCTAGGATATTACCAAGTAAGCAAAGCTTATAGGGTAATTAATAAATCATCCCTGAAAATTGAGGAATAAGTTCATGTTATATTTGATGAAGCTAACATGTTTTACAAGGAGAAAAACATTTCTACCAATAGTAATTTGCAGGTATCAAATTTGTGTGAGAATTTGGATGATCTAGACCTTACCCCAGAGGCTGAATCACATCCTCCTCTATAATTAGTAGCAGAAGCTGATAGTGATGAAGAAACTGTGGAAGCAGTTCAACTTCCTTCAACAGTTGATGCAATTCCACAAGAGGAATTAAAACTAATAACTGTTGCTGGACCAACTCCACCTAATGATCTTGTCACACTTAGAGATCACCCTAGATCTCAAGTGATTGGAGACATAACAACAGGTGTACAGACAAGGCATCAACTCAACCAAGACTTGATGCATGCATGTTTCCTCTCTCAAGTTGAACCTCAAACCATAAAAGATGTTGAGCAAGATCCCCAATGGATCATTGCTATGCAAGAGGAACTCAACCAGTTTGAGAGATGTAGAGTTTGGGATTTGGTTCCAAGACCCCAAGACTACCCAGTTATTGGAACCAAATGGGTATACAGATTCAAACTGGATGCTCAAGGTGTAATTGTGAGGAACAAGGCTAGGCTTGTTGCTCGAGGTTATAGGCAAGAAGAGGGAATAGACTATGACCAAACATTTGCACCAGTTGCAAGATTGGAGGCAATCAGAATATTTCTTGCCTATGCTGCCTACAAGAAGTTCAAAGTCTATCAGATGGATGTGAAGAGTGCCTTTTTGAATGGAGTTCTAAAGGAAGAGGTTTATGTTGAACAATCTCCAGGTTTCATCTCTCCAACTCATCCTTATCATGTTTTTAAATTGCATAAAGCCCTCTATGGTCTAAAGCAAGCTCCAAGAGCTTGGTATGAGACTTTAGCTAGCTTTTTGATAGAGCATAAATTCATTAGAGGCATTGTAGATAAAACATTATTCACTAGACATCATAAGGATCAAACCTTGTTAGTACAAATATATATGAATGACATTATATTTGAGTCTACTAATCCCAAATTATGCAAGAGGTTCTCTGACCTTATGCATTCAAAATTTTAGATGAGTAGCATGGGTGAGCTCTCCTACTTCCTTGGTCTCCAAGTGAAGCAGCTCCCTGATGGCATCTTCATTTCCCAGGCTAAATATGCTAAAGAGCTTATTAAGAAGTTTGGGATGGCTGATTCCTCAGCAAAAAAAACACCTATGGCTACAAATGCTGTAATAAACTCTGATACACATGGGAAACCTGTGGATCAGAAATTATATAAGGGAATTGTTGGATCTCTACTATATCTTACAACTAGCAGATCTGATATCATGTTTGCCACATGCCTTTGTGCTAGGTTCCAGGTGAATCCTAAATAAACTCATCTAATTTTTTTAAAAAGGATTTTAAGATATATAAAGGGTTGTCCTAGTCTAGGTCTCTTATATCCTACTGAGTCAGAGTTTGAGTTAAATGGATACTCAGATGCTGACTTTGCTAGATACAGAGTGGTCAGAAAGAGTACCTCAGGAACTTTCCAGGTCCTTTTATGAGATTAGTGTCCTGGTTTTGCAAGAAGCAATCATCTGTGTCCACATCAACTGTTGAAGCAGAATATATTGCAGTTGGCAGTTGCTGTTCCCAGATGCTGTGGATTCAAAACCAACTCCTGGACTATGGGTTCAACTTAAATAATTCAACTCTACTATATGATAACACAAGTGCTATTGCCATATCACAAAATCCAGTCCATCACAGTAGGACTAAACACATAGACATTAGGCATCATTTTATTAGAGAGTGTGTAGACAAAAACAAAATTAAACTTGTCTATATCTACACTGATTTTCAAAAAACTGACATATTCACCAAACCCTTGGATGAAAGAAATCACTTATTTTTTGTAAATCAGCTTGGAATGATCAATGGAGAAGACTTAGTTTAGTTTCTGTCTGCACTCAAAGAACTCTTCAGATTTCGTCGATCTGAGATCGACGAACTCCCTGTTAGTAAAGTTAGTTTCGTCGACCTAAGATCGACGAACCTACTTCCGAAAACTTTTGTCGAATGGAGCTCGGCGAAATGTCTTCAACCCTTCAAACTGAGATCGTTGAATTGTTTAACTACAAATTATTTCATCGACCTCAGATCGAAGAACTATTTATTTTAGTGGAACGGAGTTTGTCGTTTCATATTCTGGAAAACCATATATTTAAGTTTTCTTCGACCTCTGTCCCGCGCTTTCAGTTCTCTTGCACTTGATCCTCGTTTTCTCTTGCAGGTACTTTCATGGAGATTCCCGCAGGAACTCTAGTGGCAATGAAGTTTGATACTGGATTCGATCTGGACTTCGAATCTTTTCAGTACTCAGACCCCATCTTCCTGAATATTCTACAGTTACTTGAAGACCAACAGTTGAAGACTCTGCTCTCCACCCGCATGAAGATATCAGGAACAGAGATTAGGGAATGGGTTTACACGACTTCTACAGAGGAAAACACGATGTCTGGAACAATCGCAGGTACTACTGTTTCTCTTACCCCCGATGTTTTAACTGAAATTTTTGGATCAAGAAATGGTGATGAAGAATTAGATATAAATTCGGAGGAATTTGATATGATGCTTAGCATGATGGGGTATTCGGGACAAACCCCCAATAAATTGCTCAAGAAACATTTGTCTGCAGAATACAATTTTCTTGCCGACATTGTGGGGAAGGTGCTGCTAGGGAAGCACACTGCACATGACTATATCACCAGGCATCAGTTCCTGTTAATGTGTGCCATAGTGAATAAAAGGACAGTGAACTAGGCGCAGATCTTATTTGATCTGATTAGAAAGAAGAACAAAAAAAGGAGGTTTTCTTTGGAAGGATCCTAGGGATCTTTCTCAAGGAAAAGGCTGCTAAATCACTGGTCTCCCCGACCATATTCATTAATGCTAGCAAGAGACTCACTTGTGCTCTGTTTAGCAAGTGGGAGGGGAAAATCACTAAGCCAACCAAGGCTCCTTCCTCTTCCACCAGAACTTTTGAAAGTACCAGGGCTGTACCAGCCACTCACCACCCCATTGAAGAGATCCCTTCCACCCCTCCACCACCTCCAGCTACTCAGGTTCCATCCCAACCAGCAATACAACCAACCCCATCTTCCACTACCATTACAGTCCCTACCTCTACAACTCCAGCATCCCAACTTCCTGCCTCTCCAACACACATTCCCTCTAATACTCCATCCCCTAGACTGATACATTTGTACCCTCACCACCCCAATCTCCTCTTCCACATCATCTTATTGATATCCCCCAAGTCAACCTCTCATCCCTCCCATCCTTCAACCTCTTCTCATCCCCACTACACACTCCCTCTCCTCAAAATGAATTTCCCCTACACACTCAAATCCCACCTCCACCTCCACCTCTAACTCCCCTAGAACCTACCATATCCACTCAACCAAACACTGCCACAACATCTACCTCTCCACACTTGGATCCCTCCCTTGTCTCCCAACTCATTACCCTCCTCACACCCCTCCTCAAAACACTCATAGCCGAGGCTATCTCTCCTCTTGCTGCCTCCATCTCCTCTCTTGCTGCTCAAATGACTGCTTTAACTACTGCTCCCTCTTCAATTGGGGGCCTGGCTTCAGTTCCTTCTGAAACCAGGCAGGGGAAGATACTTGATGAAGAAGTAGCACCAGTTATAGTAAAAGATGTAACACCAGCAGAATCAGATGATAAGGATATGGACACAGTAGTTGTAGCAGAAGATGTAATAACAGAAGAAGAAACAACAGAAGTACAAGAAGAAGTTATGGCACAAGATGTACCAACAGACAACACCAAGCCATCTATGGCCATAATCCCATATACCACACCCATTTGGCTCAAGGCCACTTTTACAGCTCCTGATCCTCTTCCCAGAGTTGCTTCCCCAACCATCCCATCCCCTATAACACCATTGTATATTATGGATGATTCTCCAATGCCTGACCTAGATGCATTGGTCATGGCTGATATTGAGGAAGAAAATAAATTAGCTGCTCAAAGCACTGATGTACTCAATTATCCAGTTTCCCCCCAGTTCCTTCAAAGACAGAAAAGACAACAACTTCTGATGACACATTGAGAGAGATTGATGCCATGTATGACAATCCTCAGCCTTTTGATGATGATGATTATTCTGATGAGGACCCTAAGAAGAAGAAAGTTTCAAAGAGAAGGAAAGCTCCTCCACCTCCTGCCCCAAAACCCAATCCAGCAAATGACACACCCTATTACATTCAGCAGAACATAACTCCATACAAGGGTATGCCAGCTTGGATGTGGTTGTCTAAAACTGAACAAAAGGCAAGGAAGAAGAGCAGAAGATATTCTCCTCCCCCATAGAAATTCAAGAGAGGTCGTCCTCCTCCTCCTGCCGCTGGTGCCTCAGGAACTACTTCTCAAGGGACAGATGCACCTTCCAAGTCTACATCCTTCACTAGAACATATCAAAGACAGGAAAGGCCATCTAAACATCATTCTCAAGAAAGCAGCCAGCAAAGGAATGTCAGCTCTACAGAGCAAATAAAGGAGATAGTTTATCAGAAACTAGAGTTATCACCTCCCAGACAGCAAGCTCAACCAAGAAGGTACACAGAATCCCACAAGCCTAAAAGAAAATATAACGAGACTACTCCTCCAAAGTCTCTGTATACTCAGAGTGATGAAACCCAAAAAGTAACAAATTTCCAAGCACAGTCCACTCAATTCAAGCCTGTTACCCTGCTGCCCCCACAAGATGATCAATTATCTGTTAGTCAGGATATTGATCCCAACTTCAGGATGGCTAGGCTCCAAGAGTTGATTGGTCTGTCACAAATAAAGAAGGCTAGAGAAGAGGGTGAAGATCCAACAAAGTTCACAACTATGTCTTCATATAGAGAAAAAGAGCTGGATAAACTTCAAGTGAGCAAGAAAGTGTTTGATCCTGCAGAGTACATGGCTATACACCCAGAGGCTGTAGTACCCAGAACCTCCACCCTGACAGTGATTTGAGCAGTAGATATGTACTTGTCAAAGAAAGAAGCTGCTAATCCTGACAGGGAAATCATCTTTACTCATCCTGGAGATAAGAGCAAAGGAGCAGAGAAACAAAAGAAATAGAACCTGAACTCCTATGTGTATGGTATACTTTTGAAAAACAGTGTTCTATGATACAAAGCTAACTGTGTGAATATATCTGCTGCATATATATTATTTCATTCTCTGCCAGATATATATTTTATTGCTTTGTACATTTCTTTTTATCATTGAGTCTGTAAGTAGTGAGCTCACCCAAATAGGGGGAGATTGTTGGATCCCTAGTTGGATTTGGGCTAGGTTCACTAAGTCAGGATATGACCCAACATGTATAGTCAGGGTCATGGTTGTGTCCTAAGAGTCTAGGTCTAGTCCTTAGAGTCAATAATGCAAGGGACCAGCCTCCAACACTGCCAGAGACACAAGACTTAGAGAAAATTCAAGACCTAGAAAAAGAGCTCTATGTTCGTCGATCTCAGGTCGACGAAAGTCATGCTCAGCTCGATGAACTAAGAAACAATTCTCTGAGATGAGCTCGATGAACTTAGTTCTCAGATCGACGAACTCTGGACAAAGTGATAACACTTCTAAGTCAAACTTCGGTCGACAAACTTAGAACATCAGCTAGACAAACTCTGTTCTCTGATCCCAGATCGACTAATCAGATGTTTCAACACTCAACATCAGTGATGATTCAACACTCAATGCAAGGGAACATCACACTCAACGCCAGAATGTTGATTCAACACTCAACGCCAGAGAACATCACACTCAATGCCAAAATGATGTTTCAACACTCAGCACCAGAAAACAGTCTAAGTCCAGAATCAAAACTCAGGTCGACGATCTTGGTCCTCAGCTAGACGATCTCAGTTCTCAGGTCTCAGGTCGACGATCTTGGACATCAGATCGATGAACTTGGTGCACAGAATAGGAAAGCTGTCAAGAAGCAGTCAACCATTCTGAGGTCAACAAACTTGGACTCAGGTCAGCGAATCCAGACTTGACTGTTTCCCTTTTCTGTTCCTATTATACTGCAATGATTCATAAGTAATTAATGCTCTAATATTCTCTGAATATTACTGTTAGACAAGAGAATTAATTATAGTCTTCATCAGGATTATTGCCTGCCGTTTTCCAAAGGGACAGTTGGGGAAATCAATCAATGCAAAATATTCTCTGGCCGTCAGCATTGAATGCAGAAAGAATTTCAAAATTCAAATGGACGTTTATATCAAAAATATAAAAATATAGATTCTTCTTCTTCCTGTAAGATATAGCAGACGACACATAACTGATACTAATATACAAAAAACCAGTCAGCAAGAGTAGAAGACCATCATCTCACAACAAGGATTCTCTTTGCTCTCGCTTGACAACAAAGCACTAGAAAGAAAGATCTGCTAGACAAGAAGAAGAATAGATTTCAGAAAAAGAAGAACAATCATTTAAATCAAGAGTCTTCTTCTTCTATCATCCTCTCAGGAAATTTCAAAGGATAACAACTACTTCATCTGTCAAAGAGTTTCTGAAGTTCTTCTGGTTGAAGTTGAAAGCTTGAAGGCCTATCACCCTGAAGCAAAGTTCCTTTCACCCCTAATAAATTCAGTATTTCAGGGGGAGCTTTTGCCACCATCAAATCCACCGAGTCTTCTCAGTTGAATACTTGAGAAAGAGAAGACATCATCACTCTCTCAGCCCCTCTATAAAAAGGGTTCTCTACTCACTTCAAAAGTGATTCCTGGTTGCAAGTCTCCTAACAAAAAGACTTGAGGTTTGGTTTTTGAGCACCTTACAAAAAGCTCATTGGTGGCAGTCACCTGAACAAAAACCTGAGTGGATTCCTACCAGGGTGGTAAAAGAGTGGATGTACCCAGGTTGTGGAACCACTATAAAATTATTGTGTTGTCTTGTTTCCTTTTTCTTTTGTTCTTATTGTTCCTGTGATAGTTAGGGTTCTCTGATTTTCATTAGTTTAATCTGTTGTGCTGTGATATAGCATCTGAGTTTAGAAACAAGTTATACTATTCAGCAAAAGATTTTAATTACTCACAAATACTCTATTCACCCCCCTCTAGAGTATATTAGATCTTACCCTCACTTTCAAAATTACAGCAAACAACGTGAAATCAACTCAAATAATAGAAGGAAGGATCGTTGAGGTGACTTTGGACAACTCTCTGGGCACTTTTGGATGGGCACTAATGTCAGCATAAGGACACGCATACCCCGAGGGAGAGTACCCTGGGTCAATTGGTGGCTTGCGTCTCTTTGAGGGTTAGTACCAGGATCAATCTGAGTACCTCCAACACCTTGGTTATATTCAACCTGGCCTCCTGTGTCCTTCTCAAGGATAGGATCATTCAGTAAGACCTAAAGTTAGTTAGGGGCTAAAGCTTCAAAATAAATCACGAAGGGAAAGGATCAAAAGAATTTGTACCTCGTCAGAAGGGGTGATCCCAAGATCAAACTTTGACATTTACAATGGAAGAAGAATGAGCTCACCCTCCATCAGGTCGCACTTGACCTTCATCATTTGTTTCGATGGCGAGAGAGAGGATGTACCAAAAACGAAGGATAGAAGAACAACGGTAGAGGATTTGTTCTTCTCTCGCAAAACAACGAGTTGGTCTTGAAACTCTTTAGAAAGAGGCATCATGTAATGAAGGGCAGAATGCTAGTGGAGGATTAGTTTACAGGGTTCATCCCTACCTCTCCTATTTTGATATATATAGCATATTGGGGGCCCACCAAAAGATTCTCTCTAATTTAGCCGACACTCGACAAATACTTGGGGTTGGACTTTCTTTTTGAGCTTCGGGCAAGCTCGCAAAGAGCGATGATTGTGTATAATCCCGTATTTGTCGAGTGGATCCATTCGAAGAGGCCAGACAGGAAAGATGAGTCTGGCACAGGCGAGTTAGAGGGGTTACCTCCTCACTTGCCCCGAGTAGGTGGCCTGAGCGAGAGGGGCGAGTGGGGCAAGCTGGCCTAAACTCACCTCAGGCTCCCATCAAGTGGTGGGCGAGTGGGGCGAGGTAACCTACACTTGCCCCAGGATCAAAGCGAGCATCGAGTCCAAGCTTTATCAGTCACTCACTTAACTATTTTGCCATAGAGCCCAATTTGGCATGCCATTAGCGGTTTCAAACTGCGGGATTTCACTGTTGGCAGACATATTTAGGCTGCGTTTAGTAAAACCAAAGAACGGGATTCAACTTTCCACATACCATTATTGAAAAACTATAAATAGACCCCCAAGGGTACTTTTGGAGAGGACCTTTCTTTGGCTTTTCTCCCCTCTAGTTGATCGTGGTTGTCCGGATTTCCAACACTATTGGTTGTAGTTTTTAGGTGGATAGTTTGGTGCTCCTCAGTGCCCTCCAAGGTACCCAGCTCAATATTAACTTGGGAGGGGAAGCTCTCTTTTATCTTCCGGGTGTGTGGTGGGACCTCGTTGTTGCAGCTCAAGTGTCTGTTTCTGGTTCCCCACCCCTTGTGGGGAAGTTTCTTGGTTTTAAGTGACCGATCATGCATTCTAACTCGGGAGAAGTATGTGCAAGTTTCCCCATCGGTCTGAACTCCTCCTTGAACCGTGGTTTCCGGGTTCAACAAATAGTATTAACGACTCTTCTCAAAATCAAATTTATTACCATGAACATAAGAATGAGTATAATCATCAATAATATAAATTCAATCATTATCATAGTAAACAATATTATAATAATGATCGAACAAATATGAATTTCAAACTTCAAAATTTAATTAAAAGTAGCGTATAGGTAACCGAGAATCTTGCAATATTTCAACAATCTGATGAATGAGCAATAATTTCAAATTCTCAAGTCATGATTAGATTAGAAATATATGACAAAACATAACCTTTTAGCTAATAATAATAAAAATAATAAAATTTTAAGTAACTCTAATAGACAAATAACTAATAATTTTGACTTGATGATTCTGATGAATGTTCTGAGGAAGAATTAGAATGTGACGAGGTTAATGATAAAAAAAGATGATTTTGATCGAACGGTCCTATTATATGAAATACAAGCTCAAAATTTTAATGATAGTTCAAATGATAAAGAAAATAATGATTTTGTCTAAAAATGTGAAGAAAATATTGTGGAAATAAAAATTGAAAAAGTTGATAGTACTTATAATGAAATTATAAGGCAAGAGCTCGATAACATAGAAATATCAAAGATGATCTATGTAGAAAATTTTGTTCATCAAACCAGATGTATTGATGATAGTTTAGATGTTGAGATTAATGATGGATGATAATAATAAAGAATTTGAAGGAAATTTTAAGAAGCATTTAATTTGATGGTATTATAAGTACCAGGAAAATAACAAATTATTCAAATTTGACAATAATAAAGAATTTGAAGGAAATTTTAAAGAATTAAAAAGCATGTTTCTGGTTCCCCATCCCTTATTGATCTTAAGCTTGATTAAGTGAACTTTAAAATTTTATTCATAAAGATGATTACTTGACTCCCTGAATATATTAGTAAGTTATCACAATTTAATAATTTCTTAGTCTTTTCATTTCCTTTAAATTATTTTTCATCTGTTGTTAAGATCAAATATATTCAAAGTTTTTAAAGTCCTAGCACTACCATGATCCCTGATAAATGATCATAGGCTTTGTGGGTTATGACACCTTGATAACTAATGATCTCTCCTAACACTACTCTAGTCCTTGATAAGTCCTAATAGACATTGTGGGCTATGACTCCTCGAGAATATATTTGAAAACTTAAATAAATGTTATAAGAATTTACTCCTTCACTAGCTCTACCTTAATGTCTGATAAGACCTAATGTGCATTGTATGTTAAGGCATCTAGAGAGCTATCTTAAACTATTCAGGAAACATTTTGCTTTTAGCTTTTCTGGAATCATTGCATACTATAATGTCTTCATGAAGCCCACGTGATAAAATGATCATCTTTTTGACTTTAATATACTTATTCTTTGATTTCAATATTAAGAAAAATTTTAACATGTCTTTACAAACTTGTCTTTCGCACTAACTTGAGTTATTTCTCATAAATTTAGCTTATTTATGAGATTAAATGAGAACAAATTGAGTTAAAAGTGCTTGACTAACGTTATAAATATATATATTTCAATTTAGTTGCCACTCTCTTAGAATTATGGACATATTATCTAAGATATTTATTTGATTAATATATGTTTAAAAGGTGAGAAATTTTGGGCATGTGTTTATCAAAGCATGCAAAAATCTAAATCCTTAAAAATTGAAATTATTTGTCCACGATTATTTAGGAATTCCAATATTCTCTTGCGAATATCTATGTATTCATGTACTTGCAAATTGAGGTTTGAATTTTGTGGATGTAATTGACTGAAAATTCTCATGAGACACAACTCGTCCACTAGGGAAACCTAGGGGTTTAAAGGCTTATTGCACATGGTAAGTGCAATCATATATTCTACGAAAAGAATATTTATCCAGTTATTTTTACTTTGGGCGAGTAAAATGTTAAGTGTGTATGGGTGATGAAATCACCAAAATGCATTTATTTTGTAGTATTTTATGTTAATTTTATTAAAATCATGTTTTTCATTGTATTTTTATTTGTTTGTTTGTGCAGATTACAATAAAAGAAAGAGAAAAAATAGTGAAAGAATGGAATACAAACATTCAAGCAATGAGAATTGCAAAACTTAAGATCACAGACAAATCAACCAAGACTATTCAATTTAACCAACGCCTATTTGAGGCCGATTTATCAAACATTGATGATCAACATTGATTAATCAGTGCCAATCATAGGCGCTGTTTAAATAAGCGCCTCTATCTATTGGACACTGATTTAGGGCCTGTTTGACTAAGCTGTGGCTGTGCAGGAAGCAGTGGTAGGAAACAGTGGTGCAGGAATCTGCTGTTTTGCAGTGGTGAAAAAATTCATGAAATTGTTTGGAAAAATGTATTTGTAGTGCTGTGTGAAACAGTAGTGCAGAACAAAACAGAAATGGAAATTAAACAGTTGTGCATAATTAAATTGTAATGCAAATTTCACGCCAATCATAATTAAACATGAATTAAAATAAATAGTTCACATAATTTTTAATGTCCAACTCCGCATTAAACAACTTGCTCGACGCAAAATATTAGGTAAATATAATTGAAAGCCCTGATTGTCTCTTTTCTCCAATGCGAATAATTCTCATGCAAAAGAGATTTACGCCAGATTAGATGAATTTAATATCAATTAAATAATGTATATGCTAAACTACATATGATTGAATTTTACCCGCGAGCATTTTCCAATTGGTCCGCAATCAACTCTCTCAAAGCAGACATCTCAGGTGCACCTGTCCCGTCATATATTACCGGCTCTACGCTCGGAGTTGTGACTCTGACGGTTCCTCGTCGTTGTGCCCTATGTTCGTATGCCTCCGGATGCACAAAGGTCTCATCAAGATCACATGCTCTGAACTCTGGATCAACCCTAGACGGATGTCTTCTTATGTAATTATGAAGGGTCATTGTAGCCACCACAATTACACATTGCTTTGAGAAGGAGTATTGTAGTATTTTTCAAAGGATGCGCCATTTATTTTTCCAAATGCCGAAGCTCCGTTCAATAACAGAACGTAGTGATGAGTTTGCTTGGTTAAATATTTCACGACGACCTTCAATATATCGATTGCCTCGAGCGAAATCCGCCAAATGATATCTTGTTTCTGGAAATGGTTTCAACAGTCCAGTTTCTAGCGGATATCCGGCATCCACCAGATAATATTTCCCTGTATTGAAATGTTTTTTAAAACACAAGTTTAAATTGTAATAGTGGTGAAAAACTTTGATTATTAATGCAGGCTAAAATTTACCTGGAGGTGCATAAGGAAATTTACACCTTCTATCTCGCACAACTCGATGATAAATGCAGTTATCATGAGCTGCACCTTCCCATCCTGGCACAACATATGTGAAGCACATATTGAAATCACACACTGCCATTACATTTTGAGTCGACGATCCATATCGGCCAATATATGCTACTTGCTCATGTATCGGAATGCAAGCATCCACATGTGTCCCATCAATTTCTCCAATGCAGTCCTTGAAAAACGACATGTATCTATCATCATTTTGAATATGCGCGGGAATTCCTTCAAACTGTGGATCGGTGGGAGCTATGATATCCATTGAAAGTCGTGTTAGTGCACGTAAACCTTCCTTTAAAATTCTGCTAATTATCTCAGTAGAATGTTAGAACCGTTCTGATGTCTTTCGTAGAGTTTCATGATGGCCAAGAATGTACAGTGTCATTCCCAGAACCTCTCTGGTTGCAGTCCTTCTAGATCCTTTTAAACCATATGAATATTCTAGTAAAATCAATAAATCCAAAAAGATTTTCTTGGACATACGAAAATTATCGAAAAATCTGCATGGATGCCCTGTTAATAATTCTTCCATCCATTTCTCTCCAGTTTGCTTTGATTTCATGCAAGGTATTTTAGTAGGAGATTGGAGTACGTATTTGCTTATTACCAAAGCGCTTGCCGCAATGAGGTTTTGGTAAATAATAAACCTCCTTTTATGGTTTTTTTGGTGAATTAACATGACTTGTTCGTCATTAAATATAACATCATCATCATTATTTTGCTCTTCCATCGTGAAAATACCTGATAACAAGAATATTTAAATGAATAAATAATAACAAGAGGCCTACTGATAAACATAAACAACAATGCTAGAATCGAGCTTAACATACACAACAAAAAATTAACATTACAAAACATTGCAAGAGTTCATAGTAGGCCAAATTACAAGAGTTCCATACAAAACATGATTCCAAAATAGGCCAAATTACAAGAGTATTTAAAAGAAGCTAATGAGACCATAACTATAAGACATTCACTTCAGAGAATCCATGTAATGATTTTTCAACCAGGAGACCTTCCTATCGTCTAGTAGATTAATAAAAACAATGCGATTGTTGAGATTTATGAGGTATAGTGTGGCAAAATCGTACATGTCTGTATCATCAAATATCAATGGAAACTTCTCAAGCTCGTGTACTGCCTCACTCAACATAAATATACTCGGAGGAACAATAGGTGCTGCAAACATAAGCCCTACTAATCAGGTAACATCTAGTAATCCATCAAATCGTGCAATCAAGGCATCATTTGTGCCTTCTTGTTTTTAATACCTTTGCACGCTCTTTTTATGCCCGAAGTCATTTTGAGCTTGAGCGAACATCGTTACCTTTACTTTCATTCGTGCCGCCATCACATTCAGTGTGCACACTCTCATTTTATTTAGCATTTGGGGTTGCAATACTCTCGACAACATGATCATCTTCATTGGAAAGAGGCTCTGATTGAGAAAACACAGGGTGCATTTCACCCATTGATGGGATCCATGATTTCTCTCCAGTAGCAACCACCAAGCTAAACATTTTCTCCATTTTTTCTTCAAGCTCTGGTGCTATGCCCGTATATCGAAATTTCTTGGCGGCAGGTAACATCTAGAAAGAGGAAAACTGTTAATAGAAACATAGATTAACTATTTCTAAGGAATTAAGCAATACTATGAATTTCCGTAAAACCTTGATGCATTTTTCCCACCATTCATCGGAAGCATCAATCGTTCTTTTGGTTGAGTTCCACCCCAAATCAGTCTCACCTCGTTTGAGATCCCTCCAAAGCTTCCACTCACGCTTCAACTGATCCCATTTGTTCTTCAATTGTGCTCGAGTGTAATTAAAAGTTATACGGTCTTTGAAGTTTTTAATCAGTTTGATCCATCCATCTCTGCTGAAATGGGTGTTTGGCCTATTTCCTTGGTCAATCTCTTGAATACAGAGATCACAAAATATTTGTACATGTGCAGACTCCCATTGTGCTGAAACGACACCATCCTTTGGTTTACCCATCACTCACATACCTGGACAACCTGTGAAACACTGAAAATCTACTGTGATTATTGTGATCAATAACGATATCGAGTGACAATTCATGAAGCCAATCACAAGTGTCATGCAGTTAGTAAACCTTCCTCGAAAACTACTAATAACTAACTGCACAATACCTAACTGCACAAGCATATAACTGTATGAAGATTGGGCTAAAACTGTATGAAAACTGTATAATCCAGTGTACAATCCAGTGCACAAGCATATAACTGTATGAAGATATCAAAACCTAACTGTATGAAGATGCACAATACCTAACTGTACAGGGATGGGCACGAGAACTTACCACCGGAGAAGATGCACAGGAGTTGCCGGGAGTTGGTGGCGTCCCTGGAGGTGAGATCTGCGGCGGAAATCGAGCGGTTAGAGGACTGCAAGAGTGTGGAGGAAGAATTAGGAGTGATCGACGACAATAGAGCATAAAAAGCAACCCAAAATGCACTGCGGCTAGGGCTCAGGAGAAAAAAAACAGTGGGGGAGAGATCGGCGGAAGTTCGGCGGAGGAAAAAAACCGAGCGGAATAATAGCACGTTGCAGCGATGAGAGGAGAAAAAAATCCGGCGAAAAAATAGCTAACGGAGGAGAGATCGGCGGTGGAAATCGAGCGGAATAATCATACATACCTAGCGGAGGAGAAGATAGGCGGAGAACGACGTCGCCGTCGGCGCTGCGGCTAGGGATCCACAGAAAAAAAATCGAGAAGAAGAAAGTGCGGAAATCTGGGTTGCCGCTGCTTTTGACAAAAACGTCGTCCCACTGCTTTTGGCGGAAACCTGTTTGGCGCTGATTTCTCTGCCGCAACAGTGTGCCGCACCCCTGCCGCTTTACCAAACAGGGCCGTAATCAGCACCTATATCTATTGGACAATGATTTAATCAGCGCCTATATTGGTTGTTGATTAAGGCTCTGTTAGGGAAAACTGTTGCTGACGAAAAGCTGTTAATTGAATAGTGCTGATTGATTAGAGATGTTATAAAGCAATGATGAATAAGCAATAGAAAGTTTGAATAGTTCGTCTATAAGTGCTGATATAAAGTTTCATTCACCTATAAGGGTTTGTTCGTTTGAATGAGATTTTTTGATCCTACCGCGATTTATTTCAGGGCATGATTTTTTTGCCTGAGCACGATTTTTTCGACCGGATGCAAATTTTTCCGCTCAAGCTCGATTTTTTGCCCGAATGTGATTTTTTCATCCTAAATGCAATTTTTTTTGTCCCGGACGCGGATTTTCATCCCGGACAAGATTTTTCGCCCAAACGTGATTTTTTTGCCCGATCGCGATTTTTCGTCCCGGACCATTAGAGCCTCAAATACATCTTTACCCAGAAAGAGTTGAGCCTCCGACAGCGTCGATGGTTGGAATTTCTATGTGATTATAATTTCGCGAGGATGCAATTTTTAGCCCGTATGTGCTTTTTTCGCCCAGATGCAATATTTTCGCCCTGATGTGATATTTCCGTACTGATGCGATATTTTCTCTCTGATGCGATTTTTTCTACCAAACGCGATTTTTTTGCCCAACTGCAATTTTTTCAGAACGAACGATTTTTTCTGTTTGAACGCGATTTTTTTGGCCCGTATGTAATTTTTTTCGGGATGCAATTTTTTTGCCAAGGTGTAATTTTTCGATGCAGACACAATTTTTTCTGCCCGCACACAATTTTTTGCACAGAGTAGATATTTCCTTCCGGCCAAAAAAATTTCTCCTGGTAGAAAAAAATCGCGTCTGGGTGAAAAATTCATGCTCGGGAGAAAAATCGCGTCCGGGCGAAAAATTCAAATCTATGCAAAAAAATCGCGTCCAGTCGAAAATATCGCTTCAGGGCGAAAATATCGCTTTAGGGTGAAAAATATTGTGTCCGGCCAAAATATAATGGTTGGGCGAAAAATTCGCACACATGCAAAAAATTGCATTCGGGCGCAAAAATTGCGCCGGGGCAAAAATATTAAAAAATATCGTGTCTGAACGAAAAAAATATGTCAGAACGAAAAAATTGCGCCAGGGCGAAAAAATCACGCTTAGACAAAAAAATCTTGCTCGGGCAAAAAAATCACGTCCTGACGAAAATATGACGTCTGGGAAAAAAACGTTTTGTCAAAAATATCACGCCCGAGCAAAAAATTCGCGCCCAGACGAAAATATCACATCCTAACATTAAAATACGCGTCCGTGCAAAAAATTGTGTCTGGGAAAAAATATCATGCCTGAGTAAAAAAAATCAAGTCCGTGAGAAAAAATCACTTATTAGGAGCGGAAAATCTAGGGACGGGGTCCATTGATTTTCAAAAAGCTAGTTATAAGCTATTTTCAAAAAAATCTATAATCAAAAAGTTGTTCTACCAAATGACCTTATAATTGTTTGTTGATGGAATAGAGATTTTCCTTCAGCAAAAGCTGTCTCAAACATAGGCTCTGTTTGAGACAATTTATGCTGATGAATAATCTCTATTTAAAACACAAACGCAGTTTTATAATTGTTTGTTTGTGCAGCTTATCGAAAATCACTTACTTTAAAATTGATGATAAGTTGATTTTTCATAAGCTACCGGGGTCTAGCTTATAGCTTCTTATAAGTGATTATCTCTTTAAAAAGTCATTTGCGTGGTTTTTTTTATCCAAATGTAATTTTTTATCTGGACGCGATTTTTTCGCCCTGCTGCGAATTTCTCGTCCACGAGAGAATTTGTCACATGAGCGCGATTTTTTTGACCCAGTGAAATTTTTCCGCAAGGGAGAAGTTTTTTTCGCCCAGGCGCAAATTTTCGCCCGGACGCAATTTTTTCGACCAGTCGAAATTTTTTTTTCCCGGGCGCGATCTTTATGCCCAAGCGCGATCTTTTCGCCCGAACGGAATTATTTAGCCATAGCGTGTTTTTTTCGCCCTGAAGCATTTTTTTCGCTCGAGCGCGATATTTTTCGCCCTGAAGCATTTTTTCGTCCGAGCGCGATATTTTTCGCCCGCTCGCGATATATTTGCCCGTGCGAGTTTTTTTTTCGCCCGGGTGTTGTTTTTTCGTCAGACCGTAAATTTTTCGCGTGAGCGCATTTTTCCCCCGGGCGTGATTTTTTCAACCCGACGCGTTTTTTTCGCCCGGGCACGTTTTTTTGCCTGGCGCGTTTTTTCGCCCGGGCGCGTTTTTTTGCCGGGGAGGGTTTTTTCGCCCAGGCGCGATTTTTTTGCCTGGACGAGATTTTTTCGCCCGGGCGGGATTTTTTTTTCCCGTGCGAGTTTTTTTTTCCGGGAAGCGATATTTTCGCCCGGTTGCGGTTTTTTTCGCCCGGGCGCGATTTTTTCACTCTAGCGCGATTTTTTTGCCCGGACAAGATTTTTTTGCCCGGTCGCAGTTTTTTTCGCCCGGGTGCGGTTTTTTCCCCTGGACGAGATTTTTTCGCCCGAGTGCGATTTTTTCCGCCCGAGCGCGAATTTTTCCCACGGAAGCGATTTTTTTCCTGGACGTGATTTTTTCTTCCGGTCGCAGCGGGGAGCGATTTTTTGCCCAGACGCACGATTTTTTTGCTCGAACACGTATTTTTTGCCCGGGCGTGAAAATCGCACCGCAGTGAAAAAATTATGCTGCGAAAAAAAATTGCACCGAGGTGAAAAAATCGTGCCCGAGAGAAAAAAAACGCGCCCTTTCAAAAAAATCGCATAGAGGCGAAAAAATTGCGCCCGGGCGAAAAAATGCGTTTGAGCGAAAAAAATGCTCCCGGACGAAAAAAGTGCACCCATGCGAAAAAACCCGGCACGGTCGAAAAAAAACCGCCTAGGCGAAAAAAACGCGCACGAGAGAAAAAAATACGCCCGAGCGAAAAAAATGTTACCAGGAAAAAAAAATCGTGCCCGGGAGAAAAAACCGCGACCGAGAGAAAAAAACGCTACCGGGCAAAAAAAACACGTCCGAGCACATAAAATCGCTCGGGCGAAAAAGCGTGCCCATGCGAAAAAAACCGGCTCGGTCGAAAAAATGCGCTCGGGTAAAAAACGCGCACGGGAGAAAAAATTGCGCCCGAGCGAAAAAATTTGATCGGGCGAAAAAAAATCGTGCACGGGCGAAAAAAATCGCGAACGGGCGAAAAAACGCTTCCGGGCGAAAAAGACGTTCCAGCAAAAAAAACCGCTCGTGCGAAAAAAATCGCTATCGGACGAAAAAAACGGCGACTTGGCGAAAAAGTTCATCGAGGCGAAAAAATCAAACTCTGACGAAAAAAATCGAGCTCTGGCGAAAAAATCGAGTTCGGGCGAAAAAAATGCGTCCAAATGAATGAACTCTTATGAATGAATGAAATTTTATATAAGCGCTTATGAACAAACTATCCAAATAGTCGACTACTTATTAATCATTGATTTTATAAAATGTCTATGCAAGCATCAATTTTCAATTAACGGCTTATTCATCATTATAAGTTGTCTCAAACAGAGCCATAGTCTAAATCAGATTTAATTAGCTTCTAATAATGACTTTGATTTAATCAGTGTCATCATATATGCTGATTAAACCAGCGTTGGCAGCTTAACACCAGTCTTTAGGGCTGGCGTGAATTTTAAAAAACGCCAGCCTTAACGGAAATTTTTTTAGTACGTATACGTGACTATTACTGTTTCATGCGCCATCAAATCCTGCCGTAAAATTCGTGATTTCAACGACTCAGATTTTCCGTTAAAAAATATGATAGTATTTTCTCTAATACGGTTGTATTAAAAAGTGATCAAACACCGTTGATTTCACGATCTTACGGCCGGATTTTTTCCCGCATATACAATTATACATATACGTACCAAAAAAATTCTCGCCTTAATGGCGGTTGTTACTATTATTATTTAAAATATTAAAATGAAAATTTTATTTTATTAAAAAATCTCCTCTCTCGCTTTTTGATGAAGATCGATTTCCCATGAAATTTTCAATATATACGTTCTTTTGAACTGTGTCTTATAAGTACAATTTCATGAGAAGTGTTCAACTTGAAAGTTGTAGATCTCGACGAGATCTACAACTTTTATGTTAAACACTTTTTGATTTGAAGCACTTTAGACCCCCGATTTGGCCTCTGAAAAAAGTTACGTCGTACATATGTACGAACGTCTGAGATCGGCGTGACTTTTTTCGGGGGCAAAATCTGGAGCATAAACGGCTTCAAATCAAAAAGTATTCAACATGAAAGTTGTAGATCTCGTCGAGATCTAAAATTTTTATGTTGAACATTTTTTGATTTGAAGCACTTTAGACCCCTGATTTGGCCCCTGAAAAAAGTTACGTCGTACATATGTACGGACGCCCGGGATCGGCGTGAACTTTTTCGGGGACTAAATCGGGGGCATAAACGGCTTCAAATCAAAACGTGTTCAACATAAAAGTTGTAGATCGCGTCGAGATCTACAATTTTTTTGTTGAACACGTTTTGATTTGAAGTAGTTTAGACCCCCGATTCGGGCCCCGAAAAAAATTACGCCGAAAATCTGTACGTTCCGTACATGTCTTTTTATGACCCAAATTTGAGGTCTAAACGGCTTCAAATCAAAAACTGATCAACATGAAAGTTGTAGATCTCATCGTTGTAGATCTCGATGAGATCTACAACTTTCATGTTGATCATTTTTTCAAATGAGAAATATTTGGGGCTCAAAATTTTAAAATACAAAAATTGCCAAAAAGCAAGATTGGTTTGCTAGTAGTAATTTTTGGGAAGAGAAAAAAAATGCAAAAAATGACAGAATCTGTTTTTTTTTCTGGTTTGTAAGAAACGAAAGTGAGTTTGCTAGTAACAGTACCCTAAATTTAGCCTACTTTGAGATAGTTTTTCGTATTGCAACTATGCATGAGTAGTTTCACGTTGTTTCTGGTGCAATGTAATTACATATTTAATTATGTGAGAGTTCTCTTTGAATTATATTTATGAGCTCATGCGAGATATTGTGCACTAGGAAGGAGGAAATTTAGGTTATATTTGGTTTGGCGGTGGCGGGTGCATTCGGTGGGTCGAAACATCACTTTGGAACTGGAGGGGGAGAGGTGGGGGTCAAAATGGAGCGGACCGGGGCCTTTTCCTCCTTGCTGCGGGTGCAAACGGAGCAAACGCCGTCGACGTCCGTTTGTTTACCGTCCGGCTGCGTTTGCTCCAAACAGAGGCGACGAAACGCCGAACCAAACAAAGCCTTAGTGGAAGCTTATGTACGCGTTTCACGCAAAATTTGTACGTTATCGTTTTTATCAATAAAATTATTATTTCTCATTTTTTTTGTCCATGATGATATCTCTCGTAATTTTTCATATTGCAACTATACGTGAGTAGTTTCAAGTTGTTTCTGGTGCAATGTAATTACTTATTTAATTATGTGATTGTTATAATTACCCATCTCTCAATCATATTTATATCCAAAAATGTTAATAAAAAGATTTGATATTTTCTGCAACCTAATGCGCATATTCCATTCCTCTGAAAATTCGATGCTATATTGCGCGAGTGCATACAAAATATTCTTAGTGATTTAAGCAAATTTTCGAACTTATTCTTGAAGCTTTCTATCAATTGTTATCACCTAAATTTTTATCTTACATTACTCGCATATTTATCAAGCTTGAGTAATTTTGATGTGATATGTGAAAAGTAATATACATTATTATTTGGGTGAATCACTAAATAATTAAAAAATTTTTACGCATTGCAACTTCTATATATTTTTAAATAACGATGATATATTTAAACAATCATATATTAATTATTTAAATGAAATTGCACTCCGAATATATTTCTTATAATTAAGTTTCTTAAATCAAGTTTCATAAATTAAGTTTTCTATTTTGAAAATCATTACAATATTTTATTCGTAATTCGCCTAAAATAAAGTAGAATTCAGACCTTTTTTGTGGATCGTCTCGTCCTTGCATCTGTATTACAATCATATACTGTGCACTTGCGGGTTTTATCACTTGAAATTTTATTGAAGTATATCAACTATAGCCTTAACTGCTTATTATATTGTCTAGTTATTTTAGAGCTTTAAAATTTCTCATCACCTCGCTACTCTAAGGGCCGAGGGAAGGGGAGGATCTGGCTTTATATCTCGGTGTGGGAGACAAGGCGATAAGCTCAGTTCTGGTCTCAGAGAAAGGAAAGATGTGGCTACCCATCTACTACATCAGCAGGACCCTAAAGAAGACTGAGCTCAGGTATCCTATCCTTGAGAAGTTGGTGTTCACCCTGATCATCTTTGGTAGAAAGCTCCGACCATATTTTCATGCACATTCGATCAAGGTGGTGACCGACCACCCTTTTCACAACATCATATGAAAAGAGTGGAGCAGTCAGGAAGGCTGATAAAGTGTTCAGTAAAGCAAAGGGAGTTCGAGATCTCTATCTGTTGGGTCCATTGCTCTCAATGTCCCTGATTTGTAAGAAGTCAAACAAGTCAATGATATACACCAAGTTGTATTTGATGTATGGTTAAGTTTCATGTGCAAGGTGAAAACTTGAAGAAAAGACTAAGTACAAAAGTGTCGACATACTTCACAACAATGTTTACACTTTATAAGAGAAGTGCTGAGTACATACTTGAAGCAAGTACAAAAGTGTAAACACACTTCACAACTATGTTGATGAAAGTGTTAAGTTGTCTACCTAAATCACTTAGAGGGGGGTGAATAGGTGAATTGTGCGTCTATTTGCGGAATAAAAAATTTAACGAACTTGCACAAAAACAATCAAGCAATCACAGACGACAAGAAGATTTATAGTGGTTCCCCAACCTTGAGTACGTCCACTTTCCCTCACCGATCTAGTAAATCACTAGACTCGGCTACTCCACTATCTCGGATTGAAAACCAATTCTACGTCTCAGAACCAAGTTCTACAATCTTGATCCAAAGGGATCTACACTCGGAAGATGAAAACTTCCTATAACTCGGAGAACAACGCTCCTACACTTGGAGAATAATCTCCTACAAAATTACAAAGAGATTTGAAATACAAACAGAAATTTTCTTGTCAGATCTGAAAATTTGTCTCTAGGTCTTCTTCTGAACTTTGCGGCTTTTTCAGAATTTGTTGAAGAAGACTCTTGGAAGATCTGATCTGTGAGAACTTTGACCTACTCGATCAAGGAGAAGATGAAGATTCCTTGAACAGCAAGTCTATCTTGATCAAAAATAGTCGTGTCGATCTGCAAGTTGAGCGGTGGCGGCGACTTCTGTAAAATTGTTCTTGAGAAAGACGGCCGATCAAAAATTTAGAAAGTGTACGGTTCACCGCTTAGGGTTAGTCTTTAATGACAAGAACTTATATAGGATTTCCCCTAACGGTTAGAATTGACATTAATGACGACACATGGACCAATCACGTCAAGTCATTTGAAAATCCCGTCGATCTGGACTTAAGTAAATTTTCTGAAAAAACTGGACTGCTGTTCTCGAGAAGTATAAATAAGTTCTCGAGAACAAGGCTGATTTCTCGAGGGCTATACGTTCTGGAATTAAGTTAGTACTCGAGAAATAAGCATTGAGTCAACTCAAGAACTAAATTACACTTCTCGAGAATTAAAATAACATTACTCGAGAGCTAAAACTTGTACTCGAAAACTAAGCTGACTTCTTGAGAACTAAAAGCTAAGTTCTCGAGAACTATAACCAGCTTCTCGAGAGATGGACTTAGAAAAAAAAATTTCACGGCTCTCTAGCTACTTGAGAAATATAAGAAGTGACTTCTCGAGAACTAGGCTAAGCTTCTCGAGAACTTTAATGATGTTACTCGAGAACTAGTCTAGGCTTCTCGAGAACTAAGTGAACTTCTCGAGTTCTGCTAACTGTACTTCTCGAGAATTAAACTTAGGCTTCTCGAGAAGTGGACTTAGAAAAAATCTTGAACTTAGAAACTTTTTCTCTTCAAGAATCCAATCTTCATTCCATGGTCCAAGTGCTTGAATATGAAGTGCGTCCCAATAGAGAGGCTACACATGAGTCAACACCTTGGATCACACAGTGAGGGATTACACTGTATGGTCCTGTGTTCATGACCCACGGTAGACTGACATTGGTCTACACTTAGCAATGATGGTCTGCAAACACACAACTAAACAAAGATATCAAATACAACTTAATTCATCTTAGTTCAAGGGTGACTTCATGCAAATCTGGGTTATTGTGGATGCAATACCCAACAATCTCCACCTATTTATAGAAGTCAGAACCCTCTATACTAAGGTGAATTATACCAATAAAGAAAGAACTGTATATGAAGAATAGATTCAAATGCAAGAAATGAAAAATTAAACACAGAATTAGCAAAACCAGAAATTATATATATGTAATGTTTTGGATTTCCAATCAACATCCATTTCAACCATAATCTCAAAAATAGTTATCAACAGAAAGTCATTCCTTACTCTGATGTTGCATGTCATACTTTTCTTCTTGTCTTCTCTGGTAGATGAAAGGCTTTGGGTAGTACCTTGGAGGTTTTGGAGGAGCCTTAGGATTATTCTTGCCATACTCACTGTCATAGATTATCCTTTTAGTCATGGACTTCTCATAGAGTTCTCACTCAGAAGAGTTGTAGTGGAGATTCCTGTTTTCATTATAGTCCATTACTAATTTGAGAGTATCAAGAATTAAAGCTTTAGAGGTAGGAATCTAGACTTCAGCAAATTCCTTTGCTTTTCTTTTCTCTGTGTCTGGCTTAGGAATACTTTTGCTTATAGAGGGGCCTTCCCCATACTTCCTCTTCTTATAAGTGTTGATTTTAGGTAAACCTTGAGGAATCAAATCATCCCAAACTTGATCATAGGAAGCAGGAGGAGGATTTTGATCTTCTGGCCTTGGAGAGAAGCATGTCATCTGAGGCTGCATTTGAGCAGGCATCTTACTTGACTGACCTTTAGCAAGAGGGTTCAGGTGATGAGGAATGATATTAGGATCAACCTGAAATTCAAGGAATATTTGGTTATGCATCCAGACTGCAGTGTCATAGTTATGGAATTTCACAGACTGAATCTGTTCTAAAACATTCTTATTAATTTCAGTTATCTTGTCAAACCAGAGTGTGTTGGCAGCATCAGTAAACTTGTCCACAAACTTGTCCTTATGTTCTTTCACTAAACTCTCCCCCTTTCTGAATTCTACAGATAGTGTGGCTATAGCATCTTCCTTAAAGGTACCAACCTCTTCACAGATTTTCATAAGATTTTCCTGGGCTTTCTTCTTCAAAAAGATTTTATTATTAGCAAGAGTTACTGTTTGATCCATGACATTACCAACACTAGTGATAGTGTGGTCTATAGCTTTACCACCAATCTGAAACAGCTCTTTGAGAGAGTCAGTATTGTGCTGAATTTCTGCAAATCCTCTGCTCATCTCTTTCTCTAGAGCAGTGACTTTGTCTTGGACTACTTTGAGGGATTCATCAAAATATTTCCTTTGCTTAGCCAACATAACTTCAATCTTACTTATTATATCAGAACTTACAGGGGAAGCAGCAGCAGCAGGAGTAGCAATTTGAGGTGGAAGAGGGACTTCCCATGGAGGGATTTATTCAACAACTACAGAGCTTTTAGCTCTGGTAGTATGAATGACTATATCTCCTTATTCATCAAGAAAGGTGGGAATAGAGAAATCAAGTCTCCTTAGATGAGCTTCAACTGCCTCAGGTTCTGGCTCATCCTCTTCTGATAGAAGGATGGTATCTGGTTGAGGTGAGTCTTTTCTTGGAGAAGGAGGAGTTGCTTTGGGAGAAGGTACTGAAGATGGAGAAGGTGCTGGAGAGGGATTCTTTGGGGCTTCTTCTGCATTGACTGAGTGGAGGGAAGGAAGAGGCTCATCAGAGGTGAGTTCTTTTATCATGTTTTCTATATCTTCTGCAGTAGAGTTGAGGGTTTTCCGAGCTTGCTCATCTGAGAATGTATAATCTGATATGTCTGCCAATGGGGACCTGACTGGAGATCTGATAGGACTCCTGACTGGACTTCTAACTGGACTTCTCACTGGACTTCTCACTTGTGATCTAGCTAGTGTTTTGGCTGGTGAACTGACTGGACTTCTGACTAGAGATCTAGCTGGAGGAGGAGAGGGAATTTTGTCAACTAGAATAGTGGAAACAGGCTCCCCCTCAGTTGCTGCACCAGATGGTTCAGCAACTTCATGAGAGGAGGGAGATGGGGTCCTGACCTCAGAAGTAGGGTGTTCAAGCTCTTTAGCAATCTGCTTGGGGTTCTTCAGTTTTAGTTCCCACCTTTGTATAGAAGTTAAGGAGATCTTCTTCAAGTGATGAATTGGTGTACCTTTGGAAGTCTTGAAGACAACTGGATCAATCTCATGCAACATCAAAGAGATTATCCTGGCAAACTTTGGTTCTTTAATGTTGTCCCTGATCATGTCAAAGATCATCATTCCATATGGAAATTTCTTTCTGCAGACTATGACTGTCATTACATTGAATAAGTCATTGGTGATGAAACCTATAGACCTTGTCCTGCACCATAGAATTTTTCTAACAATTTCAACCAGAAGCTTACTGACATCATTCAGAGATGTCCTCCTTAGTGAGGTGATGTCAACTGGAACTCCACAAAAATGAAAGGTTCTGTCATTATCTTCCTGAGTAAGTACATCTTCATCATCTACAGTCGGCAACCTTAGAAGTTTTGACACAATGGTCAGACTTAACTTGATCTTAACTCCCTTTACTCTTGATTTCAGAACTGTACTATTCCTCCTAATCTTGACATTTTTATAGAACTCTTCTACTTCTGGGAAAAGAATTTTACAAGATTCTTGAAGAACAAAGTTCAGACCTGCGGTTTCGAGCAGAAGAAGATTCTTGAAATCATGTGAAGTTTATGCAATCTCGGCAACCACAAGTTCACTTTTAACTCCGATTCTGGAATCCTTTGCCATTAAAACTGACGACGGCGATGAACGGAGCGCGAGAGAGCGGCGGTGTCGAAGCTCTACGTCGGCGGAAGGCGAAGAGTTTTCGAGAGAGATGGATTTGAAATGTCGGTTGATTTGTGATTTCTAAAGTTATATATATATATATATATATATAAAACCCTAGTTATGACGATTAAGTGTCTAATTAATCTAAAATAAGCCTTTGATTAAGGCGAAAATAGGTCGGTTTGCAAAAATGAAGAAATGAACAGAATTCGAAAAGAGACGGGGCAATTCTCGAGAGGCTGAGTTAGTTCTCGAGAGATAGAGTTAGAGTTCTCGAGAAGTAAATTTCTAGTTTTCGAGAACTCATAGTACTTCTCGAGAGACAGATCTTTAGTTCTCGAGAAGTAGACTTAAGTTTTCGAGAACTAGAGACATACTTCTCGAGAAGTTTACTTTATTTCACGAGAACTGCCTTCCACTTGAGAAATTTCTAACCTTTTTGTTGTATCCTCGATTGCTGAGCTTTGAGATGATCCATTTTGGTCTATCCTTCTCTGTTCAGCATCCCAAGTTCAGTTTTGAAGAAATTGAACTTGGTCTCGTCCAGCGGCTTTGTGAAAATATCTGCAACTTGCCGATCTATTGGCACATACTGCAGATCCACATCCCCTTGCTCCACATGCTCCCGTATGAAGTTATATCTGAGCTCGATGTGCTTTGTCCGGCTGTGCGAGATTGGATTGTTGGAAATTGCTATTGCGCTGGAGGAGTCGCAAAAAATGGAATGTTTTTAACCTTCATGTTGTAATCTTCTAGCTGGTTCTTTAGCCAAAGCAACTGTGCACAACAACTGCCGGCAGAAATATATTCTGACTCGGCTTTTGAGATTGCGACACAATTTTTCTTTTTGCTACTCCATGAGATAAGCCTTCTTCCAAGGAACTGACACGTCCCGAAAGTGCTTTTTCTGTCATCTTTGCTACCTGCAAAGTCTGCATCTAAAAAACCAATTAGTTCGCTGTCATTACTTCTCGGGTACCATAAGCCAAGATTCGATGTACCTTTAAGGTATCTCAAGATCCGCTTTGCAGCAACATAGTGAGATTCCTTACAGTTCACTTGGAATCTAGCACAGACATATGTAGAGAACATTATGTCTGGTCTACTGGCAGTAAGGTAGTGCAAGGATCTAACTATGTTTCTGTATTTGGTTTCATCAAAAGATTTCCCTTTCTCATCCTTGTCCATAGACATAGTTGAGGCAATTGGAGTCCTCATAGAGGTTGCACTCTCCATTCCGAATTTCTTAATTAATTCCTTGGTGAACTTCGTCTGTGAGATGAAAATTTCATCTTCAGATTGTTTCACTTGAAGTCCTAAGAAATACTTCAACTCTCCCATACTACTCATTTCAAACTTCCCTTGCATAAGTTTAGAAAACTTTTTGCAAAGGTTGTTGTTTGTAGAACCAAAAATAATGTCGTCGACATAGATTTGCACTAGCAAAATCTTGCCTTTAATTTCCCTAAGAAATAATGTATTATCTATCTTTCCCCTTGTAAACTTGTTCTCGAGGAGAAAACAAGATAGCGTTTCGTACCAAGCTCGAGGAGCTTGTTTCAAACCGTACAACGCTTTCGATAATAAATAAACATAGTCAGGAAAGTTAGGATCAACAAAACCTGGGGGCTGTTCAACGTACAATTCTTCCTTTATGTCACCATTAAGGAAGGCAGACTTCACGTCCATTTGATAGACAATGAAGCCCTTCAGTGCAGCATAAGCCAGGAACAGTCTGATGGCCTCCAGCCTTGCCACTAGAGCATATGTTTGGTCGAAGTCGATTCCTTCTTCTTGATGATATCCTTTGGCGACGAGTTTTGCCTTGTTCTTTATGATTGTCCCATCCTCGTCCAACTTGTTCCTGTAGACCCACTTCGTCCCGATGACATTCTTACCTTTGGGTCTTGGAACTAGCTTCCAAACTTTACTGCGCTTGAACTGGTTTAGTTCTTCTTCCATGGCTAATATCCATCATGCGTCTGAGTTTGCTTCCTCAAACTTCTTTGGTTCAACCTGTGAGAGAAAACTTAAATTTAGATTCTTGTTAGTTGTACCTCGACAAGTTATGACACCATCCCGGGGATCTCCTATGATTTGATCCAATGGATGATCCTTCAGATGTCTGAGCTCTAGATTCCTAGCATTTGGAACTTCTTCAGCCACTGGAGTGACTTCATCAACTTGGATGGTTTCTTCATCTTGATCGTCTACCTCTCCAATGGGGGTTGGAGTAGTGATCTTGATGAACTTTTCTCTTTCACCTTCAGTAGGTTCATCCAAGCTAATTTCTTTAAGCTTTGTACCTACATCTACAACAAGCACACTAGACGATTTGCTTTGCAGCAAGCTCGTCTCATCAAATACAACATGTATGGATTCCTCTACAACCAGAGTTTTTCTATTGAAAATCTTGTATGCCTTACTATGGCTACTATAACCTACAAAAATCCCTTCAAAACTTTTCTCACTAAACTTAGTAGTATGATACTTACCATTGTTAAGCACGAAGCATTTACAACCAAAAATTCTAAAATATGAAATAGTCGGTTTCCTGCCTTTTAGAAGTTCGTAAGGTGTCTTATCATGATTCTTATTGATGAGTGCTCGATTTTGCACGTGGCATGCAGTATTGACGGCTTCAGCCCAGAAGTACTCTGGTAGTGAAGCATCACTCAACATAGTCCTGCAAGCCTCTATGAGTATTATGTTCATTCTCTCAGCTACTCCATTTTGTCGTGGAGTACGAGGAGATGAAAACTCATGAAAGATACCTAGGCTTTCACAGAATTTTGTCATGGCCCCAGACTTGAATTCTGTTCCATTGTCACTTCTTATTTTGACTACAGAACAGTTGTATTCATTCTGGACCTGCCTGACAAAATTAGTAAAGATATCGAAGGCATCTAACTTGTGTTTCAAAAAGAACACTCACGCAAAGCGCGAGTAGTCATCAACAAAAACCAATGTATATTCCTTACCTCCCAAGCTTCTAATTTGCAGTGGATCGAACAAGTCCATATGAAGTAGATGGAGACATCTACTTGAATCTTTGTTAATAATGCTTTTAAAGATAACCCTTGTTTTCTTGCCTTTTACGCATGCATGACAAGGTCTATCTTTGACGTACTTAACATTCGGGGCATCACGAACTAAGTTCAGGGAGAATCATTTATTAATAGTTTTAAAATTAATATGTGTTAACCTCTTGTGTCATTGGTCACCAAGAGACGCACTATCTTTTGCTAAAAAGCACACTGGTGTAGAAGAGTCTATACAAATGAAATTTAAACAGAATATATTCCTGCTTCGAGTGCCAGATAGAATCGTTTCCATATTGTCAATAGACTTTATCAAGCACTTGTCAGCATGGAATTCAACTATGTATCCTTTGTCACATAGTTGGCTTATGCTTATAAGATTGTGTTCTAATCCCTCGACATAAGCTACATCCGAAAAGGATACACTACCGTTAGTGACCATACCATAGCCTTTGGTTATCCCTCGGTCTAAACCTCCAAAGATGACCTTTGGTCCGTTCAACATTGGAGAATAATTTTGAAGTAGGCTTCTTGTCCTGGTCATGTACCTAGAGCATCCACTGTCCAAATACCAGATAGGCGTTTTAGTGGCCTTTGGACATCCCTGCAATCATAATCAGTTTGCCTTAGGAACCAAACATGTTTGGGTCCTTGGTCTCATGTTAGAACACTCCCCCTACGAAAATTAACATCATGAGTGGTCATTCTCATGTTGCAAACTTGAGGAGTTGAAACATTTCTTGGATTGAACCAACAATCGATGACAAAAAAATCAATTTTTCCACAACACCAACAATCGAACATGTTGTATCTTTGCCTTAGGTACTCCTGCTTGACCTTCTGGGATACTAGTCCAGCAGAGGTAGCATTCTTAGATGAAGAAGCTTCATGATGATGGCAATCACATGATTTTTTCTCCATCACAGGCTTTTCCACAATGGATTTTACTTTTAGTGCTTTCTTGAAGTTATGACCATGATCATAAGGACCATAGTCCTGAAGAATGACTTTTTCATAAGGTACCTTAAAGACACTCTCACCAAAGTTTCTGGGGAGAGTCCATCCTTGGTAACGAGACTTTGGATCTACATAAGTAGGCCTAGTCAAGTGGCCGTAGGATGAGTCAAGATCAAACTCATTAGTTGGAAATATGACTTTCTTAAAGACAGTCTGATCTTAAGGGGCCTTCCCCTTTGCTTTGTCCAAGGCCTTCTTGGCGGCCTTATTTCTTCTCCGAGCCTTATTCCTCCTAGAAGATTTACTAGGAGCTTCTACATGGCCTAGCCCAGCACCCTTGGCCTAAGCAGAGAACTCAGCAATAAGAGGAAGAACTACCTTGGGCTTAGAGAAACCTTCAACAAATTTCTTTTCGGCTTCTAGTAATTCTTCCAACCCCTTGATTATTTCATCCTTCAGGTCAAGGTGCTTGAGAGCCTTGTTGAACTCATCAACAACAGTATCTAAGTCTTCTCTGAGTGAGTCCATCTTAACGACTTCCTCTCTCAGAGAGCTTTCTATGGCCTTTAGAGACTTAATCTCTTTTACCTGAGTTTTCATGACCTTTCGACATTTGTCGTAAGCCATGATCAACTCCTTACACTGGGCCATGAGTTAAGACTCATCGTCAGAGGAGCTGTCCTCATGATCATGCTCAGAAACTTCAGATTTTGAAAGAGGGGTGTGAGATTTTACCTCCCCAGTGAACTGGGGCTCTTGTTCATCATCTGATTGAGCCATAAGCCCAAAGTAGGCTTCATCTTCTTCACTTGACTCAGATGAGTTAGAGTCACTAAGAGTCTTGCCCTTCTTGGCTATCAGGCTCTTCTCTGTCCTCTTCTTGCTGTACGAGGACTTCTTTTCTTCTCTCCTGGCACCCTCCTTCTTCTTGTGGGGGCAGTCAGCTATGATGTGACCGTGCTTGTTACAACAGTAGCAAACAATGTTAGTCGAAATATGTTTGTTCTGTTTAGAACCATACCTGTCGTGGTTGCTTGAGCCCTTTCTGTGTCGATCACTGTCAAGTCGCGATCTTCTATAAGAGGTATCCTTGCCTTTCCATTGCTTCTTCTTGTTCAGAATTTTTTGAACTATCGTGAGAGTAAGGAGAACTCTCCTTCAGATAGTTCTGATCCCGAGGTACTTGGCTCCGAGTTTTCTTCTTCACTAACTTCTTTTTTGGGGCTGGAGAGGTAGCCTTTGACTTCTTGGAGGTGTTTGCCTCTAAATAAATAGACTTCTCTTTGGATGCAGACCTGCTCTTCTCTTCTTCAGCTTTCCTTGTATTGAGTTGAAGCTCATATGACATCAGCTTCCCGAAGAGATTCTGAGGATCTGTCTCAGCTAGCTTTCCAAATTCCTTGATGGCACAGACCTTGTTGTCCCATTCCTTGGTTAAGGATCTTAGGAACTTGTCATTTAGTTCTCTGTTGGTGAATACTCGACCATATACTCTGAGGCCATTAACTATCTTGAAGAAGTTCTCAAAAGTATCTGCAATAATATCTTTGTTCCCTTATCGGAAGGCTTCATATTCATGATTCAACAGGGATCTTCTGTCATCCCTTACTTCTTCTGTACCTTCCATCAAGATAACGAGGGACTGCCACATCTCTTAGCAGACTGGCAGTGGATCAGGTTTTGCAGCATAGAGTCATCGACTGCACTTGCAATTATATTTTTAGCTTTCTTGTCCAAGGAGACAAGTGCAATCTCGTCTTATCTAGATCCATCAACTAATTTGGTACTTTCTTTGTTGGATCTATAGTTGAGATAGTCAGAGGAATGAGGGGACCTTCTTCAACAATCATGAAGATTCGGGGATACACAGCTTCCATGAAAAACTTGATTCTTTCTTTCCACATAGGAAAATTGTTCTTTGTGCACCGGGGAAGCTTGGCAAAATCTTTAGCCTTGTCCATTGCTTGAAAAATTCTCTAGAGACAACTTAGAGAGGAAATTGATCAAGGTGTTAACCTTTTAATTACCAACCTCCCTCTGATACCAATTGAAAGTGTTAAGTTGTCTACCTAAAAAACCTAGAGGGGGGTGAATAGGTGAATTGTGCGTCTATTTGCGGAATAAAAAATTTAATGAACTTGCATAAAAACAATCAAGAAATCACAGACGACAAGAAGATTTATAGTGGTTCCCAAACCTTGGGTACGTCCACTTTCCCTCACAGATCTAGTAAATCACTAGACTCGACTACTCCACTATCTCGGATTGAAAACAAATCCTACATCTCGGAACAAAGTTCCTACAATCTTGATCCAAAGGGATCTACACTCGGAAGATGAAAACTTCTTACAACTTGGAGAACAACGCTCCTACACTCGGAGAATAATATCCTACAAAATTATAAAGAGATTTGAAATACAAAAGAAATTTTCTTCTCAGATTTTAAAATTTGTCTCTAGGTCTTCTTTTGAACTTTGCGGCTTTTTTAGAATTTGTTGAAGAAGACTCTTGGAAGATCTGATCTGAGAGAACTTTGACCTACTCGATCAAGGAGAAGATGAAGATTCCTTGAATAATAAGTCTATCTTGATCAAAAATAGTCGTGTCGATCTGCAAGTTGAGCGGCGGCGACGACTTCTGTAAAATTGTTCTTGAGAGAGACGACCGATCAAAAATTTAGAAAGTGTACGGTTCACCGCTTAGGGTTAGTATTTTATGACAAGACCTTATATAGGATTTCCCCTAACAGTTAGAATTGACATTAATGACGATACGTGGACCAATCACGTCAAGTCATTTGAAAATTCCGTCGATCTGGACTTAAGTAAATTTCTGAAAAAACTGGACTACTGTTCTCGAGAAGTATAAATAAGTTCTCGAGAATAAGGCTGATTTCTCGAGGGATATACGTTCTGGACTTAAGTTAGTACTCGAGAAATAAGCGTTGAGTCAACTCAAGAACTAAATTACGCTTGTCGAGATTTAAAATAACATTACTCGAGAGCTGAAACTTGTACTCGAAAACTAAGCTGACTTCTCGAGAACTAAAAGCTAAGTTCTCGAGAACTATTACCAGCTTCTCGAGAGATGGACTTAGAAAAAAAAAATTTCACGACTCTCTGGATACTCGAGAAATATAAGAAGTGACTTCTCGAGAACTAGGCTAAGCTTCTCGAGAACGTTAATGATGTTACTCGAGAACTAGTCTAGGCTTCTCGAGAACTAAGTGAACTTCTCGAGTTCTGCTAACTCTACTTCTCGAGAATTAAACTTAGGCTTCTCGAGAAGTGGACTCAGAAAAAATCTTGAACTTAGAAACTTTTTCTCTTCAAGAATCCAATCTTCATTCCATGGTCAAAGTGCTTGAATATGAAGTGTGTCCCAATAGAGAGGCTATACATGAGTCAACACCTTGAATCACATAGTGAGGGATTACACTGTATGGTCCTGTGTTCATGACCCACTGCAGACTGACATTGGTCTACACTTAACAATGATAGTCTGCAAACACACAACTAAACAAAGATATCAAATACAACTTAATTCATCATAGTTCAAGGGTGACTTCATGCAAATATGGGTTATTGTGGATGCAATACCCAACTGTTGACACCTTTGTAGGAGAAGTGTTGAGATCAGAAAGATATAAGACAACTGTGTCAAGATACAAAAGTGTCGACACACTTCACAAGTATGTCGACACCTTTGTAGGAGAAGTGTCAAGATTAGAAAGATATAAGACAGCAGTGTCAAGATACAAATGTGTCGATACATTTCACAACTATGCTGATACCTTTGTAGGAGAAGCATCGAGATCAGAAAGATACAAGACAGTGTCAAGACACAACACTTCACTCGACTGTTCAGACAGCTGTGTCGAGACAATTCAGTTATCTCGATTACTTGAAGATCAAGTTAGCTGATGGAAGTCAGAAAAATAGCTAAGTCCACAGGCATTGAGTGATGTCAACTCTCTCAACGCCTTATGGCTTAATTCGTCGAGTATAGCTACCTAAGTCAAAGCCGCAAAGTTTTTGTCAAAGAAAAATAAGCTAAGTCCAGAAGCGTTGAGTGAAACCAGTTCACTCAACGTCATACTGATTCTGTCAATGCCATAAAAGATAGATTAGAAAAATTCATCTAAGTCCACAGTCGTGAAGCCAGTTCACTCAACGACAGATGACAGAAGGCTTTGAGTCAAGCTCTAGCAGTCAAAGACAATGGTAAAGAGTGACAGAAAAATGGCTAAGTACAAAAGCGTTGAGTGATCTCAACGCTCTTAACGCCATGTAGTGAAGTAGTTACGGTCAAGTACAAAAACGTTGAGTGATGAAGCTACACTCAACGCCATCAATGCCAAGGTCGTTGAAGAAGCAGAAAATAGGATAAGGCAAAAAGCATTGAGTGATGAAGCTACACTCAACGCTCTCAATGCCTAGGATGCATAAAGAGTAGAAAGTTAAGCTAAGTATAAAAGCGTTTAGTGAAGGCCATTCACTCAACACCACTCAACGCCAAGGAAGCTGCAGAAATGACTAAGTCCAGAATCGTTGAGTGAAGCTCATTCACTCAACGCTCTCAATGCCTAAAGCGATTCTGAGAATTTAGCTAAGTTTTGAGTGGCTGACGTCAGCATGAGTCAGTAAAAGTCTACAAAGTCAACACAGTTCAAAATAGTTGTGGGAAAGCTGCAGAATAGCGTTAATGCGCCGATAGCCAGCTTGTTGTCTTCTTGTGTAAAACGAAGGTGATATTCCAACAATTAAGGCTGGGCCCACACAGAAAAGAGTTGTTGATCAGCATACAATAAAATGGAAAGATTGGCTGAGTCAACGACAATAATTAGGGTTTTCTGAATACGCAAAGCAGTGGAACTTCGTCTTCTTCCTCGCCATTAACGTCAAGCCTGAAGCACAAGTTCTATTCAGTCAACCTGAAAGCATAAATATATAACTGTTGCGATCATCATCAATGACAACAAGTTTAGAATCGATTTCTGATTATGAAGAAAAGCAGAGCCTTCAGAGTTTGCAAGTCCAGATAGCTGTTTTAAGAAGATACAAACCTTCTGATTCATTGTCTTCAATAGCAGATCCGAATCTTGATTCTGAGTTACTTCCAGCATAAGCAGCCAAGTACTGAAGACCTTGTCAACTTGTTGCTGTGAAGAAGATAGGGCTGAAATCTGCTCAGCCTATGAAGACAGACACAGAAATCTCTCTAGTGTCAAACTGTAAATTATCTTTTCTACTTTCTGTAGGATCCTTTAGGATCTGTGTGTAAGCCTGATTTATAAAGGCAGAAAGGTAAGATTCCTGTGTGAATCTAAGTTGTAGGCATGTGTTATAAAGGCTGAGGTAGGATCATCAGTTGATCTTAGTGTAGGATCCATTTTGGATCTGAGTGTAGGGCTTAGGCCTAAGTTGTAGGATCCTTTAGATCTACGGTATGACTTAGTGCCCAAATGGTAGGTCTTGGAGAAGACTGAGGTCCTGCGGGATCTGTGCTGTAAGCTCTTAGGAGCCGAGTGTTGGTGTTGTGCCTCATCTAACACACTGTTAGAGAGGCGGGAGGGACAGTGGACGTACCCAAGATCAGGGAACCACTATAAATTAATGGTGTCATCTGTGATTAATCTTGAAAAGCAAACTAACCTAATCACTAAGCACAACAAAATCAATTAAGGTTTAAATAAATCAAAAAGAGACTTAAAGCCTATTCAGCCCCTCTAGGTGTTTAGCTGAACTTGAAAATAAGACTTTCAAGTGATATCAGAGGGAGGTTGTTTTTTAAAGACTCAACAGTCTGAGTAGATATCCAAGGTCAGCAAGAAAATCTGTCCTTAAGGGTTCAGAAGTGAACTATAAGGAGTTGGGTGTCATGAAACTTCTAATCTATAGGAAGGAAGGTTCACATGTAGAAGGAGAGGGTTAGGCTATTCATGGAGGCAGATGACCCTAGGATCTTTATCACAGTCAATGAAGGTCCTTTCATCCCCATGAAAGTGTCAGCTCTGGATGCAAATGTCCAGACACCCAAGACCTACTCTGAAATGACAAAGGATGAAGTCATCCTTGCCACTATGGACAAGATGGCACAAAATATAATAGTTAGTGTCATAGATTACCCCACCTTCCAAAATCTAGTACACAACAAGACTGCAAAGGAGATGTAGGACACACTAGTTGTCTACATGGAGGGTATAGAGGAAGTAAAAGATGACAGAAAGTTCATGCTTAATCATGAATAGGAGGACTTCAGGCGGAGCAAGACTGTTAGCATAACTTAGTGCTATGAAGATTCTTCAGGATTGTCAATAAGCTGAGGACATATTGAAGAGTCTTCAGCACTTATGAGCTGAATGACAAGTTTCTCAGGTCTCTAACTAGAGCCTAGGATACTAAAATCATCAGAGAGGTGGCAAAGCTTGCTGAAACTCCACTAGCAACTCTGTTTGGGAAGCTGCTGTCCTATAAAATACAGCTAACAACCAGGAAAGAGGAGGAGAAATTCAGCAAGCTAAAGAGAAGAATGTGGCATTCAAGGCTGAAGCCTCAAGAAGGAGCAGAAGGAAGACCCCTTCTCCTCCAAGCTAAGGAGAAAGTCCCAAGCTAAATAGAAGAATGTGGCATTCAAGGCTAAAGCCTCAAGAAGGAGCAGAAGGAAGACCCCTTCTCCTCCAAGGAGGGATGCTGAATCCGACTCAAAAAAATCAGAGACCAGCATATCAGACTGCCATATGTCTGATGAAGACTTTGCTGCCTTCTCCAGATAGTTCCAGAAGTTTATGAAGAAGAAACATTAGAGAAGCAGGACCTCCTCCTCCTCTCATCCTAAAGAAGACTACTGCAAGGGTAGAAAGAAATCCCTTAAGGAGGACATGTATGGTTATAAACCCAGCAAACATGTTTCATCTAAAGTGGTTTGCTATTGTTGCAGCAAGCCAGTGCATGTAATAGCCGACTGCCCTATCAAAAGAAAAGAATCTGGTGAGAAGAAGAACCACCAACAAAAAGATAAGAAGGAGAAATCCTTCATTGCTAAGAAGCAGAAGAGCTGGACTGACTCCTCATCAGAGTCAGAAGATGAAGATGAAGATGAAGCCTACATAGGGATGTACTCTGCTGAAGTAGAAGCTGAATAAGCAGACTTCATTGAGATGCTGGCTGCTATTGCTAAAGAAGCTGATGAAGATCATTCTGTTGCCAGGATTTAAGTTAGGGCCCCTCTATCACAGTCAGATGGTGATATAGAGGTGGATGAAGAAGAAGAAGAAAAAGACTGCTGATGCTATGGGCTGATGGCTAAGACTGATGAAGAATCCAACCAGGATCAGCATGGTCAACAAGAGGTACACCTTCTGTCTGAGTCTTCTTTTGAGTCAGGCTATGAGACCAGCCCAGATTCTGAAGCTCACTCATTAAGAGATGAAGGAGATTCTGAATCTGAGGAAGATGTCAATTCTATTATTGACAAGTATGGTGTCATACTGAATGCTTTCAAGAAAAGCAAGTTGCTTGCCAAAAAGCAAGCTAAGTAAATATCCTCCTATCAGCTTGCTGCTTCCCAGCATGCTGATTCAGCTTCACTGCTTGATCAGAAAATGGAAGATGTCAGTGAGCTGGAAACAATTTTTTTCATTCATATGGGCACCATAGAGTACCAAGAAAACAAAATAAGAGACCTGGAAGTGCTGTTGGAAAGAGAAAAGAGAATAGTGGCCAGTTATTCAAGGCCAAGTTCAGTACTTCCCTTGATAGACACCTTCACTTCCCAAAAAGGTAAAAAGGAGCTGTGATTCAAGGTATCTACAAGAGTTGCCAATCCCAAAGGAAAGGGAAAAGATCCAGCACAGCCACTGGCCTCCAAGACTCGAGTTCCATTTAAAAAAGTACAACTACCTTCAAATAGGTATGACCAAGAAAGTATCTTTTGTCACTGGATGAATGGTAGAGCCACTAGTATGAGTAAAGGTGCTCCACACTATTGTGGTAGATATAGCAAGGGGGCAAGTGCCTTCAAGGCAGCCCATGAGGAAATTCAAATGGCCCACCCTGGACCATTTAGTATTGGTGCACCCGCCCCTTCACTCAAGGGTAAAGCTGCAGACTGTTCTCAGAATATTCCAACCCACTTTAAGACTAAGGATAAGTCTGTCAATAGACCTAATTTGGGCATCTCAGAGGCCATCAAGAGTGTTCTTTCTGAAAAGAAGGCAGCTACTGGTAGAGCTCAAGATATCCCAAACTTCTACTGTCATACCTACCACTAGTCAGACTGGGGCTGGGGAACAAAAAACAGGACTGCTGTTGTACCTTATAGACCAAGAGCTGCTGTCAATACATCCACTAGACCAACTCAGAAAAGAAGGTATAATATCCACGAGTGCTGGTGCTATGGCAATGTAGGCCACTTTGCTATTAATTGCTAGCACAATCAGAGTGTGTAGAGAGCAAATGTTAGCTTTCCTGCCAGAAGAGCTGCAGGTAGGCATTATCAGACTAACATACACCTAGGACCCAATAAGTATTGGGGTCCTAAGGTTAACTAACTTATGTCTTGTAGGTTAGTCCAAGTGACCATACCCCTGTATGGTACTTGGACAGTGGATGTTCCAGTCACATGATTGGAACAAGGAGCATGCTGAAGGAATATACTCTAGTAAAGAATGGACCAAAGGTTATCTTTGGTGTCTCAGAAAAAGGAGTGACTAGAGGTAATGATAAGATCTCTAATGGCATAGTCACCATCAAAAAAGTAGCCTATGTGAAAGGGTTGTAACACAACCTGATAAGTATTAGCCAACTCTTTGATCTGGGCTATGACATAGTATTCCACAAGGATAATTGCCAAATTAAAAGGTTAAGTGACCAAGAGGTCATCAAAAGAGGTCCTAGGAGTGGAAATGTATATTGTTTAAATTTCCTATGCTTAAGGACTCCTCCATATGCCTAGTTGCAGATGGGAAAGCCTCTTCCCGTGTCCAATAACACAAGAGGCTATCCTATCTGAATTATAAAACCATAGGCAAGCTCTTCAGTAAGGAGCTAGTTAGGAATGGTCCTAAGTTAAAGTGCATTAATGAGGGTATCTGCTCTGCATGCTAAAAGGGAAAATAGACCAAGACCTCCTTCAAGATCTTTGGCACCAAATACTCAGTGAGGTGATTATACCTCCTGCATATGCACTTGCTTGGTTCTATGCCAGTTCAAAGTCTAGGTAGGAAAGTCTACACCCTTGTGGTTATTGATGACTTTTTCAGATTTGCTTGAGTGTTCGTTCTAAGGAAGAAATCTGAAACCTCTGATGCCTTCAAGACAGTTGTCAAGCAAATTCAGAATGAATTTAATAGTACTGCAGAAGTGACCATGGGACTGAATTTCTGTCTGAGTGCATGACAAGGTTCTGTGATGAGCAAGGGTTTCATCAAGAATTCTCCTCTCCCAGAACACCCCAGTAAAATGGGATTTTTGAGAGAAAAAATAGGACTCTCATAGAGGTTGGTAGAACCTTATTAAGTGACTCGTCACTCCCAAAATGTTATTGGGCTGAGGCAGTTAACACTGCATATTATGTCCTTAACATGGCTTCTATCACCAAGAGCCACAAGAAGACTCCATATGAGATGTTGAAGGACAGAAAAGCAAACCTAAGCTATTTCAGGATCTTTGGTTGCAAGTTCTATTGGCTTAAGAATGGAAAATCCCATATAACTAAGTTTGATGTCAAGTCTCATGAAAGGATCTTTGTTGGGTACAACATTCATAGTAAGGCATATAGAATCTACAACTTAATAAGTCAAGTTGTAGAAGAGTCAATGCATGTTGTCTTTGATGAATCCAACATGATTAACAGTGAGCTGCCTAGCTCCTCTTCTAGTATTGCAGGTATAGAGCTGATGATCGACAAGCTAACCATCAAGGAAGCTGCTCCCATAGTCCAAGATAAAGCTGATGGACTGATCATTCCTAGAGAAGGGAAAAATATACTTGAAGTGGTTGAAGAACAACTAGCTAAAGACAATGAAGAACAGCAAGCTGAAGTTAGATTGCCTCTAGCTATAAGACTTCTTAGGGACCATCCAACCCACCAAATCATTGGTGATGCAAGTTATGGAGTCCAAACCAGAAGTAAGAGTATCAACACAGCTCCCTACTCAAGTTTTCTATCTCAAGAAGAGCCCAAGAAGTTTGAAGAGGCAATCAAAGACAAATTCTAGATTGGAGCAATGCAGGAAGAACTGAACCAGTTCAAGAGATGTAGAGTCTAGAAGCTGGTTCCCAGACCTAAGGGACATAATGTCATAGTAACTAAATGGAACTACAGGAACAAGTTAGATGAGAATGCCATTATTGTTAAGAACAAGGCTAGACTTGTGGCTAAAGGATACAAGCAAGAAGAAGGGATAGATTTTGATCAGACATTTGCCCCAATGGCCAGATTGGAAGCAATAAGACTCTTCCTTGCATTTGCTGCCTATCAAGAATTTAAAGTCTACCAGATGGATTTGAAGTCAGCCTTCCTGAATGTGGACTTAAAAGAGGAAGTATATGTGGATCAGCCACTGGGTTTTGTTGACCCTAACTCTCCCTATTTTGTTTATAGGCTTAAGAAAGCTCTATATGGGTTGAAATAAGCCCCTAGAGCTTGGCATGAGACTTTGTCTAATTTCCTCATTGAGAACAAATTCTCAAGGGAAAAAATAGACAAGACCCTATTCCTAAGGGAATCTAAGGGCAAGATCATTCTAGTCCAAATTTATGTAGATGCCATAATTTTTGGGTCTATTAATGACAACCTTACAGAAAGTTTGCTAAACTTATGTAAGAGAAGTTTGAGATGAGCAGTATGGGTGAGCTCAAGTTCTTCTTAGGACTCCAAATAAGACATACTGATGATTGCTTGTCCATATCCCAGTCCAAGTTTACCCGGGAGTTGATTAAGAAATATGGCATGGAGAATGCCTCCACCATGAGAACTCCTATGGGGTCAAGTATGCCTATAGTCAAAGACGAGGCAAGGAAACTTGTGGATGAGTCTTTGTATAGAGGGATAATTGGCTCCCTTCTATACCTGACTGCTAGTAGGACTGACATCATGTATGCTACATGTGTCTATATTAGGTATCAGGCCTGCCCTAAAGAATCTCATAACTCTGTTGCAAAGAGAATTTTGAGGTATCTTAAGGGCACACTAAATCTTGGCCTATGGTACCCTAGGAATAGAGATTTTTATCTAACAGGCTTTTTAGATACAGATTTTTCAGGTTGCAAAGAAGACAGAAAAAGTACTTCAGGTACTTGTCAATTCTTAGGTGGAAGACTAGTGTCATGTAGTAGTAAGAAGCAAACGAGTGTGGCAATCTCAACTACTGAGTCAGAGTACATTTCATTAGGAAGCTGCTGTGCTCAGTTGTTGTGGATTCAGCATCAGCTTCAGGAATATAACATTAAGATAAGTAGAATTTCTCTTTATTGTGATTCTACTAGTGTCATTTCTATTGCTAAGAATCCTGTCTCATACAGCAGGACTAAGCACATTGAAATTAGGTATCACTTCATTAGGGAACATGTGGACAACGAAGACATCAGCCTTGAGTTTGTCCCCACTGACAAGCAAGTGGCAGACATATTCACTAAGCTACTAGATGAAGCAAAGTTCAACACCTTCAAATTTGAATTGGGTATGTTGAACTTAGTTTAGCTTCAGTTACTCCCTGTAGTATTTTTGTTGCTGGTTTGTTCTTTTTCTTGCAGGCTGAGAAGATCTTTAGTGGTATAAAGATTGTGGAGACCAAAGTGTCTATCAGAGAATGTGATAAAAGATGTTCCTATTGAGGGGGAGAAATTAAAACAGTTGCAGAAGTAGGTTCAGCCTTATGAAGAGAGGAAGCTAGTAGCTGTATCAGTTGATATCCTGCACACAGCTAGTGGGAGAAGAAGATCAAAGGAAGCCAGACCTCCCTGACTATTCTACAGAAGTCAAAAAGGGGGAGAGAAGGTGCTGATAAAGTTATAGATCAAGTGGTATCAAAGCCAAAAGAACTGATCAAGCTCAACCTGTTGTAGTAAGACAAGGGCAACAGAGATGCTTATAAAGAGGGGGAGTATGTTTATTCCTATAACTGTCTTGTTATAATGTTTATTACTACAAATATGGCGTGTATGTCTTTGACTAAGAAATTGAAGTGAGGTTTTGACTTCTTCAAAAAGAGGGGTAATTATTGGGTCTATTGCTTCCAATGTCACTGATTTGTAAGAATTCAAACAAGTCAATGATATACACCAAGTTGTATTTGATGTATGGTTAAGTTTCATGCGCATGGTGAAAACTTGAAGAAATGACTAAGTACAAAAGTGTCGACATACTTCACAACTATGTCTACACTTTATAAAAGAAGGGCTGAGTACAGACTTGGAGCAAGTACAAAAGTGTCGACGCACTTCACAACTATATCGACACCTTTGTACGAGAAGTGTCGAGATCAGAAAGATATAAGACAGCAGTGTCAAGATAGCCATGTCAAGATACAAAAGTGTCGACACACTTCATAACTATTTCGACACCTTTGTAGGAGAAGTGTCGAGATCAGAAAGATATAAGACAGCAGTGTCAAGACAGTAGTGTCAAGATACAAAAGTGTCTACACACTTTACAACTATGTCGAAACCTTTGTAGGAGAAGTGTAGAAATAAAAAAGATACAAGACAATAGTGTCAAGACACAACACTTCACTCGACAGTTCAGACAGTTGTATCGATACAATTCAGTTATCTCGACACCTTGAAGATCAAGTCAGCTGATGGAAGTCAGAAAATAGCTAAGTCCATAGACGTTGAGTGATGTCAACTCTCTCAACGCCATATGACTTAATTCGTCGAGTATTGCTTCCTAAGTCAAAGCCGCAAAGTTTCTATCAAATAAAAATATGCTAAGTCCAGAATCTTGAGTGAAGTTAGTTCACTTAGCGCCATACTGATTCTATCAATGCCATAGAAGATAGACTGAAAAATTATTCTAAGTCTATAGGCATTGAGTGAAGCCAGTTCACTTAATGCCAGATGACAGAAGGCTTTGAGTCAAACTCTACCAGTCAAAGCCAAAGGGAAAGAGAGACAAAAAATGGTTAAGTACAAAAGCATTGAGTGATATCAACGCTCTCAATGCCATGCAGTGGAGTAGTTGTGGTCAAGTAAAAAAGCGTTGAGTGATGAAGCTACACTAAATGATCTAAATGCCAAGGTCGCTGAAGAAGTAGAAAATAGTCTAAGGCAAAAAGCATTGAGTGATGAAGCTACACTTAACGCTTTCAATGCCGAGGATGCAGAAAGAGCAGAAAGCTAAGCTAAGTATAAAAACATTGAGTGAAGGCCATTCACTCAGCGCCACTCAACGCCAAGGAAGCTGTAGAAATGACTAAGTCCAGAATCATTGAGTGAAGCTCATTCACTCAACGCTCTCAACTCCGGAAGCGATTGTGAGAATTTGGCTAAGTCCAGAATGACTGACATCAATATGAGTCAGTAAAGTCAACAAAGTCAACACAGTTCAAAATAGTTGCGAGAAAGCTGCATAATAACGTTAATGACGCCGATAGCCAGCTGATTGTCTTCTTGTGTAAAAGGAAGGTGATATTCCAACAATTAAGGTTGGGCCCACACAGAAAAGAGCCGTTGATCAGCGTACAATAAAAGGGAAAGATTGGCTAAGTCGATGACAACAATTAGGGTTTTCTGAATACGCAAAGCGGCAGAACTTCGTCTTCTTCATCGTAATTAACGTGGAGCCTGAAGCACAAGTTCTCTTTAGTCAACCTGAAAGCACAAAGAGATAGCTGTTGCGATCATCATCAACGATAGCAAGTTCAGAATCGATTTCTGATTGTTAAGAGAAGCAGAGCCTTCAGAGTTTTCTAGTCAAGATAGCTGTTTGAAGAAGATACAAACCTTAAGATTCATTGTCTTCAACAGCAAATCAAAATCTTGATTCAGAGTTACTTCCAGCACAAGTAGCCCAGTACTGAAGACCTTGTTAACTTGTTGCTGTGAAGAAGATATGGCCGAAATCTGCTCAGCCAAGGAAGACAGACACATAAATATCTTTAGTGTCAAGCTGTAAATCATCTTTTCTATTTTCTATAGGATCCTTTAGGATCTTAGTGTTGGCCTGATTTATAAAGGTTGAGAGGTAAGATTCTTGTGCGAATTCGAGTTATAGGCTTGTGTTATAAAGGATGAGATAGGATCATCTGTTGATCTGAGTGTAGAGTCCATTTTGGATCTGTGTGTAGGGCTTAAGCCTGAGTTGTAGGATCCTTTGGATCTGAGATAGAGCTTAATGCCCAATGGTAGGTCTTGGAGAAGACTGAGAGGTCATGCGGGATCTGTACTGTAAGCTCTTAGGAGCCGAGTGTTAGTGTTGTGCCTCATCTAACACAATGTTAGAGAGCTGGGAGGGACAGTGGACGTACCCAAGATCGGGGAACCACTATAAATTAACTGTGTCATCTATGATTGATCTTGAAAGGCAAACTAACCTAATCACTAAGCACAACAAAATTAGTTAAGGTTTAAATAAATTAAAAAGAGACCTAAAACCTATTCACCCCCTCTAGATGTTTAGCTGACCTTGAAAAAAAGACTTTCAATATCGTCCTCTTACTATAAATAAAGGCACACACAGTGGACGAATCCAAATTTTCCGAACCAGAGGCATGGGAGATGCTTTTTGATGGAGCATCAAGAAGATACTCCCTCAGAGGGGGATGCGACTTGGTAAGTTCACAAGGGACAAATATCGAGCAAGCAATCAACATCAATTTCCCTCTCACCAACAATCAAGCTGAGCACAAGTCCATAGTCACAGGATTGCACCTAACAAGGGACTTGGGGATTCAAGATGTGAATGTCTCCACAAATTTAATTGTAGTAGCATCCCAAATCAAGGGGGAGTTTGAGACAAGGGAGCTGACTCACTAGCAATACTTGACAAATTTCAAGGGTCCCATTGGTTTGTTTCGCACCATCTCCATTCAGTATGTGTCGAGGGAGGAGAACACTCAAGCAGGCTACATGACAAAGTATGGCCCTCGTATGGGAGGAAAGATAAAGTTATTCTGACCATCCATTGAAGAGGGAGAGATGATGGAGATCGATCGGAGAGCCTCAAGGATGGACCCCATTATTGTTTTTTCTGACCACATGCAAGTTCCTAGAAGATGTGCCTGATAAGAGGCAGTTCAGGTACAAGTCTTCCTATTATTTACTTCTTGAAAGGGACCTGTACTGAAAGACCTTGTTGGGACTCCTAGAAATGTGTGTCACCGAGGAGGAGGTCTATAGAGTCCTAGTGAAGTTTCAATCTGGGGAGTGTGGCAGTCACTCCAGGAGTCGGACTTTGGAGAAGAGGGTGTTGCAGTAAGGCTAATTCTTGCCAACGATCAACAAGGACGTGACAACGTATGTGAAGAAGTGCTAGCTCTTCGCACCGCTCTAGATCCTACCAGCATAAAGACTTATGATGATCACGATATCGTGGCCCTTTGAAATTTGGGGGATGGACCTAGTAGGCCCATTCCCCCAAGCCAGCGGGCAGAGGTGGTTTCTCCTGGTCATGAATGACTACTTTTCTGAGTGTCTATAGGTCAAAGAGCTGGCCAAAACGACCTCACAGGTAATAAGGAATTTCATTTGAGGGGAGATAATCTGTTGGTATGGGTTGTAGTTTGCTAGTGACGAGCTCTCCAGCTTCTGTAGCTAGTTGGGCTTCGACCTCTGCTTTGCATCCATCTATCACCCCTGAAGTAATGAGTAGGTGGAGGCCGCGAAGAATGTCATTATAAACTAATTGAAAAATAATTTGGAGAATTTGAAGGGTAATTGAGTGGACCAACTCCCCTCAGTCCCTTGGTACTTACGAACCACACCCAACACAAATACAGAGGAAACCCCCTTTAAACTCACTCATGGATTGGAGGCCATGTTGCCAGCGGAGTTCGAGGTGAGTTCTGATCGCGCAAAACTATGTTCGCAAACGATAACGGCAAGTGTACCGTATCGGGAGTGGTATAGTTTTATAAAAACCAAGGTCGTATTAGACTCGGGGTGATCGAGTAATTCTACTTTGAAAATTGTTATTATTTTATCAAAAGAAAGTTGAGTTGGGGTTGCGAAAAGTAAAAACTAAAAATGCTAATTGAATTAATTCGATGGGTTAAAAGCTAGTGCCCGATCTTTGAATCACCTCGGAAATTAAAAATATCGAAATGAAACTAGAGTGCAATTCTCTTGTTTGAAGAGACTTTGACCGTGGAGGTTCCCGAAGCATGAACACCCTTCTTTCGAAGATTAGGTTCAACTAAGCTTAGGTGTATCGACCGAACTTTCGTTCTCAAATCGCATCGCCTAAGACTTGCTTTAGGTTGTGAACCTCGCTATTGGATTTTACTCCAATCCGGAAGAGTTACGTTGTCCTCTCTCGAGGGTTGCGTTCTACTCTTTTAACCAATGAGTGATCGATTCGCCTTACGAGCCTCTCGGCTAACTAAAGAGCGAAAACCATTATGAAAACTATATAAAATATATAGCCTCAATGAATTGATCAACGGTAAATCGTAAGCGTTCAATAATTTGAGAAAAGCAAAAATAAAATCATAGCAAAAATTAATTCATCCTCGGATCATCTTCATCGAGCACTATAGGAATTAGCTGCTCATGGAGATGGAGGGATCATTCACATAGGAATACGACATGATAAAATTAAGAACACGACAAGATGTAAAATTGTAAGATTATAAGAGTAGAAAAAATATAAAATGTTGAGTGCACAAAAAAGACGATATTTTATTGCTAGTAGAGGAAGAAATTACATGAAATAAAATTATAAAATTACAAGTTGACGATACTCTAAAATTAGAGAAAAGAAAAGTACAAGATTTATTGGAGTAGCGAAAACAAATAAATATGACAATAATCTTGACTAGATAATAACCTTATATTGAAAATTCTTGGCTCCTTTCAGGACTCCTTCTCTCCAATTAAAAATTCTCCTAAATTATAAATATTTTTCTCATTCACTGCCTCCCAAAATCTGTCTCCCCTAATGCCAAAAATCTGGATTTATAAGCATTGATAAACGTAACGGCCCGAATTAATTTCATTCGGCCGTTACTGTTCATGCTACAGTAACGGGCCGAATGAAAATTAATTCTTGCCGTTATTTTCTTTCTCACTCCCGGTGAAATGGTAGGGGTGGTTGCCTTGGATCGATGACGTGGATGTGGCAGCGCTCCGGAGGCGGGATCTCAGGATGGAGCTTAGGCGGATCGTTGACGTGGAGCTGCTGGCGTGAGGAGCTAGAGGCGGTGATTTCGGGCAGCTGCATGGCTGGCGGAGGCGGGATATCTTGACGTGGCCGAGCTTGGATGAGCTGTAGCTGGAGTTGCTGTTGGAGGATGCCGAGTTGCTGGAGGTGGCTGTAGGTGATGGCCGGCTTTGTGTGAAGTTTGTGGCTGGGGCTGTTGTGTGCAGAGGTGGCGGAGCATGGTCGGAGGAGCTGCTGGTGGTGGCCGGCGCTTTGAAGTGGTGCTGCACGGTGATGGCGTTGAGGTTGCTGCATGTAGAGGTGGAGGAGCTTCATGGTGGTGGAGCTGCTGTTGGAGGGGGTGTTGCTGGCCGGAGGAGCTGCTGCATGTGAGGTTGGAGGAGCTCGAGGTTGCTGTTTTTGGCCGGAGCAGTGGAGTTGGGGGTGGTCGGCCCGCTACATATATATTAGGATATATATATATATATGTATATCTATATATATATATATATGTATATATATATATATATATATATATGTATATATATATATATATATATATATATATATATATATATATTGTACATGAATATGTATGCATATATATATTGTACATGAATATGTATACAAACATACACACATACATATTATATATAGACATACACACATATTTATATATATGATGAATTGTGGCTTGCACATGGACCCTGGACGTGACAGCGGGACAAAATCTCCCCCCAGGCCTGTCGTAATCCTACAAAAATCAAAATATATATGTTTAGAACATAAAATATAATTTTTATGAAAATTATTAAAAACAACAAATAAATACAATAATTTATTAAATATCAAATAATAAATTAAGCTAAAATAATGACTAAATTACTAGTCATCAAACACCTCCATACTTACTTGTTGCTCGTCCCGAGCAAACCATTTTTCATAAGATTAGAAAAATCTAATGCTAGATAGAATTTTGAAAGCTAAAGAGTAAAATGCGAAGTTTTATGCCGACATGCGTAGACATTTTAGTTGAAAGACGTTCTTGGCATAAATACTAATTTATGAGATAATTAAAATGCGTTTCAATTATTTATTATCACTTTTAAGACGATTCGACGGTTAATCTCAAAGTTATGTAAATGGAGAAAATAGCGTGATCGCTGAGATTTAAATTACTAGATGTTGACGCTCGGGGAGACCTTCAAAGAAATCCATAGGTTTGCTCGTTGCACCTTCTCCACTACACTTTTTCCTAAATCAACTCTATGGATCTTTAGGACTTAAATAAGATGTACTTAAGGCTTGGGTTTAAGGAAAAGGTGAACAATGATGAACATAAATGCACATTTCACTTAAACAAAGAATTTTGAGCTAAATATTTTTTTGTTTCTTATTTTCTTCATAATTGGGATCATTCCAAGCATGAATACACATACTTAGGCCGCATATCATTATGAGAATTTACTTTTCATAGTTGGGATCATTCTAAGTATGCGTATGCATACCTAGGCCGCATATCACTATGAAAATTTTGTTCTTTTAATAAACACCCATTTTTCAATATTTTAGCTCAAAATTTAAGTGCACAACTGGGTTGGACTTTTTAATTTTGGTGGCGAAATGGTGGAGGTGAGTCAAATAAAGGTACAAGGCTCAAATTTGTGTGAATATAGGTAGTAATTAATTTTGGGTTGGGTGCAAAAGCTCAAACTATTCAAAGAGATGCCTAAATCATTTCCATAAAGTTTAATTATTCTAAAATGCAAACGTTTCAAAGATAGCTAAGAGCAAATTTTAGACATCAAAAAAAAGGCGCACCCTTCCATTCGAGTCGAGTAATATCTTTCTAACGATCTTCTACACACTCACCTAAAATACTTTTGAATAAAACCTGATTCAAATTAGAAGTAAAATAAATTCTTTCTACACAATTAACAAATCATAAGTTTAGATTTATGCCAAGAATTTAATTCTACACCAATACTACTCAAACACATGCATTTGACTAGAAACACTACATGAGTCAACAATTTTACTCAAAAGTTTCAAAAAAACTATTCTAGCACAAAAAAGTCTTAGTCCACATGAAAAATGAAGTCTACTTGGAACTAACCAACTGAGTAAACTAGGAAAGCTATGGTGAAAACAAATTAAGTCCACTTCATAAATAAGTCTAGATTATTTATTTATTTGTTTTTATTAAAAAAAACAAACTAAGTTTAAAATTAGAACTAATTTATGCTACCCCTCCATACTTAAAGATAAACATTGTCCCCAATGTTTCAAACTAAGTATGAAGTTTACAAATATATTTTAAAGTAAAATAAATCAAAATGTTATATAGAATCTTCCCTGTTTTTTTGTCGGGGCAGCCGCTTTATAACATCGACCCAAAACCTGCAAAAGTTATTAGGACAGAAAACAAAAAGAAAAAAAAACAATAGAAATGAAAGGGATAACTATGGGGTGCCTCCCACAAGCGCTTTGTTTACCGTCGCGTAGCTTGACTAAGTGGCGATTTTAAATGTTTGGAAGATTTAGCGATTCAATTTTTCCGGTTGAGGGGTCGCCGGGGTGATATAGTTTTAATCGGTGTCCATTAACTTTGAATGAGCCGTTTTCCGGATGTTCTATTAGCACGGTCCCATATGGCCAAACCTCTTTCACGACAAAGGGGCCAGACCATCGGGACTTCAATTTTCCCGGAAAAAGCCTAAGCCTAGAATTAAAAAGAAGGACTAGATCTCCCGGTGAAAAAGATTTTGGATTTTTAATATTTTTATCGTGATAAAACTTAGTTCTCTCCTTATAGAATTTATTGTTTTCATAGGCATTTGCACGCCATTCATCTAACTCATTTAGTTGAAATTTTCTTTGTTCGGAGGCTAAGTTTAAATCTAGATTTAAAAATTTAAGCGCTCAATATGCGCGGTGCTCTAATTCAACCGGTAGATGACACGCTTTTCTGTAAACTAATTGATATGGTGTACAATCGATGGCGGTCTTATACGCCGTCCGATAAGCCCACAAAGCGTCATCTAGCTTGAGCGACCAATCCTTCCTATTAACGGACACCGTTTTTTCTAAAATTCTTTTTAACTCACGGTTTACCACCTCCACTTGGCCATTTGCTTGTGGGTGATAGGGGGTGGACAATTTGTGGGTGACGCCATACTTGGCTAAAATTTTAGCAAGTTGGTTGTTACAAAAATGAGAGCCTCTATCACTAATGAGTGCGCGTGGTGTGCCAAATTTAGAAAATAATTTTTTAAAAAAAATTTACGACGACTCTCGCGTCATTAGTGGGGAAAGCTTGCGCCTCAACCCACCTTGACACGTAGTCAACCGCAACAAGGATGTACTTATTATTATAAGAAGGTGGTAGTGGACCTATGAAATCTAACCCCCATAAATCAAAAATTTCACATTCTAAAAATATATTTTGGGGCATTTCGTCCCGGTTAGAAATGTTACCTGACCGTTGGCAACTATCGCATTTACTCACAAAAGTGTGAGCGTCTTTAAATAAGGTGGGCCAGTAGAAGCCCGCCTCTAGCACTTTCCTAGCGGTCCGGTTTGCTTGATAATGTCCACCGGTTGGTCCTTCGTGGCAATGCCGCAATATTTGTACGCCTTCCTCGCCCGAAACACACCTTCTTACCACTTGGTCCGCGCAGACACGAAATAAAAAGGGGTCTTCCCAAAAGTAAATTTTCAAGTCCGAAAAGAATTTCTTCTTTTGTTGACTTGAATAATTCTTTGGGAGGACCCGTGCCACTAAGTAATTGGCAAGATCCGCGTACCAAGGGGTGGAGGAAGTCGTTACCTGATTTGTGGCGAGGAGGTGCTCTTCAGGGAATTTGTCGTCAATATCGGCCTCCACTAGCGCTCCTGCAGTCGGATTCTCCAATCTTGAGAGGTGGTCGGCCGCCAAGTTCTCCGCTCCCTTTTTGTCTCGAATTTCCAAATCGAATTCCTGAAGGAGGAGAACCCATCTCAAAAGTCGGGGCTTGGCATCCCCTTTGTTCAATAAGTACCGGAGCGCAGAATGATCTGAAAAGATAATAACTTTTGAAAGCGTCAAATAAGAACGGAATTTATCAAATACAAAAACAATCGCCAACAGTTCTTTCTCCGTCGTTGTATAATTAGCTTGAGCGGACGTAAGCGTTTTGCTTGCGTAATAAATCGGATGAAAATATTTGTTCACCCGTTGGCCCAAAACAGCCCCTACAGCAAAATCACTTGCATCACACATTATTTCAAACGGTAAAGACCAATTTGGCGCAATTAAAATCGACGAGTTTATTAGTTCTTTTTTTATTTTTTCAAAAGCTTTCAAACATTCATCGTCAAAAATAAACGCGGATTCTTTTTCTAAGAGATGAGTTAAAGGTTTTGTAATTTTAGAAAAATCTCGAATGAATCGCCTATAGAATCCTGCGTGTCCTAGAAAACTCCTAATAGATTTGATATTGGTGGGCGGGGGAAGTTTTTCTATGACTTCGATCTTGGCCCGGTCGACCTCGATCCCTTTACTTGAAACTTTATGTCCGAGGACTAATCCTTCTCGGACCATAAAGTGACACTTCTCCCAGTTGAGTGCCAAATTTGTGTCTTCGCAGCGTTGAAGAACACGGTCTAGATTATTAAGACAATTTTCAAATGAATCGCCGAAAACAGAAAAATCGTCCATAAAAACTTCCATGACGTCCTCTACTAATTCGTTAAAAATTGCCAACATACACCTTTGGAATGTAGCCGGCGCGTTGCAAAGACCAAACGACATCCTCCGATAGGCGAAGGTGCCGAACGGGCAAGTGAACGTGGTTTTCTCTTGGTCTTCGGGTGCAATTGGGATATGAAAGTATCCCGAAAGACCATCAAGAAAATAATAGTGTGAGTGACCGGATAGACGTTCTAAGATTTGGTCAATGAAGGGAAGCGGGAAGTGATCCTTACGAGTTGCATCATTTAATTTCCTATAATCGATGCATACCCGCCAACCCGTAACGGTACGAGTTGGGATTAACTCATTATTTTCATTGAAAACTACCGTTATCCCGCCCTTCTTAGGCACGACTTGCACCGGGCCAACCCAAGTGCTATCAGAAATTGGGTAAATAATCTCCGCGCCTAATAATTTTATTATTTCGGCCTTAACAACGTCCTTCATATTTGGGTTGAGGCGTCGTTGTGGCTGAACGGTGCCGCGAGAATTATTTTCTAATATGATTTTGTGCGTGCAAAATGAGGGGCTAATTCCCTTCATATCAGAAATTTGCCATGCAATTGCATGACGGTGATTATTTAAAATTTTTGTTAATTCAGAAATTTCTGAATCGTTAAGCGCGGATGAAATAATTACGGGCAATTTTGACTCTTTTTCTAAAAATAAATATTTTAAATGTTCCGGCAATTGTTTTAATTCTAAACTCGGTGGTTCCTCATAAGATGTTTTTACTTTAAAATTATTTGATTTTATTTCTTCAAATTTAAGCGGCCGAGTTATTTCTTTTAGACAAAATGAGTTTGCAATATCCGGATTTTCTAATGAAGGAGAGATAATTTCAGAAAACGACGTTATTTCCTCTTCAAAATTTGTTTCTAAGGTAAAGCAAGAGTCGTCGTTAGAAAAAGAATTTTTCATGGAAGAGTCGATACTAAAAGTAACTTCTTCATCCCCCACTCGTAGGAGAAGCTTTCCGTTACTTACGTCTATTATTGCCTAGAGGTTGCAAGGAATGGACGACCGAGTATAAGGGGCACTTCGGCGTCTTCCTCGATGTCTAGAATGACAAAGTCTACTGGAAAGATAAATTTGTCTACTTTAACTAAAACATCCTCTACGACTCCAATTGGGTATTTTATTGACTGGTCCGCTAGTTGGATGCTCATTTTAGTTGGGCTTGGGGTGCCCAAACCAAGCTTTTTAAATAAAGAGAATGACATCAAATTTATACTAGCTCCTAAATCGGCCAAGGCGTGTTTTATTAACAAATTGCCGAATAAACATGGGATGGAAAACCGTCCTGGATCGTTAAGTTTTTCCGGCAATTTATTTAATACAACCGTCGAGCATTCTGCGTTTAAAGAAACACGCGAAATATCCTCAAGTTTCTTTTTATTAGAGAGTAATTCTTTGAGGTATTTTGCGTATTTAGGCATATTGGAGATTGCTTCGCAGAATGGGACGTTTATTTGAATTTGTTTTAAAATTTCAATAAATTTTTTGTATTGCTCCTCATTGCGCTCGTTTTTAAATTTTGAAGGATAAGGCATTGAAGTTTTTAAATTATTATGCGGAGCTAGAGTAGAAGACGGTAAAGTAGAAGAACTAACTTGCGGAGAAGTAAGTTGTGGGGGTGAAGATGAAACGTTTACCTCGGGTCCAGCCAAATTTGTAGAAGTTACCTCCGTTCCGCTGCGGAGGGTTATTGCGTTGGCGCTCTCCCTTGGATTTGGCTCGGTGTTGCCTGGCAGAGCTCCTTGTTGGCGTTCGGAGAATAATTTAGCTAACTATCCAATTTGATTTTCTAAGTTTTTAATAGAGCCGGTAAGATTCCGGATATTGGACTCGTTGGAGGCTACGTACTTAGTGAAGACCTCTTCAAGTGAAGAGGACTTTTGTGGTGGCGGTGGTGCAAATTCGGGAGGATTCACTTGTGGTGGTCGTTGAGCATTTTTGGGGTTGCTCCATGAAAAATTTGGGTGATTCCGCAAACCCGGATTATAACTATTATTGAACGGAATATTATTATTCGGGTTATACGGAGGACGATAGGAGTTCCCCATATAATCTACTTGCTCTTGAATAAAATTATTATTAAAATTATTATTAAAATTATTATTATAAGCCCAATTTGTGGTGGAGGAAGCAGACATCTCCGCCACTTGCTTTGTGAGCATTTCTACTTGAAGTGCCAAATTCGGGGTGGCCTCGACTTCAAAGAGTCCGGTCGTCTTGTTAGGGCGCGACCGTGGCGCTTTCCACTGATAAGCATTCATGGCCATCTCCTCGAAAAGCTCTTGAGCGGCCTCGGGGATTTTGTTATTAAGAGTTCCCCCTGCGGCTGCATCAATCATTTGCCTTGTTTGGAGATTCAAACCTTTGTAGAAAGTTTGAACTTGTTGCCACATAGGAAGGGCATGATGATGATATCTCCACAAAAGTTCCTTGAAGCGCTCCCATGTGTCATAGAGAGACTCCGAGTCTATTTGCGTGAACGAGAGAATGTCCGTACGTAATTTAGCAGACTTTGCCGGAGGAAAATATTTCGTTAAAAATTTCTCCGTCATTTCGGCCCATGTAGTGATGGAACCTCTAAGAAGAGAACCCAACCACTGCTTGGCCTTAGTCCGCAAAGAAAATGGAAATAAATGCAAACGGATGGCGTCATCGGTGACGCCGTTTATTTTAAACGTATCGCAAATTTCCAAAAAATTAAGCAGATGTAAATTTGGATCTTCATCCGGTAAGCCATCGAATACAACCGATTGCTGTACCATCTGAATGATACTCATTTTAATTTCAAAATTATTATTCGCTACTGCCGGGCGAATAATACTAGATTGTGTTCCCTCCAAATTCGGTCTCGCATAATAGGACATGGTCCGTAGCAGGGCCGCATTAAGGTTAGGGACTTCCATTATGCTCTCGTTAGTTTCTCTGATTGATTCTTCGCAAATTATTGGTAGATCACTAAATCGGAGACGTCGCCGAAAGGTGCGCTCGATTTCCGGATCAAAACCAAATTCAAAATTATTTGAAGAGTTTACTCGGGTCATAAACTAAAAAAAACGATAAATTAACGGCAACGACAATGACGCCAAAAACTTGACCCGGGTTCGATCCCCGGCACGCCGATGACCCGCCTGTCACGCGGGTGACCCGGGTTCGATCCCCGGCAACGGCGCCAAAAACTTGATCGCGCAAAACTATGTCCGCAAATGATAACAGCAAGTGTACCGTATCGGGAGTGGTATAGGTTTATAAAAACCAAGGTCGTATTAGACTCGGGGTGATCGAGTAAGTCTACTTTGAAAATTGTTATTATTTTATCAAAAGAAAGTTGAGTTGGGGTTATGAAAAGTAAAAACTAAAAATGCTAATTGAATTAATTCGATGGGTTAAAAGCTAGTGCCCGATCTTTGAATCACCTCGGAAATTAAAAATATCGAAATGAAACTAGAGTGCAATTCTCTTGTTTGAAGAGGCTTTGACCGTGGAGGTTTCCGAAGCATGAACACCCTTCTTTCGAAGATTAGGTTCAACTAAGCTTAGGTGTATCGACCGAACTTTCGTTCTCAAATCGCATCGCCTAAGACTTGCTTTAGGTTGTGAACCTCGCTATTGGATTTTACTCCAATCCGGAAGAGTTACGTTGTCCTCTCTCGAGGGTTGCGTTCTACTCTTTTTACCAATGAGTGATCGATTCGCCTTACGAGCCTCTCGGCTAACTAAAGAGCGAAAACCATTATGAAAACTATATAAAATATATAGCCTCAATGAATTGATCAACGGTAAATCGTAAGCGTTCAATAATTTGAGAAAAGCAAAAATAAAATCATAGCAAAAATTAATTCATCCTCGGATCATCTTGATCGAGCACTATAGGAATTAGCTGCTCATGGAGATGGAGGGATCATTCGCATAGGAATACGACATGATAAAATTAAGAACACGACAAGATGTAAAATTGTAAGATTATAAGAGTAGAAAAAATATAAAATGTTTAGTGCACAAAAAAGACGATATTTTATTGCTAGTAGAGGAAGAAATTACATGAAATAAAATTGCAAAATTACAAGTTGACGATACTCTAAATTTAGAGAAAAGAAAAGTACAAGATTTATTGGAGTAGCGAAAACAAATAAATACGACAATAATCTTGACTAGATAATAACCTTATATTGAAAATTCTTGGCTCCTTTCAGGACTCCTTCTCTCCAATTAAAAATTCTCCTAAATTATAAATATTTTTCTCATTCACTGCCTCCCAAAATCTGTCTCCCCTAATGCCAAAAATCTGGATTTATAAGCATTGATAAACGTAACGGCCCGAATTAATTTCATTCGGCCGTTACTGTTCATGCTACAGTAACGGGCCGAATGAAAATTAATTCTTGCCATTATTTTCTTTCTCACTCCCGGTGAAATGGTAGGGGTGGTTGCCTTGGATCGATGACGTGGATGTGGCAGCGCTCCGGAGGCGGGATCTCCGGATGGAGCTTGGGCGGATCGATGACGTGGAGCTGCTGGCGTGAGGAACTAGAGGCGGTGATTTCGGGCAGCTGCATGGCTGGCGGAGGCGGGATATCTTGACATGGCCGAGCTTGGATGAGCTGTAGCTGGAGTTGCTGTTGGAGGATGCCGAGTTGCTGGAGGTGGCTGTAGGTGATGGCCGGCTTTGTATGAAGTTTGTGGCCGGGGCTGTTGTGTGCAGAGGTGGCGGAGCTTGGCCGGAGGAGCTGGTGGTGGTGGCTGGCGCTTTGAAGTGGTGCTGCACGGTGATGGCGTTGAGGTTGTTGCATGTAGAGGTGGAGGAGCTTCATGGTGGTGGAGCTGCTGTTGGAGGGGGTGTTGCTGGCCGGAGGAGCTGCTGCATGTGAGGTTGGAGGAGCTCGAGGTTGCTGTTTTTGGCCGGAGCAGTGGAGTTGGGGGTGGTCGGCCTGCTGCATATATATTAGGATATATATATATATATATATGTATATATATATATATATGTATATATATATATATTGTACATGAATATGTATACAAACATACACACATACATATTATATATAGACATACACACATATTTATATATATGATGAATTGTGGCTTGCACATGGACCCTGGACGTAACAGCGGGACAAAATCTCCCCCCAGGCCTGTCGTAATCCTACAAAAATCAAAATATATATGTTTAGAACATAAAATATAATTTTTATGAAAATTATTAAAAACAACAAATAAATACAATTATTTATTAAATATCAAATAATAAATTAAGCTAAAATAATGACTAAATTACTAGTCATCAAGTTCCTCATGAGTTTTTGCCGTGGGGAAAAGAGATGATGAGTGGAGAGCGGAGAATGAGGATGAGCAGCGACTCTTGCTCGACCACATAAAAGAGCTTCACAACCTGACAATGATTCACTAGGAAGAAATCAAGCGCAGGATGGCTAAGTATTTCAATAAATATATTAGGATCAAACAATTTTCAAAGGGAGATCTGGTCCTCAAAAAATTCGATGCTACAGGATGGTCAACGACAGTTGAGAAACTCCATCTCAAATAGGAAGGTCCTTTTGTAAATTTGGAAGCATTGAAGTCTGGTGGATATCACCTCCAAAATTCCGAGGGAGTCCCCCTCAGTAATATTTGGGAGTAACGATTATATGAAATGTTTTATCCTTTAATAGGAAATGAGAATTTTATCCCAACACATTCCCCTTTATGATAAATGTTGTTTCTACTCTACTAGGTCACAATGCGGTGTATCAGGTAGTCCCCTTCTAAAGCGAAGGGAAAGTATTTTGGTCAAAAGCCCTCGAGAAGATCCTGCTGACCAGACTCCCACAAGCTGGCAGGGCAGACCAATGAATCAGATGGTAGGTTGAAAGAAATAAAGGTTGCATGGTTGAAAGACGCCCCTGAGGAGATCTCGCTGACTAGGCTCTCATAAGCGAGTAGGGCAGGCCAGACACTCTGGTTGTAGGTTGAAAGAAATAAAGGTTGTTTGGTTGAAAAGAGCCCCCAGGAAGATCCTTTTGACCAGGCTCTTACAAGCTAGCAGGGCATGCTAATCACTCGGGTGGCAAGTTAAAAGATGTAAATGTTGTTTGGTTGAAAAGAGCCCTTGAGGAGATCTTGCTGACAGGGCTCTCACAAGCCGACAGATCATGCTAATTACTTAGGTGGTAGGTTGAAAGAAATAAAGGTTGTTTTGTTGAAAAGAGCCTCCGAGAAGATCCCGATTTCCGGGCACTTAAAAGCTTAGAGGGCAGGACAATCTCTCGAGTGTCAGGTTGAAAGAATTAAGGTTATTTGGTTGAAAAGAGCCCCTGAGAAGATCCTGTTGACTGAGCTCTCATAAGCTTACAGGGTTGGCCAAGCACTCGAGTGGAAGGAGAGGAAAGTCGTTTAGGTCGGAAAAAGGGTAAGTTAAGTTGGAAGATGATCGAACAAGTCTGTCATTATGACAACAGAGGAATAATAAGAGAAAGCAACAAAGTGAAAATGCAATGATAATCTATGTAAAAGTGAGAGCAGGTGGAGAGCACAGATGGTCTCGCCTCGACCTCATGCGCATACCACTCGCATAATCTAGGGCGCTAATGATTGTATAAACTATGTAGCATATGGTAAAGGTAGGCAAGAGCGAGCCTACCTCTCCCAAAGGGCATGAGGGCTAATTCCTAGATTCGAGCACTCGCTAGATCGAGGGGAGAGATTAGTGTCGATGCTTCGATAACATTAACACCATATAAAGCGAAGCGAGTACATGGGTCTCGTAGAAATCCTGTGGGTCTGGTACTATGCAACTCCCTGACTATTGAGTATCAAACTATTTCTAACACAAGTTTTTCGTTGAAAGGTTGTGAGCGCACAGAGGACGCTAGACTTAAGTCTTGCATGCTCCGTGGGGGGAGTCCAACATATCAGCTTGTTGCATGGCATCTTTGACAGGTGCTCGACGAGTTCAAATGATTAAAATGAGTCACTAATCATAAAAAGGGAGAACAAAAAAATCTTAGGTAAAATTTAATATACTTGTCAAAAGGTTTACAAACTCCATGAGCCTCTCCCTTACATGGCAAAAACGAAAAGAGGAAAAAAGTCCTAATCTAAGAGGCTAGAAGGTGGTTGAAAGTTTTGCCTGACCCACCCTTATCACTCAGGGAGGTGGGGTGAATAGGCATCCTCACCAGAGGGCAAGCTCTCCACGGACTCGTAGAACTTTGGGATGAGCATCTCGACAGTAACATCCCTGCACCCCTCATGCAAGGAACCGAGGTAATGCAGCATCAGTGGCGCATTCTTTGTGAACTTGGGGACCAAGGTTTTGCGAGTGCTCTTGACCTCGTGTCGGGTTAACTGTAGTAACTTCTCGCCCTTGGAGGTGGACTCGCTGCGCTCCCCAGTGGTAACTTCACGGGGGCCTGGACGAGTTGCTTCTTAAGGTCTTCCACCTCCAACTCCAGCTCACTAATCTACTCGGTATTTCATTCTACCATCTTGACATCCTATAATGAGCTCGTATAAGAAGGATGATTGAAAATGAAATAAAAAACTATCTAAGTGAAACTTACCACAAAGCTGGAAGCCTTAGCAAGAAGCCTCTTGGTGAATCCTAGCTACAACTCAAGGTCTCCAACTCGCTCCTCTGTAAGATTCCTCTTGGCCTCGGTAGATAAGTACTTCTTACAGAAGCTTAGGTTGCGGCGCGACACAGTGTGGGAGAGTTTAGTGGCATGCAAGTGGGCCTGCGAGCTCTCATATGCGAGGTCTCGCATGGTCTCCATCTCATATAACACCGTACCCTCCCTTCCATATAGCTCATAGGTAAGGGCATAAGCGTCCTCGCTAGATTGGACATGCTCAGCCCAGGAGGGAAGGAAGGAGGATACAAAGACCCTATTCATCTAGTTCCCCTGTATATTAGAGGATCTCCCTTGTTATCTAGGGGCCTCTTCCCCAAGCTAAAGTTAGAGTGTGAATCTGGCACCTCTACCTCGCTTATCACTGTATCATTCTTTATTAAGGGCTCATGATCACTTGACTTGGCTGATTTCTCCTTCTTTGCCATGTTCTTATGCTTCCCCCGCAAGTCGGTAGGGGGAGAGGGGTAAAGATCTACTACGTTCAAGTTCCCCTTACCGCTGATGTATGCGGGTTCACCCATGTCACTGGTGCAGATAGTCACATCGACCTTCACGAGGGCAACCTGGGAGGTCAGCGTTGCCTTGTTTGCATAAGGCGTGTTCACCGAATTTTTGCGCTCGTCTACGAAATAAATAAAAAAGTACAAGTGTTAACCCTTAAGGGGGCGAATAAAGGAAATGGGATTAAGTGAGCAGAATCATACCTTCCCCTTACTACACATAGGGGGCATATTGAGGTTTCACCAAGGCAGTTGACCTCAAATTTTATCCCAATGAAGAACTTGCATAGTTATACCGCTTCGCAGTCCACGCAAGGGGATAGGTAGGTTGACTCTCCCTTCTAAACTGGAGAGTAGGGAGATATTGTCAAGGTCCCCCTTGATGAACAATAACAAATCGTTCCAATGGAGGACCTTATTAGCGATCTCGCAGACTTTCAGCTGCAAGCAGGCAAGGGAGGCGACCCCATCTAAGGTCACCCAAAAGTGGAAGAGCTTACAAAATACTGTGAGGTTGAACTCAACCTTTCCCTCGCACAGGTGGTATGCGAACGCAACACACATTGTGATTTCATTCATTTTACATGTGCGAGTACCATGCAAAAATACTTGAGGAATTGCTTGAATTCTGGTCACAGCAGAAGGTAGATTCCAATGTCAAAGTGCGGTAGAGGGAAGACGACCTCATATTGGTAAAAGGTGTTGGAGGATTCACCTTCCCCAGTGAGCGAAGAACTCGACAGCAGGAGCTCATCCTTGAAGGCAAGATAGTCCCCTTCTGATGCCTTCCCATCAGGGAAGCAGTGGTGGGTGAAATTATGCACGCACTTTCCCCATATATTGGCGGTTTCCGCATTGCCAACCATTGCGAGTCAGTTTAACAAGTAAAATTTGTGAGTTCAAGAAGAAAATAAGTGAAGGATGGGGGTGCATTTAATATGGTATGTAAAAAAGAGGGGTTGGGTATATATAGAAAAAGTTAGGCAAGGAGGGGTAGCGATTATTGGTGCGACACCACTCGCCCTTTACCCCTCTCTCCTACCCGCTCTAGGAGTTCCACCAGCTCGCTCCTAAGAAGCGAGCATGAGCATTCCCGTCATCTAAAATAAGGCATAAAAAATTGAGAAGAAAGAACTCAATAAAACAACATGCGAGCCATATAAAACAAAAATAAAAATCCCCACGAGGTGGGGTTAAGCACAATATAAATAATAAAGTGTTCGGATGTAGTTATTGTTGGATTATGTTGACAGTCAACCGGGCCCACTGCATGGGGTTATGCATTTTTTTATATTATGTTTTTGTGCATTTATTTAGGAGAGAGAGTGTGGTTTTATTTTGCCTATAAATAGGCCCCCCCCTTTGTACATTTTAGTTACTTGAAAAGAGTGGAAATTTGCTCCCCTTATTAACTCCCGCAGGAGAGGCGAGAGAGAGAAACAAAAGTGAGTGAGAGAGCTCACAGGAGAGAGAGAGAGATTAAAGTTAGAGAGAGATAGAGATAGGTAGCTGGCGGGAGAGAGAGGCACAGCGAGAGAGATATATAGAGAGAGAAATAGAGAGAGAGTGCGAGAGCTCACGTGAGAAAGAGAGAAGTTGGCGGGAGTGAGAGTGGTTGGCAGAAATAGAGAGAGAGGGGCGAGAAGTTTTGAGAGAGAAAGAGAGAGTGGCGAGAGAGAGAATATATATTAATTTAGCTTCCGCATTTGAGTTCCCGCAGGAATTTCTTTTTTTTTTTTTTTCTTTCTCTCGCGCCGCGGAGGTGGTGGTGCGAGTTCTCGCCGGAGTTTTTCATACAGGAAGTGGTAGTCCGGTGGTCTCGCCGTGGAAGAGTTCTCGCCGGAGTCTGGTGGTCTCGCCGAAGAGGAGTGAAGCTCGCCGGAAGCTGTCTCTCGCTGCAGCAGCTCGTCGGAGTGGTTTAGTGGATTTGGCGCGCAGTCGTTTCCAACAAGTGGTATCAGAGGGAGGTTACAAACCTTTACGGTGACTCGGAAGGTTTGAAGTAGAGGAAAGATGGAGATGGGAAGCGGGATGCCGGGGCAAGTCCCCAAGTTGAGCAAGACAAATTATGGAAATTGGAGTATCCAGATGCGAGTGCTGCTCGCCTCTAAGGAGCTATGGGATGTTGTGGAGGAAGGTGTCGAGGTGCTTACTGCCGAAGCGGAAGCAGCGTTGACTAACGCTCAGAAGGTGGCGTTGAGGGAAGCAAAGAAGAGGGACAAGAAGGCCCTATTCCTATTGTACCAAGGAGTTGACGAGGCGACGTTTGAGAAGATTTCGGATGCGGAGACATCGAGAGAAGCATGGGAGATACTACAACGCTCCATGCAGGGAGTGGACAAAGCAAAGAAGGTGAAGTTGCAATCACTCCGAGCTCAGTACGAGGTGATGAGGATGCAGAGCTCGGAGAAGGTGGGCGACTACGTGACTCGTCTGCGGACGCTCACGAACGAGATGAAGAGGAATGGGGAGACAATTGAAGATGTTAGTTTCATGGAGAAGCTCTTGAGGTCGATGTCCAAGAAGTTTAGACACGTGGTGGTAGCAATTGAGGAGTCGAAGGACCTCACCACGATGGCGGTGGATGAGCTTGTTGGTTCGCTACAAGCCCATGAGTATCGGATGGTGCAAGATGAGGAAGAGTCGAGTAGCTTGGGAAAAGCACTCCAGACTCAGCTTAACTTTGGAGAAAGCTCAGGAAGAGGAGGAGGCCAGCGAGGCCGAGGCTACCAAGGCAGAGGTAGAGGAGGAAGAGGTGGAAGAGACTTCGGGAGAAATCAGTTCAACCAGGGAGCGGTAGAGCAACATCATGGTTGGAGGCAAGATGCAGGAGGTAGAGGAAGAGGCCAAGGTAGAGGTCAAGGCAGAGGACAGGGAAGAGACCAGGGAAGAGGTCAAGGAAGAGGAGGAAGAGACATGTCCCAGACCCAATGCTACAACTGTGGCAAGTTCGGACACATGAGCTATGACTGCTGGGCTCCCAGGAAGGGTGGTGAAGCCAACCACTATGCGGAAGCTAGCAACACGGGAGGAGACCCGATGATGTTCCTTACCATCCAAGGCGCTGCAGGAGGAAGGAATGGAGTGTGGTACCTAGATACTGGAGCTAGTAACCACATGTGTGGTGAGAAGGAGCTATTCACCAGCCTTGAGGCGAATGGAGGAGATGTCAGTTTTGGAGACGCCTCGAAGATCTCTGTGGAAGGAAGAGGAGTGATCGCGGTTACGATGAATGGGAAGGAGGTGCTCATCAACGACGTCTTCTATGTACCGGGCCTGAGGAGTAACATCCTAAGTCTTGGACAGCTGGTAGAGAAGGGCTATCGTGTCCTGTTGAGGGATAGCACCTTAGCAATGAAGGATAGCCAAGGAAGAGAGGTGGTAAGAGTGAAGATGGCGACGAACCGCCTCTTCCCTCTAAGTTTGGATGCCAAGGAGACGGCATGTCTTGCGAAGACAGGAGAAGAGGAGGAAGCTTGGCTGTGGCACCACCGGATGGGACATCTGGGGTTCACAGGCCTGAAGCTGTTGTCTGGATCCAAGATGGTGGAAGGGCTGCCTATGATCACACCTCCTCAAAGGGTCTGTGAGGCATGCACGAAGGGGAAGCAAAGGAGGGAGACTTTCGAGGGAGGAAAGTCTCGGAGAGCGACAAGGCCATTGGAGTTAGTTCACTCGGACATCGCTGGTCCGTTTGAGACTACTTCAATAGGTGGAAGCAGATACTACATCACGTTCACCGACGACTTCAGCAGGAAGTGTTGGGTGTATTTTCTAAGGGAGAAGGCCGAGGCTCTTGACAAGTTCAGAGAGTTCAAGGCGATGGCTGAGAAAGAGGTTGGGCAGCCACTGAAGGTGCTCCGGACAGATAGAGGTGGGGAGTACACCTCTAGGCTGTTTGATGACTACTGTAGAGAATGGGGGATCTCACACCAGCTGACGGCGGCGTACTCGCCTCAGCAAAACGGAGTGGCGGAAAGAAAGAACCTAACCATTATGAACATGGCGAGGAGCATGGTGAAGGGCAAGGGGTTGCCAAAGAAGTATTGGGCGGAAGCAGTGCAGGTAGCAGTGTACTTGCTGAACCGTTGCCCAACCAAGAGTGTGAAGTTCAAGACACCGTTTGAAGCTTGGTGTGGGAGGAAACCCAGTGTGAAGCACCTGAGGGTCTTCGGGTGCGTAGCTTATGCTCACATCCCGGACCAGAGGAGGAGGAAGCTAGACGATAGAAGTGAGAAGTGCATCTTTGTAGGCTACGCTCCTGCGAGCAAGGCTTACAAGCTGTACAACCCGGTGACGGAGAAGGCCATCATTTCAAGGGATGTGGTGTTTGAAGAAGGAAGCAGCTGGAGTTGGAACGAGGAGCTAAAGAACATCAAGGGGATGTTCTTCGATGATGAAGAAGAAGGAGGTGGTCAGGAAGATGAAGCGGAGATGGGTGGAGCTGAACCACCATCACCACCTAGCGGAGGTTCATGGGGAGCTCTCACCCCTTACTCAAGTGGAACGAGTTCAAGCAGAGGTGGATCTAGTGGAGCTAGCACCAGTGGAACTAAGGATGATCGTCCTCAACCTCGGACAAGGAGGTTGGAGGAGATCTATGAAGAGACGGCGGCAACTCATAATAATTTTTCTTTATACTGTTTGTTTGCAGATGTTGAGCCATGCTCATATGAAGAGGCCGCCAAAGAGAGAACTTGGAGGAAGGCGATGGATGTGGAGATTGCCTCCATCAAGAAGAACGATACCTGGAAGCTGGTAGATGCACCTGCAGGCCACAAACCCCTCGGGTGAAGTGGGTGTATAAGGTGAAGAAAAATAAAGATGGAGGCGTGGAGAAGCACAAAGCGAGGCTAGTCGTAAAGGGCTACCGCCAAGTTCAGGGAGTGAACTATGATGAAGTCTTCGCACCGGTAGCGCGGATAGATACCATCCGGCTGATCATCGCGCTAGCCGCACATCACGGGTGGAAGATAATGCAGATGGACGTGGTCTCTGCTTATTTGAATGGCTACCTGGAGGAGGATGTGTACATCGAGCAGCCTCCAGGGTACGTGGTGAAAGGGCAGGAGAGAAAGGTCTGCAAGCTTGACAAGGCACTCTACGGGCTGAAGCAGGGAGCTAGAGCTTGGAACGGCAGGATAGATGCTTACTTACAGAAGCATGGCTATCAGAAGAGCCCGCATGAGTACGCACTCTACACCAAGGTAGACAAGGACGGAGGCATGATGATTATCTGCCTATACGTGGATGACATAATCTTCACAGGGAACAATGCTGGGATGTATGAAGAGTTTCGCGGTATGATGAAAGGAGAGTTCGAAATGACGGACTTGGGTGAGCTGAGCTACTTTCTGGGAGTAGAGGTGCAGCAGAGAGAAGATGGGATCTTCATATCCCAGAAGAAATACGCGGAGGAGATCTTGAAGAAGTTCAGGATGGAGGATAGTAAGCCTATCTCCACTCCTGCCGATCCGGGGATGAAGCTGAGCAAGGAGTCGAAGGAAGGAGCGGTGGACTCCACCTTATTCAAGAGCTTGGTGGGTAGTCTACGCTACCTGACCTTCACCCGACCGGACATCATGTATGCGGTCGGGGTGGTGAGTAGGCACATGGAGGAGCCAAAGGAAGACCACTTCACTGCCGCGAAGAGGATCCTGAGGTACATCAATGGGACGAGAGGTCATGGACTGAAGTATGGTACTGGAGAAGAGCTGACGCTGGTAGGTTACTCGGACAGTGACTATGGCGGGGATGTCAATGACCGGAAGAGCACTTCCGGATATGCTTTCAATATGGGAACAGGAGTGTTCTCTTGGAGTTCGAAGAAGCAGGCAACGATAGCTCTATCGTCCTGCGAAGCGGAGTACATTGCGGCGGCAGCTGGCACCTGCCAAGCCATCTGGCTAAGGAACCTTTTGGAGAGCTTGCAGCATGGTGTGGATGGGCCAACGACCATGTTGGTGGACAACATGTCGGCCATCCAGCTCGCGAAGAACCCGGTACTACACGGGAGGAGCAAACACATCGATACAAGGTATCACTTCCTGAGAGAGCAGGTGGAGCTGAAGACCGTGGAGGTCAAGTATTGCCCGACCGGAGAGCAAGTGGCGGATATCTTTACCAAGGCGTTGAAGGTGGACACGTTCCTAAAGCTCAAAGGCAAACTCGGCATGCTATGCCAAGTTTGAGGGGGAGTTTGTTGGATTATGTTGACAGTCAACCGGGCCCACTGCATGGGGTTATGCATTTTTTTATATTATGTTTTTGTGCATTTATTTAGGAGAGAGAGTGTGGTTTTATTTTGCCTATAAATAGGCCCCCCCCTTTGTACATTTTAGTTACTTGAAAAGAGTGGAAATTTGCTCCCCTTATTAACTCCCGCAGGAGAGGCGAGAGAGAGAAACAAAAGTGAGTGAGAGAGCTCACAGGAGAGAGAGAGAGATTAAAGTTAGAGAGAGATAGAGATAGGTAGCTGGCGGGAGAGAGAGGCACAGCGAGAGAGATATATAGAGAGAGAAATAGAGAGAGAGTGCGAGAGCTCACGTGAGAAAGAGAGAAGTTGGCGGGAGTGAGAGTGGTTGGCAGAAATAGAGAGAGAGGGGCGAGAAGTTTTGAGAGAGAAAGAGAGAGTGGCGAGAGAGAGAATATATATTAATTTAGCTTCCGCATTTGAGTTCCCGCAGGAATTTCTTTTTTTTTTTTTTTCTTTCTCTCGCGCCGCGGAGGTGGTGGTGCGAGTTCTCGCCGGAGTTTTTCATACAGGAAGTGGTAGTCCGGTGGTCTCGCCGTGGAAGAGTTCTCGCCGGAGTCTGGTGGTCTCGCCGAAGAGGAGTGAAGCTCGCCGGAAGCTGTCTCTCGCTGCAGCAGCTCGTCGGAGTGGTTTAGTGGATTTGGCGCGCAGTCGTTTCCAACAGTTATAAGAAAAAAGGAAAGAGAGAAAAGATAACATTCTAGCATTCGTAAGGAGTAGGGAGGACTTAAGCAGGATTACTGAGGGTGCCACCAACAGACACCCCGACCCCGCATTCTCTGGGCCTCGCCACGCGGTGGCATGCTCACGTACTGCAATGACTTCTTATTGTACTGTGCATGCACAGTCTTTAATTCACTTGAGGTGACACTCCAATGACGTTGTGTCACCTCCCGCGATCTGGTGCACCTCCCCTACGAGTAATGTGCAGTCCCCCTCCAGAGTTTCCATTCACTGCTCCAGGGAGAGGATGTGAGGGAAAAGATCATTCTCGCTCGAAGCCCTCTCTTCCTGGAGCTCACGAAGCATGAATTCGCGCTTTCGGATCACCCTTGCCATGCAAATTTTTAGATCTCCAATGGTGGAGGGTCTCCCAAGAAGTCATTAATCATGTCAGGGGGGCGGGCACTGAGTTGATCCCTGCATAATCTGACTTGTCAGCTACCGAAATCTTATTTTGATTTGATAAGGTTGGATAAAAGTTAGCGCGAGGGAAGAACTTGATAAATAAAAAAAAATCAAACACATTAAACTTACCATGTGATGTCCCAACTTACCATGGCAATGAGGATAGGGCTCGTAATGACGACATGAGCGTAACCTTGGCAGCCCGCCAAAAGGGTTGGGGAGGGTAAGTACCATGAACTTCCTCACACCCACTCGCGGAAGGACTTAGTCAGGTCTATGTGTCACAAGGGACACACCAAGGTTGGGAGCATTACTCGATGGGGTGATAACCATGTTAGAGAGCCACTGCGTGATGTCATGAGCGGTGACTTTGATAGCGGGGGCATTCCAAGAAGATTGATGAAAGGGGTGACTACGAAGGTAAATATATGGTTAGTTGTACTCTTAAAGTGCAAGTTTAGGATGAGGAGATAGTTTGTCACTTACCAGTCACCTAGGGGAAATCGTCACGGCTCACTTGAGTTCTTGCGCCCTCCTGGTCATCATCAACCCATCCTCACATATCATTCTCAATGGCGAGGTTGTGCTATGAGATCTTTTGGTTGTGAACTGGAGGGATTTGATAAAATAAAATGGAAAGTGATAGAGTTGAGAAGGGACTCTCACCTGCTCAGATAACCCGAGACCCAGGTAAAACCTGGGTTATTGTAGCTTGTGCATGTTCGTCACCTATCCCCTGAACTAGCGCCTAAACTTCTTAGTGGTCCTTTGCTCCCTATGCCTAGAAGGAGTGCATGAGGAGTGCTTAGCGAGAAAGGCAACAAGGCTAGAAGAGACCGCTTTTTTCCTTAAGGGCGGCGAGGTGAGCGATAATGTCTATAGATAGCGATATATTGGAGAGGAAATGATCGGCTAGGAGGAAGTAAGGAGATGAGATGTAGGGGACTCTTTTAGTTGCCTCCACTCCCCCTTGGTATATATAACCCCTAGTCTGCCCACTAAAAGTTTCCCTCTAAATTAGGTCACTCACTGTCACAACCCGCATTTTCTCCGCATTAAAATGATATATTAGAGTAAGAGAAAACATGCGTCATGATTCCACACAGTGCAAGAGATAATTTCAGGCGCTTAGGCAAAAAATCGAACCTAACACTTTGTAACATTCCGATTCGCGCTAGGCCCCTTGTGCGTGTATTTGGCGTCAGGAGAGCTGGGGTAGGATCAAGGGGGTGCATGCGATCAGGTGTGCACTCGCGGAGAACAAGGAATTAAGTTGAAAATTGTGTTGAGTATGACACGGGTAGGGACACAAGCGTGTCCCTACCCGTGTGAAGTGGAGCTGAGTGTCCATGGCATTGAGTGGTAATAAAAGGGCGTTGAGTGGTTTGTCTCGAGTAGGACACGGGTAGGGACACGAGTGTGTCCCTACCCGTGTGCCATGCCTTGGCTGCATAGCGATGAGTGATCAGTCCCGAGAAGGACATGGGTAGAGACACGACCGTGTCTCTACCCGTGTACGAATGACACAGGTAGCGACACGGGCGTGTCCCTACCCGTATGCTTCAAGCCCAGGTCGACGAGAAGTGTCCCGACCAGGACACGGGTATTGACACGGCCACAACCACGATCATGTCACCTGGACATGGGTACCGACACAGGCATGTCATTACCCGTGTAAGAGCACAAAACGGCAGTCGCGCCGCTTCACACCAGCAGGATACGGGTAAGGACACGGCCGTGTCCCTACCCGTGTCACTTCTGTATAAAAATGAAAAGTAAAACCCTAGCAGTTTTCACTCTTCATTCCAGCCCTTTTTCCTGAGAGAACTTCCTGGAGGAGGAGATCTTGCATGAGAAAACCTTGGAGGAGGAGAAACGCCACCACCGTCAAGGAAAAAGCAATGCCGCCGAGGAGGATGACAAGATCCATGGCAGGAAATGGTGGTATCGCTGGAAATGAGGTGAGCTTCCTCCCCTCTCCCTTGGTTCTAGATCCTTAGATATTCTTAGGTGAGACATCGACTCAAATGAGTCTTGATGTATGAGAAGAAGGTTTCTTAGGAAGGCCTATCTAGAATTTTTGTTCTAACGTCTAGTCATCTTCAACCTCCCATTCTTCAAAGTGATGATGGGGGTGGATTCGTGAAGAGGAATGGCCTTGAGAGGGAGAATAAGGGTGGAGGAACTTCTGGTTGCGATTTGGGGTGATCGGCTTGAGTAGGAAGATGAACCGATGACGTTCATTCTGCTTCAAGATGCGTGCAGAATCTGTGTTCTGCACGCAGCGGCTTTCTTGGATGTTTTCAGGCAAGAAATGGTCTGATCTGGGCTTTCGACTAAACACGAAAGTTTAAGCCCTCGAAATTACCTTTTCAATGGGTGGTTACAATCCTTCGGGTGAAGCCTGTAGCCACGGGAATGTCCTATTTAAGTTAGGGGCTGTCAACTAAGCGAACAGAAATTGTATTCTGTACGCTGCAGGTTTTGGAGCACATTTCATATAGGTTATAGTCATATCTTGATTGTAGACTGAACATGAAAGTTTTAGCCAATGGAAATTCCTTTCCATCGAGGGATTACACGTACTCACCGGATTCCTATAGCCACGGGAATCTTTGGTTAAAGTCGCTGTCCAGATTATTGCTTCACCTAAATTTCTGGGTAGTGTATAACATGGATTTAGATTAAGTGGAATTAATGTTGCAATCTAATTCGAGGTTCGGGTGAACTCTTTTATGATAACCACCATAGTGTTGTGAAGGTTGAAGTTTGTTAATTTGAATTCATATAACGAGTTGTTAAGCAAGCTTGAATCGAACGAAATGGCTTGATATAAATTGGTAGATTATCATTTATGCGCAATTTGTTTTATGATGTTGAAATCATTCGGTATGACATATAGATGAATAAACTATGGCCATAAGTATGTTGAATTGATGGAATGAAATTTAGTAGTCCAATGCTTAGAGTGTCGTCTCCCTACAGGTAGCATTGTGGAAGTTAGTAAGTGCGGCGTTGGCTGTCACTAGTCAGGATGGTGTCTAGATGAGTAAAATTGGACGGTTGGGCTTGTCCCTCAGTGTTCATGTCCCGGGGCTCCTTCTGTGCCAAGTGGATGGTTGTGCTTGGTCCTCGTGCTTTCTCCGAGGCTCCTTCCATGCCACGGTGTAGTGGAATTGAATGCGGCGTAAGTCGACACGCGGTGTCGTAATCCTGGGTTAAGGATAGTGTGGCAGGTCTATGGGCTCGCCAATCATCACACCAATGGGAGTTGACAGATAGACTTTGGGAGATTGGGCTTGTACCTCGGTGTTCATTTCCCAGGGCGCCATCCGTACCAAGTGAACGGTTGGGCTTGACCCTCGTGCTTATTTCCGAGGTTCCTTTCGTGTCACGTATAGGCCAGTTCAGGGCTAGGATCTTGGTGCAAATCTACCAAAGAGAACCCGCTGGGCCGTTGTACATATAACGGTCCAGGCCCGCCAACCCTGCGGGACCCAGCTGGCACCGCCGGCCTACCAGAGTCCAGACCCGGGCCCACTACTGGTAGTCAGCCTATCACATCAAGCCTGCAGGCCAATGCACCCCAACCCCTCTCCATCCAGGCGGGTTGTTGGTGGCCGTAGCCCCCCTTAGATGAGTCAAACTCGATAGTCAAGCCCGCACTACGGGGACTTCCCAGGAGGTCACCCATCCCAGTACTACTCCAGCCCGAGCACGCTTAACTATGGAGTTCTTTCAACTCTCATCACCAACTGAGCTGCAGATCAGTTGGTGATGAGAGTTGAAAGAACTCCATAGTTAAGCGTGCTCGGGCTGGAGTAGTACTGGGATGGGTGACCTCCTGGGAAGTCCCCGTAGTGCGGGCTTGACTATCGAGTTTGACTCATCTAAGGGGGGCTACGGCCACCAACAACCCGCCTGGATGGAGAGGGGTTGGGGTGCATTGGCCTGCAGGCTTGATGTGATAGGCTGACTACCAGTAGTGGGCCCGGGTCTGGACTCTGGTAGGCCGGCGGTGCCAGCTGGGTCCCGCAGGGTTGGCGGGCCTGGACCGTTATAAAAAGTGCACTTTTTATAACGGTCCAGGCCCGCCAACCCGCGGGACCCAGCTGGCACCGCCGGCCCACCAGTAGTCCAGACCCGGGCCCACTACTGGTAGTCAGCCTATCACATCAAGCCTGCAGGCCAATGCACCCCAACCCCTCTCCATCCACAGGCGGGTTGTTGGTGGCCGTAGCCCCCCTTAGATGAGTCAAACTCGATAGTCAAGCCCGCACTACGGGGACTTCCCAGGAGGTCACCCATCCCAGTACTACTCCAGCCTGAGCACGCTTAACTATGGAGTTCTTTCAACTCTCATCACCAAGCGAGCTGTAACATCCCATTTCCAATTAGGCCCCCCCTAAGAATAACTTTGGGCTTGCCTGGGCCATGGCAAGACCATAGGGAACCAAATAGACCAAATGGGCTTAGGAGTCTAGTAGAGACTCATTTTGGGCTGCAAATAGCAAGTTTCCAAAACACTGAGTTTGGGTGACCTAGTGAGTTCAAACTGACTCTAGGGCATTTCTAGACCCAATGTGGGGCCAATGAGTCACCATAGACTCAATGGGGTCAATACTAGTGGCCAAATTAACCCAAGCCAACCCTAACCCTAAAATGGTCAAAGTGCCCTTCCTAAGGGCCATGTGACCTCCAGGGGGCCAACTCAACTCCAACTAACCCTACCTAGGCCTTAGGGGAGTCCAATGGGTCACTAAAGACCCATTGATGTGGACCCAAAGAGTCAAAATGACCAAGTCAACATTTAACCCAAGTCAAGTCAACTTAGCCCATTTGGGTTAACCCAAGTTCAAGCCCCCCCCCCCCTCTTAGGCTAAGCCTAATGACATTATTAATGTAAGGTATTAGGGCTGCCAATAACCTAGTTCCTTGACCAGTCAACTAGGTGACTAGGAGAGAGAAAGAGAAGCCTAAATTTGAGAAATAATAGAGGAGAGAGAAAGAGTAAAGGATCATTCATGGTGGGCCCCTCTCTTATATTTCATTTGAAGTATCATAATTTGTAGTGGGCTGCCAATAGAATAAAAAGGAAGACATTACATGGGGGCTTCATTTGGAGGAAGAGAGAGAGAAAGAGAGAGAGAAGAAAAATAGGAGAGAGAAAATAATAGGTTCATGGAGAAGATGAGCCTCCCTCACTCTTGTGAGTTCATGTAAAAAAATTAAATGGCCTTAGTGGGCTGCCATTAGAGGGGTGAGATGAGGAGTTTTCAGTTTGGGGGTGACAAGGAGAGAGAGAGGAAGAGAGAGAAAGGAAATAATGGTGGGAGGAGAGAGAAATATTGAAAGAGAAGTTGAAGGGGGTGGGGCTCGGCCAAGAGAGGCTGAAAGCATGCCTTTATGGCTGCATTCAACTCCTCTAGAGAAGAGGAGTAGATGCAGCCGTTTCCCAGCCTTCAAGAGGGCTGTTTCACCCCCCCTCCACCTTGGCCGAAACCCCCATTTATGGCCATTAATGGCTTTCTTCATAACAGCCATGACCCTCCCCCTCCCCTCTCTACCTTTTTAAACCCCCATCAGTGAGCCAAGGAGAGGCTTTCGAATCCCTAACAGAAGAGCAAGTGGTGGCCGGAGCTTGAGAAGAAGGAAAACGCCGCCGCCGCCGTCGCCATGGCCCCTCGTCGATCTACACGTTGCATGGCCGCCGGGAAGGTCCTCCCTCACTCCTTTTTCCATGCTTAGATCCTAGGGATGTTTAGAAGGGGCTTTCATGATCAAACTATTCGGATCCAAGTTTTAAATTTAGAAAAATCTGCCATTGTTTTTGGGTTTTTGGAGCTCTCGGGTAGGGCGGCGCCGCCACCTCCGGCCGCCCTAGCTCCGGCCAAGGGGATCCCCCACCACCGGGAACACATAGGAGGTGTTTCCCGGCGGTGGCGCCGCCTCTGGCCGCCGGGTTGTGGCCCGTGAAACACCTCCTCCACGGCCTAAAATTAGGTTAATTCGGGGAAGATGAGCAGCAGGCGTCGGATACGCTTTAAGATCCGTGCAGATCAATCAAACATTATATTTCTATTTTTCTGATTTCTGTATTCTGTTTTAAAACAGTTTTACTGTAGTTGGATTTTAGGCCCCTTAAGGGCACCTTATGGAAAAACATGTAACATGAAAATTGTAGGTATTTAAAATACCTACAATTTGATATGTGTTATGAAAAATTTGGAGGAAAACTGAGCCCTGTAGGGCCATTTGAATAAGGGTGTGTCCTAATCATTAGGGCAGATCTTTGTAAAATTATTTTAGGCCCTTTAGAGGCATGATCAACAAATATGACCAACATGGAAGTTGTAGGTATTTTCAATACCTACAGTTTGATAGGTTATAGGAAAAATTTGGATGAGTAGGCTGACCTGTAGAGTCTTTTTCGTGAAGCCTATACCCTACAAGTTAGGGCAGATCACTGTAGGAGAAATTTAGGGCACCCCTAGGGATTTTCAGGGGGTGTGACCTTCAGAGAAGTTGTAGGTATTTTGAATACCTACAGTTTGATATGTGATGGGTAAAATGTGGATGAGTGGTCTGCCCTGTAGAGTCATTTTAGTGAGGGCTATACCCTACAAGTTAGGGCAGATCACTGTAGGAGAATTTTAGGGCACCCCTAGGGATTTTCAGGGGATGTAACCAGCAGATAAGTTGTAGGTATTTCAAATACCTACAGTTTGATATGTAATGGAAAAATATAGGACAAGCCTACAGACCTGTAGGGCCATTTTCCTAGGGTAGGTCCTATATGTAGGGCAGATTTTAGGATGGATCCCCACACTTAACCCTTGGTCCAAATCCTCTGAATTTTGGACAGGGGCTTAACCTAACATAAACCTAGCTCCTGTAAATATTGGAGGCAATTTGGGATAAGGTAGCTTAGGGTTTTGCCCTAAACCTAGAAAAGTTAGGGTTAGAACATTTAAGGGTCAAATGACCTCCATACCCTTCCAATTTTTGGTGAGGTGTCCCTGGTATATATATCTAGGCCTGGTTCAAATTTCAACTCATTTGGTTGAGTTTTGAATAGGAAACCACCAAGCCCTAGTTTGGTCCTAGGGAAGGGTAATATGGGAAAAAGGGGACTTGTGGCAATTTGGTGGTCAACTCACCTCAACAGAGGTTGAAGTTGTGACCAATGGGTTAGGATGATCCTAAGAACCCTTGGGGAGCAAAGGAGATGTGTTAGGGTGGATTTACCCTAGGGCCCAGGTACAAACCCAAAGTGAGGACTTTTGGGGGTTTGTGAAGGACATAGGGGCAAATGCTCTTGTATGGCCTTGATATTTGGTGGAGAGGTGGTTAATGAATATTTAACCCTCTGGTTATAATCTTAGAGAATTTTAAGGTAGCTAGGTACCTCAAATCCTAAACCCTAGTTTTAGGGTAGAAGGGCCTTTAGGGTCAAAACAGTAATTTAACTCATCTAAAAGCCATGAAACTTGGGTAGTGTACTTCTTGGGTTTAGGGAAGTCTTTGGGAAGTAATATTGAGAGCCTTGGGATTCAATACATAATAGTTCCTTCATATCTCACAAAAATAGGCTTTTGGGTATGTTAATTAATTTGATTTCTATGGTTGATTAATGGATATGAAATTTTGGCAGAGAGCTTTTTAGGTTCTTATACATATGCTTGAATTTTTCTGGAATTATTAACTGATTATTTTAAGTACTTCATTCACAAGCCATTGATTTTCTAAAGATAGTCAAATAATTATTATGGGTTGTTCCCTCACTGAAATCTGGTGTAACTTAGGCAAATGAGTTTTTATGACCTCTTACATCTCTGGTAATTATTGTAGAATTTTTGAATCTATAAACATAGGGGTTGATTCACAAGGCTTGCAATTTGTAGAATTTATAAATGATTTTTAAATAATATTTTTAGGCCTTGTAAAATTATAATTTTTGGTCAGTAAACATTTATGGACATTGTAGAGCCCTGGTAATTTTCTTATAACTTTATGATGAATGAAAGTAGTACCTCATGCTCAAAATCACACATGGCTTTAATTTCTGGATAATTAAATAAATATTAAATTATTTAGGAAAAATTTGGAAGTGCTGGATTTAAATTATAAAAGTCATGATAGGCCCTTAGTAATTATCTTAGGGTGTTTGGATGAGAAATTGATGCACTTCCTATCATACTTGTTGATTTGCTCAAGTTGGTCTGCATATAGTGAAATCATAGAAATTGTAATACCATGGTCATAGGGCGACAAATCATGTGTAAATGCCGTGGCAAGATGATTCGGAGGTTATCAATGAAATTGGGTATGGGATAGTGGTTAGGTTAACTAAGGATGGGTGGAGCTCGGGTTCGACGGAACATCGTCTTTCCTGGGAGCGGGTAAAGGAGTTAAAACACATTAGGGTTAGAACCAGAGTAACATTAAGAGTTTGGGAACGGGGTATTAACCAACCAAAAATAAGTGCCTTGCGAAAGGGAACTTCGGGCCGTAATGCACCGTCTTGGTTCCTAGTGCCCCTTGAGAGCCCTTCACGGGGTATGCCGGGGGCAGTCCTGGGCTAACGTAAACTGTAATAACAAACCGACAAGAGTAACTTAGTAACTAGGGCTGCACTTTTCACAACACGGTTGGCACAAGAAGGTTGATGGGAGCTACGGCTCGGTTGATTTGGAAACGGACGGGATGGTCCGGGGAGCTTCGGCTCGGTTGATTTGGAGACGGACGTTTTTGTCCGGGGAGCTTCGGCTCGGTTTTGTGCGCTTACGGTTTAACTTGCATGTGCATAAAATAGGAAAAGTTAAGGTGGTGGGTCTTTCGATATCGGGGAGTTCGATTGCACCGACACCGATATCGTTGACTCGGCGGGGTGATTAGCACTCCGCCAAAAGAAGTCCGGTGCGCCAGCCGGCAAGAGTACGCAGGCGTCCGCTTTGTGCACCAAGCGTTGAGGCGTACGATAGGTCAGACCAGTGTGCTTTACTGGTTTTGGAGGTGGGCGAGGCCCAACCCACCGCTTCCGTTTGCCACTACGGAGGTATCCTGGGAGGTAACGGCTCCGAAAGGGGAACTAAAGGTCTGTGTGCACAGAGTCGGGTGTGTGAGTTGCACTGCATGACATAACATACCCACCATATAGTTGCATATCATATCATTCATAACAACCTCGACACCTAAAGTATAAGTGGAATGGGACGCTTATACTTTAGGACTTGCAAAACGACCCCTTGGTCTATAAGCTTGTGTGGGCAAGTTTATAAATCAAAGGTTAATTTCAATATATATATGTTGCTGTTTGATAACCGACACCCCAACGTATAAGTGGTATGGGACACTTTATACGATGGGAGCCTTGCAAAAGATCCCTTGGCTTATGTGTACTCACATAAGTGAAGGTTTAAAATTACCTTACTTATTTTCCTTCTTGTTTGACCTATTACAACACTTAAGTTTTATATTGCTCCCCTGTTATAACTTGCTAGTTAGGTCCACCGTCATCTGCTTTTGACTACTCTCCACTTTCATGTCCTCCCCTTTCTTCCTCTCCGCCCGGTGCCTTAGAGCGTGGGGGAAGGGGTGGGGGATGATAGGACTTAGTCTTTTAGACTAACGGTTTTCGAACCATATCATTTTAGGGGATCGTGGAGCCCAGCATGGAGGAGCAGCCCCAGAGATCGGTGCGCCTAGAGGTGGGGCAGTCTAGCTCCGGAGTTCACACCGCCGGGACCGTGAGTCTCGATCCTTGAGTAGTTTCTGATTCGCTTCCGCATGAGAGACTTGTAGTGAGGATATTTTGTACCGGGCATAAGCCCGTAATTATATTACTCTGATGTTTCTGTGGACACTCCCTTCGTGGAGTTTTATTATATCTATATGTGATTTTTATTATTGTGGACTGCATTGCTTTTACTTCAATAATTGTGCTACTTCTGTGATCGAATTTGGCCGGCAGAATCGGCGCCTTGTGGTGATGACCTTTCGGGACGTGAAGGAGTCACCGCAAAGCGGCGGTTCTGGGCCTAAGACCCCGGTGGTTTAAAAAAGAAAAAAAAAGGGGGTCTTACAAGTGGTATCATCGATCAGAAGGAAGTAGCAGTCCACTAACCCTGGGTCACCCCCGCTCGAGTTTAGTTTGGGGACAAACTAAGCAGCGGAAGCAGTGGTGTGCCCATATGGGGAATCACATGTAAATTGTCCACTTTCCATCCATTCCATTTGTACATTAGCTAACAATTGGAATTCTTATTTGTAGCCTGCGGCAAACCCTGTCCCCAGCAGGGAGCACCTCCGGTTGCAAAGACCTCTTCTTGTAATTCTCTAGTCAATAGGTTAGACTCAACCGCTAGGATACGTGACTAACCCGACAACTTATACTGTGCCCTAGTCCGAATCAGACCCTAAGTATGAATTTGGTTAGGTAAGGAGATACCCAATGAAAATAAAGCAGGAGTTTAGCAAGAGAATGACTACCGAAGACATAAACTCAGGTGTCCCTACTATCCCGATCAAGGATTACTCAAACTGTCAGGACGGCCATAAGGAGAATTGAGGCCAATTATACATTAGCAGAATGGTAGAAGACAAGTAGTCTTAACCCTCATACCGGTAATAAGACTACTCGGAGACAACCACCAAGACAAACACCGAAGGTCGGATAGGAATTCAAGTTCGGAAGATACCCATTTGGGATTAGGAACATTTTGACCGGGATAAGGTTGTCATAAATGTGACTCAGAGAACTTTATGTATGAAGTATATTAACAAGTTTCAGGTTGGAACCCTAAGTCGAAGATTGATGCCCTAGGGATTGTGCACCCAACTAGGACGGAGATAACATGGTAATATAAAAGATGCTTAGCCCAAGGTAGGTAGGGGCTTATCTTTTGTTTATTGGGGGCTAAACTTTTGTTTATTGGGCAAATTAGTATTGGCTTGGGTTCCCTCAGACCAAGTTTAGGGAAGGTGGCACTTCCGAAGCTGGGCCCCAAGTTATGTCCATGGAGCTAGTCCGGTCATTCGGAGATATGCAGACATCCCTAGTGTCCAAAGATGACCCAGTTCTGTATAGAGAGTATCTGGCATCGATAGTGGCCATAGACGATATTCGGGATCGCATTCGGGACGGACAGAGGACAGATGCGTGGGCAGAGCCGATGTTCCGAGCCTTGGAGGAAGGTTCGACAGGAGATTATTCCCTGAGGGATGGTTTGCTCCACTTCAGAGGCAGAGTATATATACCCGCAGGAGGTCAGATCCGAGAGGATATTTTGACGGAGGCGCATTGCAGCCGGTACTCCGTGCACCCGGGGATCACAAAGATGACCGCTGATTTGAAGAGGACGATGTTTTGGCCGGGCATGAAGAAGGACATTACGTACTTCGTGACCCATTGCGAGGCGTGTCAGTTGGTGAAGGCGGAGTGCAGGAACCCCGCAGGACTATTGCAGCCACTCCCGGTGCCGGAGTGGAAGTTCGACGACATAGCGATGGATTTCATACATGGTCTTCCCCGGTCTCGGACAGGGAACGACTCGATTTGGGTGATTGTCGATCGGCTGACGAAGGTGGCCCGCTTTGTGCCGATCAGGAAGGATGACTCGGTGGGAGTGCTGGTACGGAAGTTTGTGGAGCAGTATGTCCGATATCATGGCGTGCCCCGGATGATAGTGTCGGACCGCGATGGACGGTTTACATCCAGGGAGTGGCGGTCAGTGCAGGCATATTTGGGCACCCGGTTGGCTTTTAGCACGGCCTTCCACCCTCAGACGGACGGGCAGACCGAGCGCACCAACAGGACCTTGGAGGACTTACTACGGCTGTGTATACTAGACCGAGGGGAGCCGTGGGAGAAGATGTTGCCGTTGGTTGAGTTCTCCTACAATAATAGCTACCAGTCCAGCATCAGGATGGCGCCTTATGAGGCCTTATATGGAAGGAGATGTAGGACCCCGCTTTCTTGGGTACAGGACGAGGATCCGAAGCTGCTGGGATCGGATTTCGTTGAAGACACCGAGGCTCAGGTGAGGCTGATCAGAGAAAGGATGCTGGAGGCGCAGAGCAGACAAGCAAAATACTATGACGCTCGGCATCGTCAGGTGGAGTTCCGGGTAGGAGATCGAGTGTTCTTGAAGATCCGGCCCATGCACGGAGTCTCACGGGTGCGCGGTCGGAGGAAGAAACTCAGCCCTAGGTATATGGGCCCTTACCGGATCCTGGAGCGGATCGGACCCTTAGCCTACAGGCTAGAATTGCCACCAGAGCTGGCAGCTCTACACGACGTCTTCCACATCTCTTCGCTGAGAAGGGCTCTACTACGCCCGGAGCAGCGAATTTTGACCGCAGAAGGGCCGGTAGCTTCAGACCGATCTGTTCACTTGGAGCCGGTTCGGATCGATGACAAAGGAGTGCGGATCTTGCGCCGTAAGAAGATTCCCTTAGTCAAGGTTCTGTGGAGAAATCACGGTCAGGAGGAGCACACCTGGGAACCACAGGACTTGATGCAGCAAAAGTACCCGGAGCTTTTCAGTCAGGTAACCCTCCCAACTCCTCAAGTAATTTAAAGTTTTCCTTCCTATTTACAATTATTCGTAGAATAATCTAAGAAGGTATAGGCTAAACTTTTTGTTTATTGGGGACTAGCCCGTAAATGTTGATATCGTAGGCACTGCAAACCATATGGGATGTTACAAGCTTAACTTATGCCGGTAGTGATCCCCCGTAGACTTAACCTTAATTTCGGGGACGAAATTTTTGTTTTGTTTATTGGGATTTGTAACATCCCATTTCCAATTAGGCCCCCCCTAAGAATAACTTTGGGCTTGCCTGGGCCATGGCAAGACCATAGGGAACCAAATAGACCAAATGGGCTTAGGAGTCTAGTAGAGACTCATTTTGGGCTGCAAATAGCAAGTTTCCAAAACACTGAGTTTGAGTGACCTAGTGAGTTCAAACTGACTCTAGGGCATTTCTAGACCCAATGTGGGGCCAATGAGTCACCATAGACTCAATGGGGTCAATACTAGTGGCCAAATTAACCCAAGCCAACCCTAACCCTAAAATGGTCAAAGTGCCCTTCCTAAGGGCCATGTGACCTCCAGGGGGCCAACTCAACTCCAACTAACCCTACCTAGGCCTTAGGGGAGTCCAATGGGTCACTAAAGACCCATTGATGTGGACCCAAAGAGTCAAAATGACCAAGTCAACATTTAACCCAAGTCAAGTCAACTTAGCCCATTTGGGTTAACCCAAGTTCAAGCCCCCCCCCCTCTTAGGCTAAGCCTAATGACATTATTAATGTAAGGTATTAGGGCTGCCAATAACCTAGTTCCTTGACCAGTCAACTAGGTGACTAGGAGAGAGAAAGAGAAGCCTAAATTTGAGAAATAATAGAGGAGAGAGAAAGAGTAAAGGATCATTCATGGTGGGCCCCTCTCTTATATTTCATTTGAAGTATCATAATTTGTAGTGGGCTGCCAATAGAATAAAAAGGAAGACATTACATGGGGGCTTCATTTGGAGGAAGAGAGAGAGAAAGAGAGAGAGAAGAAAAATAGGAGAGAGAAAATAATAGGTTCATGGAGAAGATGAGCCTCCCTCACTCTTGTGAGTTCATGTAAAAAAATTAAATGGCCTTAGTGGGCTGCCATTAGAGGGGTGAGATGAGGAGTTTTCAGTTTGGGGGTGACAAGGAGAGAGAGAGGAAGAGAGAGAAAGGAAATAATGGTGGGAGGAGAGAGAAATATTGAAAGAGAAGTTGAAGGGGGTGGGGCTCGGCCAAGAGAGGCTGAAAGCATGCCTTTATGGCTGCATTCAACTCCTCTAGAGAAGAGGAGTAGATGCAGCCGTTTCCCAGCCTTCAAGAGGGCTGTTTCACCCCCCCTCCACCTTGGCCGAAACCCCCATTTATGGCCATTAATGGCTTTCTTCATAACAGCCATGACCCTCCCCCTCCCCTCTCTACCTTTTTAAACCCCCATCAGTGAGCCAAGGAGAGGCTTTCGAATCCCTAACAGAAGAGCAAGTGGTGGCCGGAGCTTGAGAAGAAGGAAAACGCCGCCGCCGCCGTCGCCATGGCCCCTCGTCGATCTACACGTTGCATGGCCGCCGGGAAGGTCCTCCCTCACTCCTTTTTCCATGCTTAGATCCTAGGGATGTTTAGAAGGGGCTTTCATGATCAAACTATTCGGATCCAAGTTTTAAATTTAGAAAAATCTGCCATTGTTTTTGGGTTTTTGGAGCTCTCGGGTAGGGCGGCGCCGCCACCTCCGGCCGCCCTAGCTCCGGCCAAGGGGATCCCCCACCACCGGGAACACATAGGAGGTGTTTCCCGGCGGTGGCGCCGCCTCTGGCCGCCGGGTTGTGGCCCGTGAAACACCTCCTCCACGGCCTAAAATTAGGTTAATTCGGGAAGATGAGCAGCAGGCGTCGGATACGCTTTAAGATCCGTGCAGATCAATCAAACATTATATTTCTATTTTTCTGATTTCTGTATTCTGTTTTAAAACAGTTTTACTGTAGTTGGATTTTAGGCCCCTTAAGGGCACCTTATGGAAAAACATGTAACATGAAAATTGTAGGTATTTAAAATACCTACAATTTGATATGTGTTATGAAAAATTTGGAGGAAAACTGAGCCCTGTAGGGCCATTTGAATAAGGGTGTGTCCTAATCATTAGGGCAGATCTTTGTAAAATTATTTTAGGCCCTTTAGAGGCATGATCAACAAATATGACCAACATGGAAGTTGTAGGTATTTTCAATACCTACAGTTTGATAGGTTATAGGAAAAATTTGGATGAGTAGGCTGACCTGTAGAGTCTTTTTCGTGAAGCCTATACCCTACAAGTTAGGGCAGATCACTGTAGGAGAAATTTAGGGCACCCCTAGGGATTTTCAGGGGGTGTGACCTTCAGAGAAGTTGTAGGTATTTTGAATACCTACAGTTTGATATGTGATGGGTAAAATGTGGATGAGTGGTCTGCCCTGTAGAGTCATTTTAGTGAGGGCTATACCCTACAAGTTAGGGCAGATCACTGTAGGAGAATTTTAGGGCACCCCTAGGGATTTTCAGGGGATGTAACCAGCAGATAAGTTGTAGGTATTTCAAATACCTACAGTTTGATATGTAATGGAAAAATATAGGACAAGCCTACAGACCTGTAGGGCCATTTTCCTAGGGTAGGTCCTATATGTAGGGCAGATTTTAGGATGGATCCCCACACTTAACCCTTGGTCCAAATCCTCTGAATTTTGGACAGGGGCTTAACCTAACATAAACCTAGCTCCTGTAAATATTGGAGGCAATTTGGGATAAGGTAGCTTAGGGTTTTGCCCTAAACCTAGAAAAGTTAGGGTTAGAACATTTAAGGGTCAAATGACCTCCATACCCTTCCAATTTTTGGTGAGGTGTCCCTGGTATATATATCTAGGCCTGGTTCAAATTTCAACTCATTTGGTTGAGTTTTGAATAGGAAACCACCAAGCCCTAGTTTGGTCCTAGGGAAGGGTAATATGGGAAAAAGGGGACTTGTGGCAATTTGGTGGTCAACTCACCTCAACAGAGGTTGAAGTTGTGACCAATGGGTTAGGATGATCCTAAGAACCCTTGGGGAGCAAAGGAGATGTGTTAGGGTGGATTTACCCTAGGGCCCAGGTACAAACCCAAAGTGAGGACTTTTGGGGGTTTGTGAAGGACATAGGGGCAAATGCTCTTGTATGGCCTTGATATTTGGTGGAGAGGTGGTTAATGAATATTTAACCCTCTGGTTATAATCTTAGAGAATTTTAAGGTAGCTAGGTACCTCAAATCCTAAACCCTAGTTTTAGGGTAGAAGGGCCTTTAGGGTCAAAACAGTAATTTAACTCATCTAAAAGCCATGAAACTTGGGTAGTGTACTTCTTGGGTTTAGGGAAGTCTTTGGGAAGTAATATTGAGAGCCTTGGGATTCAATACATAATAGTTCCTTCATATCTCACAAAAATAGGCTTTTGGGTATGTTAATTAATTTGATTTCTATGGTTGATTAATGGATATGAAATTTTGGCAGAGAGCTTTTTAGGTTCTTATACATATGCTTGAATTTTTCTGGAATTATTAACTGATTATTTTAAGTACTTCATTCACAAGCCATTGATTTTCTAAAGATAGTCAAATAATTATTATGGGTTGTTCCCTCACTGAAATCTGGTGTAACTTAGGCAAATGAGTTTTTATGACCTCTTACATCTCTGGTAATTATTGTAGAATTTTTGGATCTATAAACATAGGGGTTGATTCACAAGGCTTGCAATTTGTAGAATTTATAAATGATTTTTAAATAATATTTTTAGGCCTTGTAAAATTATAATTTTTGGTCAGTAAACATTTATGGACATTGTAGAGCCCTGGTAATTTTCTTATAACTTTATGATGAATGAAAGTAGTACCTCATGCTCAAAATCACACATGGCTTTAATTTCTGGATAATTAAATAAATATTAAATTATTTAGGAAAAATTTGGAAGTGCTGGATTTAAATTATAAAAGTCATGATAGGCCCTTAGTAATTATCTTAGGGTGTTTGGATGAGAAATTGATGCACTTCCTATCATACTTGTTGATTTGCTCAAGTTGGTCTGCATATAGTGAAATCATAGAAATTGTAATACCATGGTCATAGGGCGACAAATCATGTGTAAATGCCGTGGCAAGATGATTCGGAGGTTATCAATGAAATTGGGTATGGGATAGTGGTTAGGTTAACTAAGGATGGGTGGAGCTCGGGTTCGACGGAACATCGTCTTTCCTGGGAGCGGGTAAAGGAGTTAAAACACATTAGGGTTAGAACCAGAGTAACATTAAGAGTTTGGGAACGGGGTATTAACCAACCAAAAATAAGTGCCTTGCGAAAGGGAACTTCGGGCCGTAATGCACCGTCTTGGTTCCTAGTGCCCCTTGAGAGCCCTTCACGGGGTATGCCGGGGGCAGTCCTGGGCTAACGTAAACTGTAATAACAAACCGACAAGAGTAACTTAGTAACTAGGGCTGCACTTTTCACAACACGGTTGGCACAAGAAGGTTGATGGGAGCTACGGCTCGGTTGATTTGGAAACGGACGGGATGGTCCGGGGAGCTTCGGCTCGGTTGATTTGGAGACGGACGTTTTTGTCCGGGGAGCTTCGGCTCGGTTTTGTGCGCTTACGGTTTAACTTGCATGTGCATAAAATAGGAAAAGTTAAGGTGGTGGGTCTTTCGATATCGGGGAGTTCGATTGCACCGACACCGATATCGTTGACTCGGCGGGGTGATTAGCACTCCGCCAAAAGAAGTCCGGTGCGCCAGCCGGCAAGAGTACGCAGGCGTCCGCTTTGTGCACCAAGCGTTGAGGCGTACGATAGGTCAGACCAGTGTGCTTTACTGGTTTTGGAGGTGGGCGAGGCCCAACCCACCGCTTCCGTTTGCCACTACGGAGGTATCCTGGGAGGTAACGGCTCCGAAAGGGGGAACTAAAGGTCTGTGTGCACAGAGTCGGGTGTGTGAGTTGCACTGCATGACATAACATACCCACCATATAGTTGCATATCATATCATTCATAACAACCTCGACACCTAAAGTATAAGTGGAATGGGACGCTTATACTTTAGGACTTGCAAAACGACCCCTTGGTCTATAAGCTTGTGTGGGCAAGTTTATAAATCAAAGGTTAATTTCAATATATATATGTTGCTGTTTGATAACCGACACCCCAACGTATAAGTGGTATGGGACACTTTATACGATGGGAGCCTTGCAAAAGATCCCTTGGCTTATGTGTACTCACATAAGTGAAGGTTTAAAATTACCTTACTTATTTTCCTTCTTGTTTGACCTATTACAACACTTAAGTTTTATATTGCTCCCCTGTTATAACTTGCTAGTTAGGTCCACCGTCATCTGCTTTTGACTACTCTCCACTTTCATGTCCTCCCCTTTCTTCCTCTCCGCCCGGTGCCTTAGAGCGTGGGGGAAGGGGTGGGGGATGATAGGACTTAGTCTTTTAGACTAACGGTTTTCGAACCATATCATTTTAGGGGATCGTGGAGCCCAGCATGGAGGAGCAGCCCCAGAGATCGGTGCGCCTAGAGGTGGGGCAGTCTAGCTCCGGAGTTCACACCGCCGGGACCGTGAGTCTCGATCCTTGAGTAGTTTCTGATTCGCTTCCGCATGAGAGACTTGTAGTGAGGATATTTTGTACCGGGCATAAGCCCGTAATTATATTACTCTGATGTTTCTGTGGACACTCCCTTCGTGGAGTTTTATTATATCTATATGTGATTTTTATTATTGTGGACTGCATTGCTTTTACTTCAATAATTGTGCTACTTCTGTGATCGAATTTGGCCGGCAGAATCGGCGCCTTGTGGTGATGACCTTTCGGGACGTGAAGGAGTCACCGCAAAGCGGCGGTTCTGGGCCTAAGACCCCGGTGGTTTAAAAAAGAAAAAAAAAGGGGGTCTTACAGTACACATGGGCTCCGCTGTTGTGTTCTTAGCATTGAGGTGTACGGAGGCATAAGTGAAGTAGTGTGGATACCCACTTAGTAGTAGAAGTGCCCGTTCTACTGTCACCGTCTGGCCACGATGATTTGCGCCTGAGAGGTTAGTTACCTGCTCGAAAAGTGGGAACTACTAGTCTGTGTCGACATAGCAATTACATGTGCGTGATCATGGGTGAGTCATTGCATCGCATACATAACATTGCACCTCATTACATACACAAGACCCTCATCATATAAGTTTATATGGGCACTCCTATACGATGAGTTACTTACTGCTGAACGATTCTCAACTTATATGCTTGTATGAGCATCCATATAAGTTGAGTTTTTTCTGTTATAACTCTATATTCATATGTTGTGATAGATGGTAGAAATGTTAGATTATCTTGCTACATGTTATACCACTTGCTTGTTTATACTCCTGCTTATATATGTATATTGTACACTGTCTATTTCTCCGCCCGGTGCCGAGGAGTCGCCGGGGGAGCGGATTTGAAGCCACTTAGTCTTTATGACTAACGGTTGCTACGTCTTCCTTTTTAGGAGGAAATCCCGCAGATGGTACAACAGGTCGTGGAGCCGATCAGCCAGGCCAGGATGATCGGGCTTGAAGGGACGGTGTCTTCACTACTGTCTGTTGCAGATGTGAGTATATGAGGGTTTATTGTAGCCATTCAGGGCAATTTTATAGTTGTACTCTGATCATGTAGAAGCATGTTTTAGCTTCTCTATTACTGCATTTCTGGACTTATACCTTGTGTGGATTTGAGTTCTTATATTATTTTGGTTGGGTTGGCATATATATATTGATATTAGTTTTAGCCGGCAGAATAGGCATCTTATGGTACAGGCTAGCTCGAGTGTTAGTGCTACCCCAAGGCGGCTGTTCTGGGCATAAGACCCCTCTCGTGCCGTGTCTTGTGTTCTAGGAGGGGTGTCTTAAAAATGGTATCCGTTTGCCACAATCCTCACCTAAAGAAGTCAAACAACAATGGGCCACTCCCGTTCGACTAGTCAGTTTGGGGACAAACTGACTTAGCGGAAGCAGTGGTGTGCCCATATGTAATTTACACTAAGTTTGTCCAACTCTGACCTTAAGATTAGCCAACCTGACCGTAAGTTTGCAATCTTCGTATAGATTCCAGTGCATGTTAAGCCGTTGGGGGGCATTCCTGCCCCTTCCATACCCACTCAGTTCCAATAGTCCGAGTTGGGGCAGACGCTCACCGCCATCTTGGATGCTTTTAGGGCACAGCAGCCTCCGGTGCTACAATAGGCCCCAGGCTCTAACTGGCTTAGCGCCTCTTGGGCTCTCTCCCCTCCCACTTACCTTGGGACGGAGTAAGCCGTGCACACCGAGGAATGGATTGACACAGTATAAGAGTTATTGGCTGGTATCTGTTGTCCATCCAACAAGGCTGTGTCACTGGCGGTGTCTACCTTTGAGCTACATGCTAAGAGGTGGTGGAAGTCACTCATGGGCTGCACCTTCTAAGGCCGAGTCTATACAGAGATAAGTTGGAGCGAGTTCTCGGATGTTTTCTTGGAGCACTTCATTCCTTCATCCGCTCGAGATGAACTTGAGGAGAGGTTCCTTCTACTGAAACAAGAATCGAAGACGGTTACGGAATACCAACGAGAGTTCCAACATCTCACAAGGTTCGCGGACTCATACGAGTTGGATGATATAGGTTATGCCAAGCATTTCTACAAAGGGCTGCGAGACCCCCTAAGGAAGGCCCTTTTGTTTATAACGGATGCTAGCTTGGCGGAGATCATCGATATGGCAAAAAGATTGGAGGCGGACCACTTGGGTAGTGGTAAGAGACCTGCAGAAGGCATCATGGAAGCTGGCCCAAGCAATAGAAGGAGACATGACTTTAGAAGAGGAAGAGGATATCAAGGAGGTGGAGGGCATGTCCACTGAAACTATAGGGTGGAGCATCTAGTTCCGCAACTGCTCGCGTTGCCTCCACCGTCGCAGCCTCAACAATTTCAGCAACTTGAGAGGCGTCCTGGGCTGGTGTGTTTTGAATGCAACCAACCGGGTCACATTCGACGCTTTTGCCCGCAATTGGTTGGGAACACCCCTCCCGCTCTCCCTCCGGCGGCCCCTCGAGGACGCGGTTATATGAGTGGTCGAGGACGAGGACCGCGAGGAGGTAATCCCGGCCCTGCCCGGGATCAAGTGTATGCGCTAGACATGGCGCAAGAACGGAATCCCCAGAATATTATTGCAGGTACGTGCAATAAGCTTTCATGTTTTCTGTGTTAAACTTAAGTTGCTTACAACATACTAGCTATCTAACAATAAGTTTTGATTATTGGTACTTAGGCACCGTGATAATTGGCGGAAAGACGGCTTATGCACTGTTCAATACCGGTGCCTCACACTCCTTTGTGTCCGAGGATTTCATTAAGGATATGGAGAGTGTGCAATATTTTATTTGAATAGCCTGACTAGTGAGCCTTCCGGACGGCTCGGATATGGTTACAACCGCTAAGTGCGAGCTTGAGGTACTTATTGAGGGAAGGAATTTCGTTACGCCTGCCACTGTCTTGAAAATGCCGGAATTTGACATCATTCTGGGCATGACGTGGTTGGACTGGCACTTTGAAAGGATCGACTGTGCGGAGAAGCGGATCTATTTGAGACATGGAGACTCCGACATCATCTTCCAAGGTATTAACTTCGCACCCCGTCTGACGCTATCATCCGTTCAGGTTGTAAAAGCGCACATGAAGGGGGATGAAGTTTTTATGATCTGGTTCGAGTTGAAAGAAGTAGCATTGGATGTAAAAAACGTACGGGTGGTGCGGGACTTCCCCGAGGTATTTCTTGAGAAACTGCAAGTATTACCCCCACACAGAGAGGTGGATTTCCAAATTAATCTCATACCAGGTGCCAAGCCTGTATCCAAGGCCCCTTACCGAATGGCCCCAAAAGAACTCGCGGAGTTTAGAGTTCAACTACAAGAACTGGTGGAGTCAGGGTTCGTTCGCCCCAGTTTGTCACCCTGGGGAGCCCCTGTATTGTTCGTGAAGAAGAAGGACGGAACCCTGCGTCTGTGCATAGATTATCGAGAACTCAATCGGTTGACGGTATGTAACACTTACTCGCTACCTCGGATCGACGAGTTGTTCGATCAACTAGTGGGAGCGCATTGGTTTTCTAAGCTAGACTTGCACTCGGGGTATTACCAGTTGAGAATACAAGAAGGGTACATCAAGAAAACAGCCTTTAGTTCAAGATATGGGTTGTACTATTTCACCGTAATGCCGTTTGGGCTCACAAATTCCCCTTCGGCTTTCATGAGTGATGAATAAGGTATTTGAGCCATATTTGGACATCTTCGTCATTGTTTTCATCGAAGATATCCTAATCTACTCAAGGACGGAGGAGGAGCATGGCGAGCACCTAACCTTGGTGTTGAAGAAATTGAAGGAGCACGCCTTGTACGCCAAATTTAGCAAATGTGAATTCTAGCTTAAGGAGGTTGCCTTCTTGGGTCATGTGATCAGCGGGGCTGGGCTAGCTGTGGATCCGGCCAAAGTGCGTGCCGTAAGGGAGTGGTTACCCTTGAAGTCGACGACCGATGTGTGGAGTTTCCTTTGACTTGCCGGGTACTATCGCAAGTTCGTAAAGGGATTCTCAAAGATTGCTCTTCCCCTTACTTCCCTAACGAAGAAAGGTGTGTCGTACGAGTGGACACCCCAATGTGAAGTTACATTCCAAGAATTGAAGGATAGACTTACCTCCGCCCCCATCCTATTCCTTCACTTTGGGAAGGAAGGATTTCAAGTTTACACGGACGCATTATATCAAGGGATGGGAGCGGTATTGATGCAGCACGGGCACGTGATTGCTTATGCTTCAAGATAATTGAAGAAGCACAAATACAATTACCCGGTTCTTGATTTGGAGTTGGGAGCAGTGGTGTTCGCCTTGAAGGTTTGAAGGCATTATTTATACAGTGTCCACTGCGAAATCTTTTCAGACCACAAAAACTTGAAGTACGTCCATACTCAGAAGGAGTTGAACTTAAGATAATGGCGGTGGTTAGAATTTCTATGCGACTATGAGTTCACCTTGAACTACCACCCCGGAAAAGAAAACTCGGTAGCCGATGCTTGAGTAGAAAAATACCAGACTCGAGCCCAGAGTCCCGGTTGATGAGTATGGAGTTGGCTCAGATGATTGAGGAGATTGAAATTACTTTGATATTTAAGGCTCCTTCGACAGAATATATGGAGTACTTGGCCAACATGAGAATAGTTTGTGATATCCGGGACCAGATCTGGGTGGAGCAAGGAGTGGATGCGGCTCTGGCCTCGACAATCAAGTCAATCGAAGATGGGACTACCGACGAATACACACTAAAAGACGGCCTCAATTATTTTCGCGACCTGCTCTACATTCCCAAGGGCGGTAAAATCCGGGAGGATATCTTGAGAGAGGCACATTTCTCTCTATATTTAGTGCACCCGAGAATTGCAAATATGTACGTCGGCTTACGGAAGACCATGTGTTGGCCGGGAATGAAGAAGGATGTATGATATTTTGTTACACATTGCGAAGCCTGTCAAAGGGTGAAGGCGGAGTGCAGGAGTCCCGGTGGCTTGTTACAGTCATTGCCCATCTCCGAGTGGAAGTTCAAGAATATTTCCATGGACTTCGTACATGGGATACCTCGCTCACGCTCAGGGAATGATTCAGTATGGGTGATCGTTGATCGACTGACGAAAGTATCTCAATTTATTCCTATGAAGAAGGAGACTCACGTGGATGTCTTGGTACGCCTCTTTGTGGAGCAGTTTATACGGTATCATGGCATGCCTAAGACGATAATTTCTGACCATGATGGTTGCTTTACTTCCAAGGAGTGGAAGGCAGTACAGGCGTATTTGGGCTCACGCCTTACCTTCAGTACCGGTTCAATCCTCAGACGGACGGGCAGTCTGAGCGGACCATCCAGACATTGGAGGATCTGTTGAGATTATGTGTGTTGGATAGGGGAGAGCTGTGGGAAAGGCTCTTACCCCTGGTGGTACAACAACAGCCATCAGGAGAGCATCGACATGGCACCCCATGAAGATCTTTATGGAAGGAGGTGTAGAACCCCCTTGTCTTGGGTGTAAGATGAAGACCCAAAGACTTTTGGAGTTGAGTATATAGATGACACTGATGCGGTGGTTAGACTGATACGGGATTGCATGTTAGAGGCTCAAAGTAGGTAGGCGAAGTATTATAATGCAAGGCACCGTCTGGTGGAGTTTCAAGTGGGTGATAAAGTATTTCTGAAAAATCCGGCCGATGCATGGAGTGTCGCGGGTGTGTGGTGTGAAGAAGCTCAGCCCAAGGTATGTGGGTCCTTATACTATACTGAAAAGGGTTGGCCCGTTAGCCTATCGTTTGGAGCTACTACCCGAGCTAGAGAATCTCCACGACATGTTCCATGTGTCGTCGCTTCGGAAGGCGCTGTTACGGCCCGATCAATACATCTCCACAACTGATGGTCCTGTGGCGTCTGATAGGTCTGTGCGACTGGAGCTGGTGGGGATTGTAGACAATGAGATAAGAACCTTACGACACAAAAGTGTTCCCCTGGTGAAAATGCTATGAGATAATGATGGGAAGGAGGAATTCACATGGGAGCCAATGGATTTGATGCAAGGATGCTACCTGGAGTTGTTTTCTCCAGGTAATTTTATTTAAAAGCATATTTTATTTTCTGTATGCTTCACTCCCCATAGCCTTAGCCTGATTTCGGGGACGAAATCTTTTATTTTGTTAATAGGATTTGTAACGTTCCGATTCGTGCTAGGCCCCTTGTGCGTGTTTTTGGCGTTGGGAGAGCTGGGGTAGGCTCAAGGGGGTGCATGCGATCAGGTGCTCACTCGCAGAGAACAAGGAATTAAGTTGAAAACTGTGTTGAGTATGACACGGGTAGGGACACGGGCGTGTCCCTACCCGTGTTCAGTGGCGCTGAGTGTCCATGGCATTGAGTGGAAATAAAAGGGCGTTGAGTGGTTTGTCCTGAGTAGGACACGGGTAGGGACACAGGCGTATCCCTACCCGTGTTCCATGCCTTGGCTGCGTAGCATTGAGTGATCGGTCACGAGAAGGACACGGGTAGAGACACGGTCGTGTCTCTACCCGTGTACGAATGACACGAGTAGCGACACAGGCGTGTCCTTACCCGTGTGCTTCAAGCCCAGGTCGACGAGAAGTGTCCCGACCAGGAAACGGGTATTGACACAGCCACAACCACGGCTGTGTCACCTGGACACGGGTACCGAGACAGGTGTGTCAGTACCCGTGTAAGGGCACGAAACGGCAGTCGAACCGCTTCGCTAGAGCAGGACACGGGTAAGGACACAGCCGTGTCCCTACCCGTGTCACTTCTGTATAAAAATGAAAAGTAAAACCCTAGCTGTTTTCACTCTTCATTCCAGCCCTTTTTCCTGAGAGAACTTCCTAGAGGAGGAGATCTTGCTTGAGCAAACCTTGGAGGAGGAGAAACGCCACCGCCGTCAAGGAAAAAGCGATGCCGCCGAGGAGGATGACAAGATCCATGGCCGAAAATGGTGGTACCGCTGGAAATGAGGTGAGCTTCCTTCCCTCTCCCTTGGTGCTACATCCTTAGATATTCTTAGGCGAGACATCGACTCAAATGAGTCTTGATGTGTGAGGAGAAGGTTTCTTAGGAAGGCCTATCTAGAACTTTTGTTCTAACGTCTAGTCATCTTCAACCTCCCCTTCTTCAAAGTGATGATGGGGGTGGATTCGTGAAGAGGAATGACCTTGAGAGGGAGAATAAGGGTGGAGGAACTTCTGGTTGCGATTTTGGGTGATCGGCTTGAGGAGGAAGATCAACTGATGACGTTCATTCCGTTTCAAGATGCGTGCAGAATCTGTGTTCTGCACGCAGCGACCTTCTTGGCTATTTTTCAGGCAAGAAATGGTCTGATCTAGGCTTTTTCCTAAACACGAAAGTTGAAGCCCTTGAAATTACCTTTCCAACGAGTGGTTACATGCCTTCGGGTGAAGCCTGTAGCCACAGGAATGTCTAATCGAAGTTAGGGGCTGTAGACTAAGCGCACAGAAATTGTATTCTGTACGCTGCAGACTTTAGAGCCAATTTCATGTAGGTTATATTCTTATCTGGGTTGCAAGATGAACATGAAAGTTGTAGCCAATTGAAAGACCTTTCCATCGAGGGGTTACACTCACTCACCGGATTCCTGTAGCCATAGGAATCTTCAGTTGAAGTCACTATCCAGATTATTGCTGCACCTAAATTTCTGGGAAGTGTATAACATGGATTTAGATTTGGTGGAATTAATGTTGCAATCTAATTCGAGGTTCGGGTGAACTATTTTATGATAGCAACCGTAGTGTTGTGAAGGTTAAAGTTTGTTAATTTGAATTCGTATAACGAGTTGTGAAGCAAGCTTAAATCGAATGAAATTGCTTGATATAAATTGGTAGATTATCATTTATGCGCATTTTGTTTTATGATGTTGAGATCATTCGGTATGACATATAGATGAATAAACTATGACCATATGTATTTTGAATTGATGGAATGAAATTTAGTAGTCCAATGCTTAGAGTGTCGTCTCCCTACAGGTAGCATTGTGGAAGTTAGTAAGTGCAGCGTTGGCCGTCCCTAGTCAGGATGGTGTTGAGATGAGTAAAGTTGGACAGTTGAGCTTGTCCCTCGGTGTTCATGTCCCGGGGATCCTTCCGTGCCAAGTGGATGGTTGGGTCTTATCCTCGTGCTTTCTCCGAGGCTCCTTCTATGCCACGGTGTTATGGAATTGCATGCGGTGTGAGTCGATACGCGGTGTCGTAATCCTGGGTTAAGGATAGTGTGGCAGGTCTACGGGCTCACCAATTGTCACACCGATGGGAGTTGATAGATAGAATTTGGGCGATTGGGCTTGTACCTCGGTGTTCATGTCCCGGGGCGCCATCCGTACCCATTGAACGGTTAGGCTTGACCCTCGTGCTTATTTCTGAGGTTCCTTCCATGTCACGCATAGGACAGTTCGGGGCTAGGGTCTTGGTGCACATCTACCCAAGAGAACCTGCTGGGCCATAGTACGCATGGGCTCCGCTGTTGTGTTCTTAGCGTTGAGGTGTACGGAGACCTAAGTGAAGTAGTGTGGATACCCACTTAGTAGTAGAAGTGCCCGTTCTACTGTCACCGTCTGTCCATGACGGTTGGCGCCTGAGAGGTTAGCTACCTGCTCGAAAAGTGGGAACTTTTAGTCTGTGTCGACATAGCAATTGCATGTGCGTGATCATGGGTGAGTCATTGAATCGCATACATAACATTGCACCTCATTACATACACAAGACCCTCATCGTATAAGTTTGTATGGGCACTCTTATACGATGAGTTACTTACTGCTGAAAGATCCTCAACTTATATGTTTGTATGGGCATCTATATAAGTTGAGTTACTTTCTGTTATAACTCTATATTCATATGTTGTGATAGATGGTAGAATTGTTAGATTATTTTACTACATGTTATACCATTTGTTTGTTTATACTCCTGCTTATATACATATATTGTACACTGTCTATTTCTCCGCCCGGTGCCGAGGAGTCGCCGGGGGAGCGGATGTGAAGCCACTTAGTTTTTATGACTAACGGTTGCTACGTCTTCCTTTTTAGGAGGAAATCCTGCAGATGGTACAACAGGTCGTGCAGTCGATCAGCCATGCTAGGACGACCGGGCCTGAAGGGACGGTGCCATCACTACCGTCTGTTGCAGATGTGAGTATATGAGGGTTTATTATAGCCCTTCGGGGCAATTTTATAGTTGTACTCTGATCATGTAAAAACATGTTTTAGCTTCTCTATTACTGCATTTTTGGACTTATAGCTTGTGTGGATTTAATTTCTTATATTATTTTGGTTGGTTGGCATATATATATATATATTGATATTGGTTGTAGCCGACAGAATAGGAGTCTTATGGTACAGGCTAGCCCGAGTGTTAGTGCTACCCCAAGGCGGCTGTTCTGGGCATAAGACCCCTCTCATGCCGTGTCTTATGTTCCGGGAGGGGGTTCTTACACACTTTATATGAAATCCTCAAGTTTATTATGAAGAAAACTATAATTTAAGTTAAGTTTTGATGGTCGTATCCCTCGGCTTAGTGGATCAACTAGTCCACAAGTGAAAACATGATTATACATCCCGGAAAATACTTTGTTTATATCAAATAACATCCCATATGAGCATAAACATCCAAACATGATAACTCATGATAGGTATACCTCTAGATTTAAAACAAGAATAGAAAGAGCCTTTTTGTAGCTAAAATATATTGAATTTGGCTTGAAATATGCTATGAATGAGATAGTCATAATGATACTTTTATACTTAAAATAACTAACTTGCAATCCTAACATAAAACCATCCCAGAGAGCAAGTAAATCACAATTCATTTAGAAAAGACTAGGCAGCTAGCAAGTAACTTAACAATATAAAAAATCCAGTGGGCGTCAACATCCTGACACAAACCCACCAAATATCATGTATGTCTGAAATAATCAACAAAATAACAACACAACCTCACAATGATGAGGAAAGGACGACTGCAATAATTGCAGAACACCAGCAACCGCCAACCCTAACCGCTCAACCGGCTACTGCTGCAAGCCTGAGGCATTCCAAAGAAAAGAATACCTCAGCAATAATATACAAGTGACAAGTAAAAGATCAATTTCAAATGAAAGCAAAGGATTCAAAGGGTTACCAACCCAAATAGGAATGGCTGAAATGAAAACACCAACACTAAACCACAAGGTAATAAGTAAGAAAGAACTCACAAGGGTTAGATATCCCAAGCTGCACCAAGTGCGTTAAAAATCTATGCTTTATAAAACATTTATATAAGTATGTGTATATATACACAAGAGTGGCAAGCTCATCATAGAATGAGCATATACATCGGCAAAATCTTGCAACTGCGGTGGTGGAAACTACCGAACACACTAATAGTAAAAACTTCACAAGGGCCCAAGGAAATGTGGTCCGATAACTCGACACACCCAAAATCGGGGAATGATTCACACCGGAGGTGGTGGGAACCTACCCTTCCACACCTAATCACAAACCCACACCGGGTAAACCTACCAGGGCAAAGATTCACGAGCTGGCCTTAGGTTGGTGGTCCTTTATCCACTGCCAACCATGGGCCACACCAAAAACATCCATAAAACACTGATAAAACCCTAACCAAAACATAGGATTACTCTAATGGCAAAAAGGAAAAAAATCCCGAAAATCACCCTAAGGCCAAACTCGACGAATTGGACCCAATTCGTCAAGAAAATTCTAAGTCCACACTTATTCGACGAGTATAATCAACGAATGTAGTAGACACTCGACAAATTCTACAAGCAAAAAAAATCTGGCTAACTAGCGATACTTGACGAATCGGCTAACATTACCTAGATACTCGACGAATCGGCGGAAATCACCAAGTCCACGGGAAATTCGTCAAGTATACTGGATGAATTTGGAGTTCACTCAACGCCAAGGTGGTTTCACTCAACGGCTGGACTTAACCCCACGAACTTTACTTCACTCAACGCCTAACTGAGTTCACTCGATGCCTAACTGAGTTTACTCAATGATCTCGATGCCAAAGGCACATATACTCAAAGCACTTGACGTCATACAGTTTCACTCGACACACTCGATGGCAAATAGTCTTAACTCGATGAAAATGACTTATAATCACAGGTCACTCGACGCTCTCGGCGCCAAACAAAATTCACTCAATACCAAGACTGATACTCGACGAACTCGACGCCTAAACTCAACGAATGAAGAATCACTCGACACCAAGGCTGATACTCGACGAATTCATCGAGAATACCCGACGAATCTGACTTAGCCTCAAAACTCAAATTTGACGAATTTCACTCAGACTGACCCCACCATATATGACGAATTAAACTTAGGTTGACTCCCCTATAATCGACGAATTTCCTCTAACCGGACTCTGCCCTTATCCGACGAAATTTCCTTGGTCGGAAATCCTACACTACTCAGCAAATCGATCTTGGCCAAACCTTACACTACTACATTCTAAGGAGGGAATAAAAAGAAGGGAATGGAAAGCAAAAAAATAGCAAGGGGAAGATTCACCACTTGCCTCAAAGCTTCCAAACTCTGGCCTTACAAGCGCTCCTCCTCATGGATCTGTCCACAAGAACACCTTAGCTACACTTCCTAAAATTTTTCGGGAAAAATGAGGGTCAAAACCGAATTACCTAACTTCCAAAAATCCAAGAAATGGGAAAACTCACCGCTCACATGTAGATCTCGGTGAGAGCTTTCTGAATCTACCCTCTGACAACGATTTCACGCACCGGGACTCCTACAGTCGACGACCGAAAGCTTGCGACATTCGCCGCTTTCTCTCTTCTGTGAATCGGTCTGACGGCTTGGAAAGAAGATGATGAATAGGGTTCTGCTAAAACATACATGCTTATATATATATAATATAATATTACATTATTAATTAAACGTGCAAATAACCAAAAACTCGAATCAACTCAAATTTTCACGAAATTCGCACCAAAGCTAAATACCGATGCTACAAAACCAATGACGAAGTCAAAATCAGACTCCAACAAATCAAACTTGGGTAAAAACTCCCCGACATCAAAACACCAAATATCCCTTAAAGGCTCCACCGAGTTCCAAAATAAACCCGGTTCGCAAGGGAAATTTCAAAAACACACTGGAAATTAGCCATGCTAATATTCCAAGTCAAAACCTCGGATACCAATGAGCAAAAGTCATGCTTCAACAATGATACCCGTCAACTACGCATCAACGTAACACCCTGACCTCAAAAATATGCCACTAAAGGAATTAAAATGTACATCGAAAAATCAGGGGCATTACACTCGCTAAATATTTGGGGTTAAACTATCTTTTCGAGCTTGAGGCAAACTTCCCAAGATCGAGGATTGTGTTCAACCTCGTATTTGTTTAGTGGACCCATCAAGCCGTCAAAAAGAAGGGGCAAGGAAAAAAGGCTGAGCTCGGGTGAGTTGGACGGGCAAGCGCATTCAAATTAGCTTGCACCCTCCCATGGTTTAGGGAAAGTGGTAAGCCCCAACCTCACCGAGCACTCACCACCCCTAAAAGAGTATGTGATAGGTAAAATTTTGGATAAATTATATTCTCCAAATTCTACGAACTATAGGCAAGAGTACTTATGGTTCGTAGTATAAGATATTTTAGAATTAAAATATTAAGTGTCGTATTTTTTTCGGGTCTACTGATTACTTCTACTCATGCAAATTAATATTATTTTATGAAAATATAAATAGGGTTTGAAAATGAATAAAAGATAAAGAAGAAGAAAGCATTTAATTGAGAATCCTTCTCAAGTAAAGTGTTTCGTAAATATAAAATTTATAAGAAATGATTGGGAATAATTCGACCATGGAGGTTCCAAAATCCTGATAGAGCCTCTCGAGAGAAAACAACTAACTAACATTAGGTTTATCGATTAAGACCACCCCTTAAATAGTCGAAACCCCTTAGCTTGTTTTAGGCGGTGAACTCCACTATTGGATTTGGCTCTAATCCAGAAGATTTATGTCATTCTCTCTCGAGGAGTGCATGCAAATCCTTTCATTTTTGAGCGATCTACTCGTATTCATAGATCTCTCAATCAACTATAATACAGATCAATACTTGGTTTTCATATACCGAAAATATGAAATGAATATAATAAAATCAAAGGGAAATCATAATTTTTGCAATCAAAGATTATGAAAAGTAAATTATGAAATTGATATCTTAGGAATTCATCCAATCAAATGCTATAAAATTAGCTAGACATGATTAAAGAAAAGAACATTTTATAACTATTTAAAGCGAATTACAAGTGCATGGAATGTAAAGATACACTAGGAATTAAAATCGCAAAATATAAAGTACAATTGCAAAATATAAAGTAAAAGTGCATGAAAGAAAAGTGCAAAAATTGAAATTAAAATGACCCAATCTAAAGTAGGGACTGGATGTGGATCATCATAGGTGAAAAATTTTGAAGTCACAAACGTGACCTAGGCGTGTAAGGTACACAACCACCATCTTGAAAGCCCGGGAATGTTGGGAGAAAAATTGCAAAAATCAGTAAATCAATGGTACATGCCCCTAGGTCACTCCCGTGACCTAGGGCATGTCTTGACTTGGTCAGCAAGCGACGGGAAATAGTGTGATCTAGAATCAATTTGGCAGTTGTGGGAGAGGTCACACCCCTTGGTTAGTCTTGTGACCAAGGGTATGTATGCTGAAATGTCCTGACAACGCGAATTGATTACTTTAATACTGAGTCACGCCCATAACTAGAGGTCACGCCCCCTATCACGCCCGTGATAGGGGGCGTGTAACATTAAAGTGACGTGGAATCTGATTTAGAGCGCTTTGAGGGAGTCATGACCTGTGAATGAGGTCATGCCCCCAGGTCACGCCCATGACCTAGGGGCGCGTACTAGAGATTTTTGTAGAAAAGCTCCAAAAATTTCCCAAAATTTGGCTATGAGCTCAAAAATGCTATTTTCAGCCCCAAATTACCTGAAAAAACAAAATAAAGTAAATTAACCAATTATTAATAAAAAAACAAATAAAAAATAATTAATTACTACTAAAATACTAAACTAAAATAACAATAAATAATGTATTATCAAATACCCACATACTTACTTGTTTGCTCGTCCTGAGCAAACAATCCTTTATATGAGTAAGAAAAGATAGTGTTAGTTAGAAAAAGGTTCAACAGAGTAGGATGAGAATTCTTGTGCCAACATGCATAAAAATCTCGGTAGAAAAACCTTCTTAGCATAATAAATAATTTATGGTTTTCTGAAGTGTGTTTTGATTTATTATTCAACTCATCATAAGAATATCATTATGTCCTAAAGTCACGTATAGAGAGAGTAGCGTGATTGTTCAAATTTAAATTTCACAAATTCAGAAATCGTAGCATCCTCCAAAGAAATCTGCCAATGGCGATGGCCAAAGGCTTGCCATTTCACACCTTCTTCAAGGCTCTAGTAAAATTCAAAGTTATGAATCTTTAGGACTCAATTAGGTTGAAACGTAGGCTTGGGTTAATGGTATGGTAATCAAAGGTAAACGTGATGGTTAAACACACCAAACCTAATATGAGCTTACAAAAATACTATCCAAGTGAAATAAAAAACATATTGCCTACTCCCAAAACACAATAACTTTTTTTTTCCATTTTTTCTTTTTATCATCATTTTTCTTTATTTTTCATGCTTGATTGAATTTTAAACATTTTTTCAAGCAAGCAAAATACAACTACAAAATATATTCAATGAAGCATAATCACCTTATTTATAAATAAACCCAATCTCAAATTTTAAGCTCATTTCTAGGTGTGTGATTATGATGCTTTTTAGGCCTTGGTTAATCATTTGGTGGAGCTAAATCAAAAGGTAAGGTAAAGCTCAAATTGTGTGTACAAGGATATAACTTATAAGCATGGATGCAAAGTGAAAGTATCTAGTGTCTACCTAAATCACCTAGAGGGGGGTGAATAAGTGATGTCTATGTTTTTTCATGGAATAAAAGTACTTTAAAAATAAGAGCACATAAATAGAGAGATTTATAGTGGTTCCTTGAGTTGGGTACGTCCACTGCCCTGCCTCGCCTATCTGCAACGAAGGGCTAGATTCTGCTACTTCATCTTTCTCAGATTTCAAAAAATCTTACACCTCGGAGCCGTAACTCCGATAACTCAGAGACACTTCTCCTACCACTCGATCCACAATCGAATCTACAGCTCGATCCACAAATGGATCTATAACTCGATCCACAAACAGATTTACAACTCAGAGATGAATTTCCTACAAATGTAAAAGAAAATTACACAATAGTTTTACAAGAAAAACTTGATAAGATCTGAAATCTTATATCTGTCGTTCTTCGTTTAGGTTGAACTTGAATATCTTGGAGAACATGGTGAAATCGGAAACCTTGAAGACTTTGTATCTTGAATCTCGAAACGACTAGATTTGAAGGATTAGAGATCTTCAGAATACAAAGATCCAGTCGAATCGGAAGAGGGAGATCGAATCGTGCACTGCTTGCATCGGCCAAATAGAAGTCGCGTACGTGCAGGAGCTGACGGTTTCTCTTTTTGGAATCTTTTATGATTTTGAATCTTGGACAATTAGAACAACTAGACTTGATGAAAAATACACCCTAGGTATTTATAGGCATCCTCAATAGCAACAGTTATAAAGGAATTTCCAAAACGAGACTTGTGGAATTATTGTATATGGCCGTCGTTCAAACCTAGCCGTTGTTTGAAAAGAAGAAAAAAACCCCAAGTCCTTTTCGTCGAGTATCGTCGAGTATAGATGAGTATACTCGACGAACAAGTAGTGATATTCGACAAAATTTACTTATAAAAAATTCAGCTCAAACCAGCTAGGCACTCAATATAGTGCTGAAGTCATACTCGATGAATTCGACGAGTATCGGCTATATACTCGATGAATTTGACAAGTATCGGTCGGCTGACTAGACATACTCAATTCTTTCGACGCACTCGATGCCATCGACACAGTTGACGCACTCGATTCCATCGATAAAGTCGACACACTCTACTCCATCGATGCAGTCGACGCCTTCAATGCACTCGATGCAGTCGATGAATATCGGCAATCTCACTCGATGTTGTCTTTGCTTGACCAAGTGATAGTCGACGAATTAGGATTAGAAAATCCAGAGAAGTAAAATTGAATTGACTCGACGAACTCGTTGGGTATCGACTAGTATATTCGACGAATTCAACGAGTATCGTTAGATACATTTGATGAATTCGACGAGTATACCCGAGAATACTCGAGGCTTTTTACTTAGCGTATTTTCCAACTCTCAAAGATTTTACCTCAGGTACAATATGTTGAATTCGACGAGTGTTAGTAAGTATACACGACAAATTCGACGAGTATCAATGAGTATAATCGACAAATTCGACGAATATCCCTTATAATAATCGATGAATTTTACTTGGGTAAAATTTTTGTTCTTTTGATTCTGAGTCCTTCTACTTTCTTGATCTTCCTTATGCCCTTGGGATAGAAGTACATCCCAATAGAGAGATTACACGTGATTCAACTCCTTGGCCTAAACAATGAAGGATTACATTGTATAGTCCTTTGTTTACTGACCCACAACAACTTGATATTGGTGTGTACTTAGCAATGTAGACCTGCAAGTACATACCTAAAACAAAGCATCAAATACAATCTCAAATCATCTTAGCTTAACTGGACTCTTCTTCAAATCAGGGTTATTGTGGATACAATACCCAATAATCACCCCCTCTTTAAAGAAGTCAGAATTCTATAAGCTAAGGTGAATTACACAATAATAATAATAAAAATATAAAACTAAAATGATATGCAAATTAAAGAAAATTAAACACAGCGCACATTCCAGTCAAAACATTAAATCATATATATATCAATTATAGTTCATGTTTGGGGACAACCATAACCACTCATAATAATCCATAACAAAATAAAAGACCATCAACCCTTCCTGCCCTGGCTCTTCAGATGTTGTCGGATGAAGAAAGCCTTGGGCTTAGGATAATATCTTGGAGGGGCTAGAGGTGTAGCTGGATCATCATGTCTGTGCTTTCTGAAGTGAATTCTTCTCTTCATACTGGCCAACTCATACTTATTCCACTCATCTCTGTCATAGTGGTCCCACCTGCTTTCTCCTCCAATATTGACCATGGTGAAAGAGTCTAAGATAATTCCTTTTGAAATTGGACTCCACACCTCAGCCATCTCTCTAATTGGCATATCTTTGACATGCTCATCTCTAACTGGCTCGGTCCTGACAACAGATGTGCCTTCAGCATATCTCCTTCTCTTGTACACTGGAGGATGTATATCTTCAACAACTTGAATCTTTGGAGACACAACAGTAGCAGCAGTAGCAAACCTGTCTTGAGAAACATCTTGTGTGTTTGTCCAGCATTGAGAGTAATCCTGAGCAGGATGAACCTCATCATTTACTAGAGTAGGCATAGCAGGTACTTGAAAGCTTGTGTTATCCTGACCTGGCCTTCCAAACATCTAACCATGTAGCCACACAAAATTTTCATAACTATAGTCATTGACTTGTTGGAAGTTTGCAAGCAATGTAACGTCAACAACATCTACCTTAGCTTGAAGGGCATCCTCCCCCTTTCTGACTTCCTCAGATATAGAACTTGCATATGATTCCATTATCGTGTCAAAATGAGCCATTGTTCGATTGTGAGCATTAATCATGGTTATAATGTTCTTATCAAAATTTTGAAGAACTTCAACATTACTTTTTAGTTCGAACATGTTATGAATGAGAGCTTCACGACCCTGCACAAATAAGGAGTCCAGCTTGTTAAACCTGACCTTGACCTCTATAAGGCTATTATTCAGATCTTTCTTTGTCTCCATGACCTTTTCCAAAAATTTTTGCACTGAGGAATCAAAGTGAGCTTGATGTTTATCCAACATGGCTTCTATGGTCTTTAGAATCGAACTGCCAGCACTAGAACTTAGAACATTTGTAGTAGGAATACTGGGAAGAGAGGGTAGATCTTCACGGATTTCTGAATCACTAGAGGACTCATCTATCAGAGATAAATGAGCCTTACCTAACAAATTGAGATCTTCAACAGTTAGGATAGGAGTATGCTCATATGCATCTCCTTCCTCGTCAGAAATATCAACTACTTCCTCTGGAATAGATGGAGGAATACCAGCTGTTTGGGCAACTCTCTTCTCTAGGTTGTAGATAAACCTGTCAACCTAAGTAGTAATAGATATCAAGGTCTGAGTTGCCTCCCCCTCAGAAGCTGAAGTAGGAATAATATCTGGGAGAGGGACAATCATGTTGGCCACTGACACCTGCTCAACACCATCATTAGCATTATTAGCAGCTTTGGGCTCATTAGCCACAACCACTACCTCATTAGTATCTATCTCGTAATCAGCAATATTCAAAACATCTTCAACACCATCATCAACTTTGTCATCATTAGGAACTATCTTCTTAGCAGCAACACTGGCTGTAACTATATCAGCTTTATCATCATCAACTTTGAAAGTATCTAGTGTCTACCTAAATCCCCTAGAGTGTGTGTGTGTGGGGGGGGGGGGGTGAATAGGTGGACACTAGATACTTTCAATTGGTATCAGGGGGCTCCCCCCTCAACTCCTGCACTTAATCTCACAGGAGTTTCCCTGGGGGTTGGAGAAGGAATCCTATCATCAGGAACTTATTCTTCCTCCTCCTCAGGAAAATATCTGGCTCCCCCCGGCCTCAAGATCCTCCTTTCCCACCTTGAGAAGATTGAAGAATTGATTTTCTTCAAGTGGTGGATAGGTACTCCCATGAACATATCAATTTTGTCCCTGTCCATCTGGTTCAAATATAAGTTTAGTATTCTTCCAAAATTTGTGTGTGAAGATTATCCTTGATCTTCTCAAATAATAGAGCACCCCAATCCATTCTCTTTCTGCAGATGATAGCCACAAGTATCTTGAACATCTCATAAGAGAGGTAGTCGTGAGAACCGGTCTTGCAGAGCAGAACATTACCAATGATATCAGAGAGGAGCTTTCCTTCCTCATTCATCCCTTTTCTCTTAGCTGACTTTATGCTCCTGGGCAATTCATAGAACAATAGAGTCCTAGTAAAGTCCTCTTCTTCGAGGTAATCGACCTATTCATAAGTAGGAGGCCGCAAATACCTTGTCAGGAGAGAAGCCTTCACCTTGACCTTTATCGAACGAACATTGCTCTTGATAACAGAATCTTCCCTGCGAAGCTTGGCGTGCTGATAGAACTCAAGAACTTCCTTATACAAAAACTTTCATGGTTGTTCTAAGAAAAAAGAGAGCCCGACCGACTCTAGCATTAGAATCACATTTCTGAATTCGTCTAAAGTAGAGGCAAACCCTGTTCTAACTAGTTCTCCACAACTTATCAAACTATTTGTGCTTCTAGGAGCCATGGAGAATCGGATAGCAAACAGGATGAGGAACTGGCTCTGGACTAATCTGTCGGACTAGAACTAGACTTCTTTTATTGACTGAAAGGGCGATAACAAGTTGGCGGCGGGATTGAACAGCAGACGGCAGACTTTCAGGACAGAGAAGATGCACAGTACCTAGAAAATGAATCGTCGGGAGAAACACTGTTTGGCGGAATCCGGAGTCTCTTTCGACGAGTGGAGTGGTTTCCCCCAACCATTATTATATATATATATATATATAATTTAAAATTTGACATGGGAAAGGCACGTACCTGATAAGCCGTGACTCTTCAGATCCAATATATGAAAGAAATTTTTGACCTAAGTGAAATTCAGTGAAATTGACTGGATGCAGAGTAAAATTTGTCGAGATTAGCCGTGTATATCTGACGAATCACCGAGTTCTGCTGACCGATATTCGATGAATTTGCCTTGGACAAATTTTTCTGCTTTCTGAAAAATTTCCTGAGTGAATTCCCATCCTTTTGCCCATCTTCATGAGTGCTTATTTAGCATGCCCTGTTCCATTTAAAAAAACAAGAACTTGGCTTCGTCTAACGGCTTTGTGAAAATATCTGCGACCTTCTTATTCATCGGGACATAGCTAAGGGCTATGTTCTTATTCTCCACATGCTCCCAGATGAAGTGATATCAAACTTCGATGTGCTTTATCCAGCTGTGAGAGACTGGATTATTTACGATCGCTATAGCACTGGAGGAGTCGCAAAACATTGGAATTTCTTTGAACTTTAGGTTGTAATATTCAAGTTGATTCCTGATCCATAGAAGCTGTGCGCAATAACTACCCATAGAGATATACTCTAACTTAGCAGTTGAAGTTTCCATATAATTCAACTTCTTACTGCTCCATGAGATAAGCCTTCTTCTAAGGAATTGGCACGTCCCGGAAGTTCTTTTCCTATCATCCCTGCTACCTGCAAAATCTGTATCTGAAAATCTAGTTAGCTCGACATCATTACTTCTTGGGTACCATAATCCAAGATTGGGTGTACCCTTAAGGTGTATTAAAATTCAGTTTACAGTGACGTAATGAGATTCCTTAGTATTCACCTGAAATCTAGCGCACGCACATGTTGAAAACATTATGTCGGGTCTACTGGCAGTAAGGTAGAGCAAGGATCCAATTATGCTTATGTACTTGGTTTCATCAAAAGGTTTCCCTTTCTCATCCTTGTCCAGAGTCATAGTTGAAACCATTGGAGACCTCAATTAGGTTGCGTTCTCCATTCCGAATTTCTTTAGTAACTCTTTGGTGAACTTTGTCACAACCCGCATTTTTCTCACCATTTAAATAAATCAGAGCAAGAGAAAACTACGAGCTGTGATGCCACGTCGAGCAGGGGATAACTGCCGACGCTCAGGCAACACTCTAAACCTCCAAATCATGAGTTAGAATGATTATAAAACTGGTTCAATTAATTAGCCGTATCCCTCGGCTCAGTGGATCAGATAGTCCACGGTCCGAAAACTATTTTTATACGTAGCGGAAAATACTTCATTTTTTGTCAACATCCTAAATGAGCGCATAAGTGATCCCGAGGGACCCTTACGCTGACCCAAAATTCTAGTTTTAATTTATACATATATAGGAAAAATCATCTGTTATACGTAATTTAAGAAAGTACGCTAAGTGAGTTCTTTTTTTTTTAAATCATGCTGATCATGCTTTATACATAATATAGTTGAGGTTTTATAGTTTTAAAATAGCTAGCATCCTAGCATAAAACTTCCCAGAGCAAATAGACTATCTCCCAGAAAGGGTAGCAGTAAGAAGAAAAGCATATCTAGTACAAAAAGGTAAAACTACCAGGGGCGCCAACAGCTGACACGAACCCACTGGCAAGTATGTATGTCTGTAGAAAAATGCAGTAAAACTACCTCACAATGACTCAAGAGAGTCTCAACAGTCAACAGAAGGACCTCCAACAGCACCACAGCAACAGCCACCTACTGGCTACCGCCCAGAACCTGAGGCGTTCAGAAGAAAATAGAACACCTCAGAGCAAGGAAAAAGGTATGCAAGTGCTAAAAAGGAAAGTAAGGTAAAAGCAGGTAAGGTAAAGTAAAGAGAGTACAAACTAGAGTAAAAACAACAATGCCCAAGGAAGAGCGAAAAAGCAAACCTGCACCAAGTGCGGGTAAACAGCAACTACTCTGCCTAAAAACCTGCAGAGTCAACATGGCCATGATGCCAAAAAAAATGCTGCAACACCTACGGAAGAAACGCCTAACATCCTAAACTGTGAGAGGCGGCAGTAGCAAAACAAGAAACTTGGAATCAGGTTGAAAACGTTCCAAATCGCCCAACCACTAATTCCAAGTCAACAAATTGCTCAAGGGTTGACACGTGAAGGCACAAAAGACCCATCACTCAGTTGCCCAGAAAACTACTCGGGTCAAGGTAAAGAGTGCGGTCAAGGCTACATCACACCACACAACCCATAAAAGAGCCATCCACCACCACTACTGACCACAACCCACGATTCGGCCTTCGAAAGGTAACAGCCGACAAGGGACTTTCGATTTGCGAGCAAAACACTCGGGGAGAAATCAACGCTAAGGAATCCATCGTTGCGGTTACGCAACGCCGCTGCGAGTGAGTACACTCACTCGATTCTAAGCCTAGCGTACGAGCACCGACATCGGGTCGCACGATTAAAAGACGCACGACCATAGGCCGTGCGTGCACAATTACACCTAAACGCCTCAATTAGGCAAACTAGGAAAAATCCCAAACCCTAGACCTACACCTAGGCCTAACATAAACTCAACCCGACGCTAACCCACATCTACGCTACACACCTACCGCGACGCCGTCCTAAATCGGAAGCTACTAGCGGGAGGGTAGAAATCCTAATTTTTCTAGTGCGTTTTCAATAGGGATTAGGTTAAGGAGAAATTCAATTTACAAATTTCGATTTGCACGAATATATGAAATTAACAAGGAATTGAACAAAAGGGAGGCCAAACGGCGAAAAAAGGAGAAGCACTTGCCTCGCACGTATCACCGAAAAATTTCGCCAGCACAACGGCGCTATGGCGGACGCCCAAGAGCACGAAAAGCTCCAACAAACACCAAAGCCACCTAAGATTGCATCTAAACGTGAAAAGGAGAACAAGAAATTCCAAAAATCCCAAAATGAAATCGGAATCGAGCCATGAAGAAAATCAACGGTGAAACATCAAATAGATTACCTAGGGTCGTAGGCCTCGGCGAGGGGAACGCGGATCCGGGCTCGGATCGGAAGGAGGGGGCCGGGGCTGCCGGCGGCGGGAGGTGGAAGGGCAGCGGCTAGGGCGACCCTTGCTTTCTCCCGATCGGGTTTCTACAGGAGCAGCACACGTTTTTTTTTTATTTGGGGCCGGCGATTTCCTCTTAAATGACCACGGGAGAGGGTAAATCATAATTATCTAAGCCTATATTATAACATATATAACCATTAACCTAATACTTAACTTATTTATATAATATAACTTATGATACTAAGTTTAATATAATAAGTTAATAACCTAAATAACACTAATAATAAAAATCTAATTTATTAACTATAATATACGATATTCTTAATACTAATTAATTAACCCCTATCTAATCCTATTATCATACTAATTAAATAAAAATGCATATATACATACTAACCACATACGCTAATATACATGCATTCTCCCATACATGTATAAATACACGCGTTTGCGCACGAACACGCACATGCACCTCCGTGCACACAACTTTCTACTCCGCACGCACGCATGCACGCACACACGCACGTACATAAGAATTTACGCACCGACACGCCCAAACCACGCGCTATGCTAAAAGATGCGTAATAATTATATATAAACGCTTACATAAAAAGGGATGACGACTCACTAACGAGCGACCGCCAAAAACGACGCGAAAACGCGACGTCCTCGGATATCGACCAAAATCGCACCGTAGCTAAATACCCGGGCTAAGAGAACAACGGCGAAGTCGAAAACGACTTCCGACGTACAAAACTCGAGCTAACCTCGCCCGAAGCCAAAACACGAGAATTCCATGAAAGGCTCAACCGGGTCTCCAAAACAGGCACCGGCTAGCTGGGGAAACCCGCAAACAGGCTAAACCTCTAAGAACACCTAACGAGGTACTCTAACAACGGCTCGAGATGGAAAACGTCAACGTAACGCCGAACAAGGATTTAAATAAATCGTCAAAAAATTCGGGGGCGTTACAAACTTTGTCTGAGAGATGAAAATTTCATCTTCAGATTGTTTCACCTGAAGTCCTAAGAAATACTTCAGCTCTCCCATACAGCTCATTTTAAACTTCCCTTACATAAGTTTGGAAAAATTCTTGCAAAGGTTATCTTCCGTGGAGACAAAGATAATGTCATCAACATGGATTTGCACTAACAAAATCTTGCCTTTTACTTCCCTAAGAAATAATATCTTATCTATCTTTTCTCTTGTGAACTTATTCTCAAGAAGAAAGCTAGATAACATCTCACACCATGCTTGGGGAGCTTGTTTTAAGCCATAAAGAGCTTTATTAAGAAAATAAACGTATTCAGGGAAAGTAGAGTTGAAAAAACCTTGAAGTTGAGCTACGTATACTTCCTCTTTGAGTTTCCCGTTGAGGAATGCTGACTTCATGTCCATTTGATAGACCTTGCAACCTTTAAAGGCATCATACGCAAGAAACAACATGATCACCTCGAGCCTGGCCACTAGAGCAAATGTCTGGTCAAAGTCGATCTCTTCTTGTTGTCTATATCCTTGAGCTACAAGCATGGCTTTGTTCTTTATGATTACGCCATTCTCATCCAACTTGTTTCTGAATACTCATTTGGTGTCGATCATGTTCTGTCTCTTGGGCCTGGGCTCCAACTCCAAGACTTTACACCTTTCAAACTGTTTGAGCTCCTCTTATATTACCATGATCTAAGAGGTATCCTTGTTTGCTTCTTCAAACTTCTTTGGCTCAACCTGAGACAAAAAAAATAAGATGTAATATCTTGTTAGTTGTAAATCTTCTGGTTCTAACACCGTCGCCTGACTCTCCAATGTTTTGATCAGCAGGGTGATATCTGAGGTGTTTGAACACTAGGTTTCTTCCTCATCCACCAACAGGTTCTGTCGCATCAGGCACATCCTATGTGGTTGGTTCATCTAGTTATTTTTCATCTACCATACTTGGATCGACGACCTTGACTAAGCTTGGAGTGTCTTCCTTGACTGCTTCTTCCAAGCTTAGTTCCTTGAACATGGTACCTGCATCTGCTCTAACAACATTAGACGAGCTACTATGGAGCATGCTTATCTCATAAAATACAACATTAATGGAATCTTCTACCACCAAGGTTTTCTTGTTAAAAATCCTATATGCCTTGCTATGGATACTATACCCTACAAAAACACCTTCAAAACATTTGTCACTAAACTTTGTGCAGTAATACTTCCCATTATTAAGTACGAAGCATTTACTTCCAAAGATTCTAAAGTAAGATACAGTCAGTTTTTTGACCTTCAATAGTTCATAGGGAGTCATACGATGGTGTTTGTTGATTAGTGCTCTATTTTGCACGTGACAAGCTATGTTAACTGCTTTGGCCCATAAGTACTTTGGTAGTGAATCATTATTCAACATAGTTGTATATGCTTTATTCCTTCTCTCTATAACTCCATTTTGTTGTGGAGTAAGCGGAGAGGAAAACTCATGGAAGATACCTTGACTTCCACAAAATTCTATCATGGAACCAGACTCAAACTCTATTCCATGATCACTTTTGATTTTGACCACTGAGTAGTTTAATTTATTTTGTATTTGCCTAACAAAGTTAGTGAAAGAATTGAAGGTGTCTAACTTATGTTTCAGAAAGAACACACATGTGAAACGAGAGTAGTCATCAACAATTATTAACATATATACTTTACCTCCTAAATTGTGAATTGGCATCAGACCGAATAAGTCTATATGAAGTAAGTATAAACTTCTTGAAGAGTTTTTTTCAGAAATGCTCTTGAAGGTAGCCCTTGTCTGCTTACCCAAATAACATGCGTGACATGGACTCTCTTTAAGGTACTTAATTCTGGGGGCATCATGCACTAAGTTGTGAGAAAATAACATATTTATGATTTTGAAATTAATATGTGTTAATCTCTTGTGCCATTGGTCATAAAGAGATGCAAATGCACTACTTTTAGCCAAAAAGCACACTAGTGTAGAGTTGTCTATACATAGAAAATTTAAAAAAAGATATTTCTACTCCGAGTGCTTGTTAAGATCGTATCCAAATTTGCAGATGATTTTATCAAACACTTGTACTTGTCGAACTCAATGATATAACATTTGTCACATAGTTGGCTTATGTTTATCAGATTATGCTGTAATCCTTTAACATATGCAACATCTGTGAATGAGACTATGTCATTGGAAATCATACCGTAGCCTTTTGTTTTTCTCCTGTCTGACCCTCCAAAGATGACCTTTGGATCGTCTTCAACTGGGGTAAATTCTCACAGTAGGCTCCTTGTCCTGGTCATATACCGAGAGAATCCACTATCCAAATACTAGATCAGAGTTTTATTGGCCTTTAGACATACATGCAACCATAAATCATTTTATCTTAGGAACCCAAACATATTTGGGTCTTGGGTTCTTTGTTAGCTTGAAACCACTAGGAGGATTAACATTGCAAGTGGTCGGTCTCGCACTATTAACTCGTGAAGCTTCAAAATTTGCAGGGTTAAACCAACAATCTACGCCAAAATGACCAATTTTGTCGCAGCACCAACAATTAATCTTGTTATACCTTCTCTTTTATTCCTGCTTTACCTTTTATACGGGAGGTCTAGAAGTGGATACGGACTTGGATATGGAAGACTCCTGATGGTAGCACAAACAAGGCATCTCAGTTACCTTAGCCTTAGGTACAACAATTTTGTCTTTCGGTGCCTTCTTACAGTTATGTCCATGAACATAAGGACCATACTCTTTTAGAGTTATCTCTTCGTAAGGAGCCTTAAACACATTTGCCTAAAAGTCTCAGGGATGGGTCGATCCTTAATAATTCTTCTTAGGCTCTACATAGTTAGGCCTAACGAAGTGCCTATCAGACGTCTCGGAGTCATATTTATTCGTGGGGAAAATCACCTTCTTAAAAGAGGGTTGACTCTGAAGTGCCTTCCCTTTACCTTTGGCGGTGGATCTCTTAGCAGCCTTGCCTTTTTTAGCTATGTGGCCAAGACCACTACCCTTCTTTGGTGCAGAAAATTCATCGATAATAGGGAGAATAGTTCACAATTTGGAGTAGCTTTCAACAAGTTTCCTCTTTCAAGGAGTGGACTTCATCTCTGAGAGGAAGTAACTTTGCAAGTTCCTCCTCCAGAATTATTTCCACTGCCTTGAGGGAGGCAATCTCTTTTGCTTTCTTTTTGACTACCTTTTGACATTTGTCAAAAGCTTTCAAAAGTTACTGATGCTGAGCCATCAAGACGGAATCGTCTTCCTCGGAAGAATAGCCTTCATGATGATTAGTTGACGTTTCAGATTCAGAGAGTATCATGTGCGAGTTTACCTTCCCGTGATACTTGGACTCGCCAAATTCCTCATCTAATCTAGCCATAAGTGAAAGTGTATAGTTGTCTACCTAAATCACCTAGAGGGGGGGGGGGGGGGGTGAATAGGTGAGATCTACATCTTTTGAGGAATAAAAATTTGAGAGAGTATAACACAGAAAATAGTCAAGCACAATCAAGACGACACAAGAAATTATAGTGGTTCCCCAATCTTGGGTACGTCCACTCTCCACCTCACCAATCTAGCACCACGACTAGACTTGGCTACTTCACTAAATATCAGATTAAACAATCCTACACCTCAGAGCAACACTCCTACAACTCGATCCCCAAAAATGGGATCTACATTCGGAAGAAAAACTTCCTACAAACTCGGAGATAAAGCTCCTACAAAGGTTGAAATAAGTTTTTACAATAATAATGAAAAACAAATTCACTTCAGATCTGAAATCTTCAGATTTCTTCCATCTTAAAAAATTGAAAGCTTGGAGAAGAAGTTGAGGAAGAATTCTTGAGATAAACACGATCTGAAATTTCTTAGATCCGACACGATCAAATTAGAGATTGAGAATCTACAACCAGGGATTTTGTCGAATCTTTCTTCTGCTTACAAATCACTGGATCGAGGAACAAGCTTCAGTTAAGAAAGAAGATGCTGGAGACGGCTTTTTCCCGATCTATAAATGTGCGGCGATTCTGATTTCGAATAAGATTAGCATTGATTAGATTAGGATTTGGCGAAATCCTTGTTGTGACTTTATATAGGACATCGCCCAACGGTCAAACGTCATTAAGAGATGATCCAAGTGGATTAGACTTTCTAAACTTAGATCTGAATTTGAAATTCCGTCTGATTGTTTTAAACTTCAGAATCTGTAACAACATTACTCGAGAAGAGGAACACTTCCCGAGAAAAGAACTTGTCTTCGCGAGAAAAGAACTTGAAGAAGATTCTATGAGAGGGAATACTGATTTCACAAGAAGAACCTTATTTCAAAAGAAAGAGACTTGACGGAATTCTTGAGCAGGAGCTAGGTTTACTCTAGAAGTGAATAGTTTCTCGAGAAAACATCCAAGCCTTTCAAGAAATTTACTTAACAGAACTTCTGAAACTTGAGAAATGATTTCTCGAGAAGGAGAGGATTTCTCGAGAGGGAAGTTTCATCTTCTCGAGAAATAAATTAGACTTCTCGAGAACTCCATTGCGTTATCCGAGAACTGACTTGGCTTTCGAGAAATCTTCATGACATTTCTCGAGAAAAAGACTTTGAAAACTTTCATACAATTTCCCGAGAATTATTATAGTATCTCAAGAACATCAAGGCTTTCTCAAGTACTAGACTTAGGCTTCTCGAGAAAACATCTTAGATTTCTCGAGAAATGTACTTAGGGAAATTTTCTGAATAATTTACTTTTCTTCTTTGTTGAAAACATCAATTCTTTAATTCATCCATTTCCTTAGTACTTGAAGATGAAGTGCATCCCAATAGAGAGGCTACACATGAGTCAACACTATGGATCACAAAATGAGGGATTACCTTGCATGGTCCTATATTTAGTGACTCACTGTAAACTGACATTGGTCTACACTTAGCAATAACGACCTGCAAGCACTTAACCACAGAGTAACATCAAATACAAACTTAATTCATCTTAGTTCAAGGGTGACTTCACACAAATCTGGGTTATTATGGATACAATACCCAACAATCTCCCCCTATTTGTAGAAGTCAAAACCCTCTACACTAAGGTGAATTACATCAAAATAATCAAATAATTAACTAGTATACATAGTAATGATAACAATGATGATTAAGAAATAATATATTAGCAAAATTCAAAATCATATATATAGAAATTGTTTATAGAAGTCCAAGTCCATAAGATTTCACAATGCTGAAAAACGTTCATCCCTTATATTGTTCCCTGTGTTGACATTCTCTCTTCTCTTGTTGCCTTTGAATGTGGCTGAAGGGCTTAGGATAGTACTTCTTAGGACGAGGAGGTGTGTTAGGATTGTTCAGGCCATATTGTTTATCATGAAGCCTTATTTTTGTCATGGAGGTTTCATACTCTTTCCATTCCTTGGGGCTCCAAACTTTAGAGTGTCAAAGATGAGGTTCTTGGAGATTGGGCTCCAAACTTCAGCAAATTCTTATTCTCTTCTTCTTTCAACTTCTGGATTTGGAATGGATCGGCTTGCAGAGGCACCGTCACCATATTTACTTCTTTTTGGCACTAACATATCAAACAGAAGGTTCTGAGAAGATTCTGGTTGATCTGAATTCCACACCTGAGAATATTGAGCAGGAGGAGCTTCATAATAAGAAGTTTCAAAATGTTCAGGTCTAGGTGAAAATGAGGGCTTCTGGACTGTTGGATTGAGATGAGGAGGAGGAGCAGCATTTGGATCAACTTGAAATTTAGGGAAGATCTAGTTGTGCATCCAAACTGTTGTATCATAGATATGAAATTCAACATCAACAATCTGAGATTGGACATCAGTACTTATCTCTTTTAGCTTTTTTTCCCATAGAGTCTTCATGATTCCATCAGATTTTTCTAGATATTCTTTGACCAATTTCTCCCCCTTTCTGACTTCTACAGATAGGGTATTTATAACATCCTCCTTAAATGTGCCAACTTCTCCACAAAGCTTGAAATTGTGCTCTTGAGCTTTCTTTTCCAACTGAATCTTGTTGTTTGCGAGAGTGACAGATTGATTCATTACCTCACTAATACTAGTAATGGTGCGATCTAAGGCTTTTCCACTTATTTGGAATAGGTGTTTGAGGTCATCAGTATTACTATGAATTTCAGTGAAGCCTCTGCTCATCTCTATCTCTAGAGCAGTGACTTTGTCTGTGATAACTTTGAGAGAGTCATCAAAGTATTTTCTTTGCTGAGCTAACAGAGTTTCAATCTTACCCAGAAGGGTATCTTCAGGAATGGCTATAGCTGGAGAAGGTGGAGGAGGTAGAGCCTGAGTCGACCAAATAAGAATTTCTTCAATGACAACCGAGCTCTTGCCTCTGATGGTATGAATCATGATCTACCCTTCCTCACCAATAATAGTAGGGAGGGAGAAGTTTAGGCTTCTAATTCTAAGAGGGGGTCAACTGAGTCTGGAGTGATCTCATCATCATCAGAGAGAATTATATCATTCTCCCCTTCAATATGTTCTGGGGAGAGGGGAACATCAGGAATCTGTTCTGGAGTCTTTGCAGGAGAGGAGGAGGGTTGAGCAATTGAATCCTTTTCAGGGGATATGAATAGGGGATCATTAGAGAAGAGTTCCTCTACCATCTTTGATGTGCCAGCATCAGTGGAAGTGACCCTGGCAGTCACTTGCTCATCAGTGAGTTATTTTTGATCAGAGGAAGAATCATTGTTCATACCTGAGCAATCCTCATGCAGAGAGATGCTCTTCCCAACATTGTTGATACCAAAATCATCAACTACAGTAACTTGCTCTTGAATCTGCTCTGCGGGAACATATGACTGAATAACTGTTTCTACAACCTCAGCTAGCCTATCTTCTTCCTAAACTAAAGGAGCAGGCTCCCCCTCAGCAGCTTCACTAGATGTGCCAGCTGCATCAGTGTGAGGAGGAGATGGGGTCCTATCCTCATCAACAATATCTCTAAGAACTGCAGGAGTTTGCCCTGGCTTTTGAATTCTGATCTCCTATCTGCTGATGGTAGAGATGGTGACCTTCTTTAGGTGGTGGAGGGACACACCTCTGGACAGGTCAAAGACCTCTGGGTGAGATTGATTCAGATATAGAGAAAGAATTCTTCAAAAATTTGGAGCTTTCAGACTCTCCTTTATCTTACCAAATAACATATGTCCCCAAAGGAATCTCTTAAGACAAACCACAACAGTCATCATGCCAAAGAAATCTGCAGAAAAAAAAACCAATTGACCTGTTTTGCACAGAAGTAACTTCCCTAGAATGTCAGCCAAAAGTTTGCTTTCATCGGACATCTGTTGCCTTCTAACTGTAGTGGCAGACTGGGGAAGACCACAGAAGGAATATGTTCTTGAGTAGTCTTCTTCTTCTAGATAATCATCCTCTTCCACTAAAGTAAGTCGAAGGAAATCTGTCAAAGACGATGACTGATCTTTGCATTTTGGAAAAATTCTTCAACTTCAGGTAACAATATTGTACACAGATGTTCCAATACAAATGTGAGGCCCGCGGCATCCAGGAGGTGAAAAACGTTCTTGAAGTCGTCAGAAACGTCCTATGTGCCAGCACGAACGAATTCGCTGCCCACACTGATCTTGAAAGGAGGAGCCATCGAATGCAGAGAGTGCGAAATGTCAGATTTGCTGGAGACAAAGCGACGTATTTTGCGAGAGAGACGACGGAAAGCTTCGGAGAACTGAAGTGTTTTTTTCGAGTGAGTTGATTTGAAAATGTGGTTTTGGATTTCTATGGAATTTTCTATTTATATAATTTGAGAATTAAGAATAGAAATTAAAAAATCAAACCTAGAATCGGCGGTTCAAATTCTTCCGAAAATCATCCTGGTGCTAGGGCTTTTCTCGAGAAAATGGATGCCTTTCGAGAAGTTCAAGAGTCTTTTCTCGTGAAATCCACTTGAATTTTCTCGAGAAATAGAGGTAGTTTTCCGAGAAGTCCAGAGAGACTGCTTCGAGAAATAGAGTCGTCTTTTTTCGAGAAATCAACTTGTTCTTGAGAAGACCACTTGAGTTCCCGAGAAATCCATAATCTATGATTAATTCCTTAAATTCAGATATGATTAATTCAGGATCCCATGTTGAGCATGCCAAGTTCTGTCTTGAAAAAGAAGAATTTGGCCTCGTCTAGCGGCTTCGTGAAAATCTCTGCCACCTGCTTGTCTGTTGGGACATAACTGAGGGCTATGTCCTTATTCTCCACATGTTCCCGAATGAAGTGGTAGCGTATTTTGATGTGCTTTGTCTGGCTGTGGAATACTGGATTGTTGGCGATAGCTATTGTGCTGGAAGAGTCGCAAAACATAGGAATTTCTTGGAATTTTAGATTGTAATCTTCGAGTTGATTCCTGATCTAAAGAAGATGTGCGCAACAACTGCCCGCAGAGATATACTTTAACTCAGTAGTAGAAGTTACGATACAATTCTGCTTCTTGCTGCTCCATTAAATAAGGCATCTTCCGAGGTATTGGCACGTCCTGGAAGTGCTCTTTCTGTTCTCTTTGCTACCTGCAAAGTCAGCATCTGAAAATCCAATTAGTACTCTGTCATTATTTCTTGTGTACCATAAGCCAAGATTTGGTGTACCCTTAAGATATCTCAAGTTTAGCTTTACCGCGGTATAGTGAGATTCCTTAGAGTTCATTTTATATCTAGCGCATACACATGTTGAGAATATTATGTCAGGCCTACTAGCAGTAAGATAGAGTAGGGATCCAATTATGCTCCTGTACTTGGTTTCATCGAAAGGGTTCCCTTTTTCATGCTTGTCTAGAGACATAGCTGAACCCATTAGAGTCCTCATAGAGGTTGCGTTCTCCATTCTGAATTTCTTAATCAACTCCTTGGTGAACTTCGTCTAAGAGATGAAAATTCCATCTTTAGATTGTTTCACTTGAAGTCCTAAGAAATATTTCAGCTCATCCATACTGCTCATTTCAAACTTCCCTTGTATAAGTTTGAAAAACTTTTTGCAGAGGTTGTCATCAATATAGCCAAAAATAATGTCATCGACATAGATTTGTACTAGCAAAATCTTGCCTTTTACTTCCCTAAGAAATAATGTCTTACTATCTTTCCTCTTGTGAACTTGTTCTCAAGAAGAAAGTTAGATAGCGTATCATACCAAGCTCGTGGAGCTTGTTTTAAACCGTATAAAGCTTTTAAATAATAAGTACACATAATCAGGATCGTTAGGATCAACAAAACCTAGGGGTTGTTCCACATATACTTTTTCCTTTATATCACCATTGAGAAAGGTTGACTTCACGCCCATTTGATAGACAGTAAAGCCCATAAAGGCAGCATATGCGAGAAATAGCCTGATTGCTTCAAGTCTTGCCATTGGAGCATAGGTTTGATCAAAGTCGATCTCTTCTTCCTATTTGTATCCTTTAGCTACGAGTCTGGCCTTGTTTTTGATAATGATTCCGTCTTCATCTAGCTTGTTCCTATAGACCCATTTTGTTCCAATCACATTTTTGCCTTTGGGCCTTGGTATAAGCTTCCAGACTTGGTAGCGTTTGAACTGATTTAGTTCTTCTTCCATTGCAATTATCCAAGATACTTCTTGGTTTGCTTCTTTGAATTTCTTTAGTTCAACCTGCAAGAAAAAGCTCAAATGCAAATTTTCATTAGTAGAACCTCTTCGATTTCGTACACCGTCACGAGGATCTCCTATGATTTGTTCAACAAGGTGATCCTTCAAGTGTCTGAGTTCTAGAGTCCTTACATCGGGAGCTTCTACTGCTTCTGCAGTTTCTTCTTCCACCTAGATGACTCCTTCATCTTGGTGATCTTCTTATTCAAATGTGGTTTGAGGATTGATCTTGATGAACTTTTGAGCATTATCTTCAACTATCTCATCCAAGCTTAACTTTTCCAGCCTTGAATCTGCATCTTCAATAAGAACACTAGAATAGCTGCTATAGAGCAAGCTTGTTTCATCAAATACAACGTTAATTGACTCTTCTACCACCAAAATTTTCTTATTAAAAATTCTATAAGCCTTACTATGACTACTATAACCTACAAAAATACCTTCAAAACATTTTTCTCCAAACTTTGTATGATGATATTTCCCATTATTAAGTACATAGCATTTGCAGCCTAAGATTTTGAAGTATGACACAGTCGGTCATTTGCCTTTCAGTAGCTCATAGGGAGTCTTACGACGGTTTTTGTTGATTAATGCTCTGTTTTACACGTGACAAGCTGTATTGACGACATAGGACCAAAATTACTTTGGTAGAGAGGAGTCAATTAGTATTGTGGTACTTTCTTCAATGAGTGTTCTATTCCTTCTCTTAGCAACTCCATTTTATTGCGGAGTATAGGGGGGAGGAAAACTCATGAAAGATACCTAGACTTCCACAGAATTCTGTCATGGCACCAAATTTGAATTCTATTCCATGGTAACTTCTAATTCTGACCACTGAGCAGTTTAATTCGTTCTGGATTTGCCTGACAAAATTCATGAACACATCAAAAGTATCTGACTTTTGTTTTAAAAAGAACACCCAAGTAAAATGTGAGTGATCATCAACAATTACTTGCATATATGACTTACCTCCTAAGCTATGAACTTGCATTGGACCGAATAAGTCCATGTGTATTAAATACAAGCACCTTAAGGAATCTTTATCAGCAATGCCCTTAAAGGTGGCCCTTTTCTGCTTGCCCATTTGGCATGCTTGACATGGACTCTCTTTAATGCACTTAATAGTAGGTGTGTCACGTACTAGATTTTGAGAAAATAATATATTAGTAGTTTTGAAATTAATATGTGATAGTCTCTTGGGTCATTGATCACAAAGAGATGCACTATCTTTTGCAACAAAGCACACTGGGGTAGAAGTGTCTAAGCATAGACAATTAAAGCAAAATATATTTCTACTCCTAGTGCCTGTTAATACCATCACCATAGTCGAGGCCGATTTTATCAGGCACTGATCTTTAGAAAAGGTAACAATGAAGACTTTATCATATAATTGACTTATGCTAATCATATTATGTTCTAATCCTTTCACACAAGCCACATCAGTGAATGGGACTATACCGTTAGAAATTTTACCGTAGCCTTAATTCCTCGGTCGGAGCCACCAAAGATAACCTTTGGACCGTCATTGACTGGAGTATAGTTCTGAAGTAGACTTCTAGTCCCGGTCATATGCCGAGAGCATCCACTATCTAAATACCAGATAGGCATTTTGTAGGCCTTTGGACATCCCTACAAACATAGTTTAGTTTACCTTAGGAACCCAAACGTATTTGGGTCCTTGGTTCCTTGTCAGCATACTCCACCTAGAAGTGTTAACACTACGAGTGGTCTACCTTGTATGATTAACTTGAGGAGTTTCATAGTTTCTTGGATTAAGCCAACAATCCACAACAAAGTGACTAACTTTGCCGCAACACCAACAGTCAAATCTGTTGTATCTTTTCCAAGTCTCTTGCTTGAACTTTTGAACGTGAGGTCTAGTAGGAGCGGCGGATTTGGAAGTATAGGTATCATGATGAGTGCACTCACAAGGCTTTTGTACCTCTTTTTCCTTAGGTACAACTGGCTTGGCCTTAGGTTCCTTCTTAACATTATGGCCATGAATGTATTGTATTTGTATTTCCTCATAAGGTGCCTTAAAGACACTCTCACCGAAGTTCCGGGGATGGGTCCATCCTTTGTAGCACGACTTAGGCTCTACATGTGTAGGCCTGGTAAAGTGACCATAGGATGACTCAAAATCAAACTTGTTCGTTGGGAAGATTACCTTCTTAAATGTAGTTTGAATCAGAGGGGCCTTCCCTTTCTCTTCGGCTGAGGCTTTCTTAGCAACCTTATTTTTACTTTTAGATTTATTCCTCCTAAAAGATTTATTAGGAGAAGTCTCATGGCCCAAACCGGCTCCTTTGGCCTGTGCAGAGAATTTAGTGACAAGTTGAAGAATTGTCTTGGGCTTGGAGAAACTTTCAACAAGTTTCTTTTCAGCATCAAGTTGTTCTTCTAACTTCTCGATGATTTTTTGTTTCAGGTTAAGGTGCCCGAGAGAGTTGTTATATTCTTCGACCAGGGCTTGGTAATCCTTTCTAAGTGAGTCCATACATGCTACTTCCTCCCTCAGAGTGATCTCCTCAGTATTGAGGGATTTGATTTCCTTGGCTTGAGATCTAACAATTTTTCTACACCGGTCATAGACCTTGATCAACTCTTTATACTGACCCATGAGTTCTGATTCATCATTAGAGGAATAGTCCTCATGGTCATCGTCAAGAACATCAGATTTAGAAAGAATAGTGTGAGCATTTATCTCCCCATGAAATTGGGGGACATCTCCTTCTTCGTCAGAGTGAGCCATGAGCCCGAAGTAGGTTTATTCATCCTCATATGACTCAGACAAGTCAGAGTCACTAAGAGTCTTCTGCTTCTTTTCTATGAAGCTCTTCTCCTTCTTTTTGCTCTTGGAGGACTTGTGCTCTTCTCTTCTTCAACCCTCCTTCTTCTTATGAGGGCAGTCGACAATCACATGACTTGTCTTATTAAAATAATAACACACGATGTTAGTAGAATAATGTTTGTTTGGTTTAGATTTATACCTGTCAGTGTGGCTTCTCTTTTGATAATCACCACTGTGTCGTGATCTTATGACTGAGGAGTCTTCCCCACCCATTTGTTTCTTCTTACTTAGAAACTTCTGGAACTATCCGGAGAGAAGAGAGAACTCTCCATCAGATAGTTTTGAGCCCGAGGTGCTTGGATCTGAGTTTTCTTCCTCACTTTCTTGGTGAGTTGGAGCAGGAGATGTTGTTTTTGCTTTTCTTGAGCTGTATGCCTTCAATACAACAGACTTCTCCTTTGATGAGGATCTGCTGCCCTCTTCTTCAGCCTTTCTTGTGTTGATTTGAAGCTCATAGGACATAAGCTTTCCGAAGAGGATCTGGGGGTAAGTTATAGCTAGTCTCCCGAACTCCCTGATCGCACAAATTTTTTTCCCAATCCTTAGTCAAGGATCTGAGGAGCTTGTCGTTTAGTTCACCGTTGGTGAATACCCGACCGTAGTTCCTCAGGCCGTTGACGATCTTGAAGAAATTCTCATAGGTGTCAGCTATTGCTTCCTTGGGGCCTTGCTTGAAGGCCTCATACTTTTGATTAAAAAGGGATATTCTATCATCCCTAACTTCTTCTATGCCTTCCATCAGCACGATCAAGGACTACAACATTTCCTGGGTAAATTTTCAGTGAATCAAGTTCTGCAACATCGAGTCATCAAATGCACTTGCAATGATATTTTTAGCTTTCTTATCCAGAGGGACAAGTGCAATCTCATCTTTGCCGAGATCCATCAATTTCCTTGGCACCTTCTTAGTAGGATCAATAATGGAGCCTTTGTGCGCACTGGGAGCTTAGAGGAATCCTTAGATCTGTCCATGCTTGAGAATCTCTTTGACAACTAGAAGGAGGTATGTTCAAGGTGTGAGCCTTATAGCTAACAACCTCCCTATAATACCAATTGAAAGTGTCTAGTTGTCTACCTAAATCACTTAGAGGGGGGGGGGGGTGAATAAGTGAGATCTGCGTATTTTGTAGAATAAAAAGTTGAGAGAGTATAACACAGAAAATATTCAAGCACAATTCACACGACACAAGAAATTATAGTGGTTCCCCAATCTTAGATACATTCACTCTCCACCTCACCAATCTAGCACCGCGACTAGACTTAGCTACATCATTAAATCTCGGAATAAAAAATCCTACGCCTTAAAGAAACGCTCCTACAAGTCAATCCCCCAAAATGGGATCTACACTCGGAAGAAAAACTTCCTAAAAACTTGGAGACAAATCTCCTACAAAAGTTGAAATAAGTTTTTAAAACAATAATGAAAAACAACTTCACTTCAGATCTGAAATCTTCAGATTTCTTCCTTCTTGTAAAACTAAAATCTTGGAGAAGAAGTTGAGGAAGAATTCTTGAGATAAATATGATATGAAATTTCTTGGATCCGACACGATCAAATGAGATATTGAGAATCTAAAACCAGGGATCTTGTCGAATCTTTCTTCTGCTTTCGAATCGCTTGATCGAGGAACAAGCTTCAGTGAAGAACGAAGATGTCGGCGGCGGCTTTTTCCCAATCTATAAATGTGCAGTGATTCTGATTTCGAATAAGATTAGCAGTGATTAGATTAGGGTTTGGAGAAATCCTTGACGTGACTTTATATAGGACATCGCCCAACAGTCAAACGACATTAAGAGATGATCCACGTGGATTAAACTTTCTAAACTTAGATCTGAATTTGAAATTTCGTCGGACTGTTTTAAACTTCAGAATCTACAACAACATTACTCGAGAAGAGGAACACTTCCCGAGAAAAGAACTTGTCTTCGCGAGAAAAGAACATGAAGAAGATTATGTGAGAGGGAATACTGATTTCTCGAGAAGAACCTTATTTCACGAGAAAGAGACTTGGCAGAATTCTAGAGCAGGAGCCAGGTTTACTCAAGAAGAGACTAGTTTCTCGAGAAAACATCCAAGCCTTTCGAGAAATTTACTTAACAGAACTTCTGAAACTTGAGAAATGATTTCTCGAGAAGGAGAGGATTTCTCGAGAGGGAAGTTTCAGCTTCTCAAGAAATAAATTAGACATCTCGAGAACTCCATTGCATTATCCGAGAACTGACTTGGCTTTGTTGGAACACCCTATTACTAATTTGGGTAAGGATCACTATGTGCTTAGGAATTTGTTTTGACCTTGCTGTATAGTCTCATAGGACAATTAGAATGAGTCTTAGGGTTAGTACTTAGGTTTGAAAGCTGCCCTCAAGACCTTCTAAAGATCAGGATTCAAGTGCTGAAGACTAGGACAATTCTCGTCGAGCTCAGGTCGACGAAACGTAGAACTCAGTTCTACTATCTCTGAGCTCAGTTCAATGAGGCGTCGAACTCCGTTCGATGATCTTCGAGCTCAGATCGATGCTATGTCTCTAGTTGTTTTCCAAGTCTCTGAGCTCAGGTCGACGATAGTTGAGCTCAGGTCGACGTTTTCTGTTTTCAGTCTAGTTCGATCTCTGAGCTCAGGTCGACGATCGTTGAGCTCAGATCGACGCTTTTTTGAAGAGATCGACGATTTCAGGATTCAAATTCAGGATAGTTATGAAATTCATTTAGACTTATTTTCAGCATTTATGGCAAAAGATTTTGTAGCAGTTTCAATCAATCTGGAGCAAGTTTCAAGGAAGACTGATTGGAATGTTTCTCAAGGACTTTCCTCTAGAGGCAGATATCAGTTAAGGTAGTCATTTATGACTGATTAATGGCTATCAAGAAGTCAGAATATGATATACTCCCTAGAGAATCTTCTGAAATATAGCAAGAGAATAGACAAGATTTGAAAAAGGATACAGAAGAGAGAACAAGAAAAGTATTCGTCACGAATTCATCTTCGGGAATAGACTCAGTAGACAAAAGTTTACAGAATTACTGAGTCAGAATTCTTTAAAAACACAAGGAACATTACTGTGAAGGAGATCATCTGCTATTTTACTCCTTCAAGCATCAAGTGTTCAAAAGCTTCATCATCAAGGACTCCAGACATCACAGATTTCAGCATCTGCTGAAATCATCTATTGCTGGAGATCTGAAGCAACTGAAGGCCTATCACCCTAAGCCAAGCTCATCTTCCTGAACCCTTATAGATCTCAGGAGGAGCTTTGACAACATCTTCCACTTGTCTTCTCTAAGATTTTTGACAGAGAAGAACAACTCAACTCATTTTCTTTTTCCTTTCTCACCTGTAAAAGGGTTTCTCAAAACTCCCTTCAAAAGTTTTGTGGCTGGTTTCTGAGACCTTGTCAAAACTCAGTGGTGGCAAGACACCTTATCAAAAAATCTAGGTTTGGTTTTTGAGTACCTTATCAAAAGCTCATTGGTGCCCAGGAAACCTGATCAACTATTCCTGCAGTGGATTCCTACATAGGGTGGTAGAAGAGTAGATATACCCAGGATTGTGGGGGAACCACTATAGCTCCTTGTGTCATCTGGTTTGCTGTGCTTTTTGCTTTGCTGTATGTTATGTGTTTCTGTTTTCTTACTGCTTTAGTGTTTACTTTTCTGCTAGCACATTACACATATAAGTAAATCAAGTCTTCCACTGCTTTACAATTTTAATTTGTAAATTATTTTAATATACTCTATTCACCCCCCCCCCTCTAGAGTAAGCTAGATCTTATCCTCACCTTCAGGCTTTTGAGACTATGTCTGATGAGATATTTCGAAATGGAAAGTTGCAGATGCAAAGGCTATGAATATCCTTGCTCAGACTATGTCTGATTAGATATTTCAAAAGGTGGCTGAATGCACTTCAGCAAAAGAGATATGGGACAAGTTATCTGAAATTATCTCAGGATCTGCTGATGAAAGGAAGGACAGGAGATCCCATCTCATAAGCCAATATGAGAACTTCAAAAAGTGAGAAACTTAATCAGTGGCTGACATGTATAACAAGTTCAGCCTAATAGTCAGTGATTTAAAAACACTGGAGAAGGAGATCTCTTTAACTGAACTAAATGACAAAATCCTAATGTGCTTCCCCAGCACTTGGGATTCAAGGATCTGTCCAATCAAGGATGCCAGAAGCCTAACTGAGATTACTACTTAAGCCTTGTTGGGCAAGCTCAAGTCTTATGAGCTGCTCATCAAGAACAGAGAGGAAGAACAAAAGGTTGCTTCTCCAGCTATCAGGAAGGAGAAGACAATAGCATTCAAAGCTACAGAAGATCTGCCTGAAGACAAGGTCACAGACAATGAAGAATTGATGAGCTTACTGGCCAAAATATTCTATAAGATGGAGAAGAAAGATTTCAGAAAGAGGTCATCCAGAGGGCATGAGAAGCCAAGGTATGACATGTCAAATAACAAAAAAATAATCTGTTTTGGATGCAGGAAACCAGGCCACATTGTGCCTGATTGTCCAGAAAACCAGAACAAGGACAAAAAGGACAGAAAAGAAAGAAGAAGAGATAAGGACTCCAGGGGAAACAATTACAACAAATCCTCCTCCAGCAAAAGTAAACATACAAGGAAGGGATTTGTAGCAGAAACCTGGAGTGAAACTGAAGAAGAATCAGAGGCTTCATCAAGCTCAAGTGATGATGAAAATGATGCTGAAGAGAAGGAATTCTGCATGATGGATATCAATGCCTCCCAACAAAATTCTGATGCAGAACAAGAGTCAAAATCTGAATCTGAGCATGAAAATAGAGAAGATCAGGTAATAGATTCTTTTGATTTTAATTCAGAGGACTTTAGATCTGAATTTAAGGCACTATGTTTAGACCTGTTAAAGTCTGAGAAAGAGATTATCTCTCTCAGAAATCAATTGTCTGAACATAGCACTTTAAAATCAGACAACCTCAAACTCTCTGAGGAGTTAGAATGCTGTAGGGAGGAGATAGCTTCACTGAAAAGTGAACTATCCCAGGCAAAGAAGTTTGAAGAATCCCTTAATGGGAGAAGCATCAGACTGATGGACATCACAAGCACAGTGAACACTAGACTCAACAGTACACTGGGCTTGGGTGCTTCATCCAGCCAACCTATAGTATTAACAACCCTAATTAAATTTATCTCAGATAAAGGAAAGGGTGTTGTAGAGGTAGCTAGGAAGAATCCTGATTTACCTAAGGAAAACAAAGTTCAACAAAAAACGTCGAACAGAGCTCGACGATCGTCGAACAGAGCTCGGCAATCTCAGGCTGAATCATCAAACTCAGGTCGACGACTTCTGAACTCTAAACTCTGGCATAGTCGATCTTCGAACGGAGCTCGACGGTCTGACCCAAGATCGTCGAACTCAGCTCGACGATCATCGAACGGAGCTCAGAGCTTTGAACAATCTTTCAGAGGTAAATCTAAAATCAATCCTAGAGGTCCTACATCCCAAAGCTTCAACCCTTATACTGAATGGATAGTACCTCCTAGGAGATACTATCCTGAAGGATATAAAAGTCAGCCAGGGATGTCTTTTATTTCTGAGTTTAAAGGTTATCAACCTAGACCCAAGGTAAACTGGGTCAAAAACATATAAATTGTTTATGTGTAGGTGAAGACCTATCCAGCAATGAACCAACAATGGTATCTGGATAGTTGGTGCTCAAAGCACATGACAGGGAACAAGGAGAATCTATCATCCTTCAAAACCAAACTTGGACCCAAAGTGATATTTGGTGATTTAAACTTTGGTCAAACAAAAGGATATGGTGCTGTTCAGATTGACTAAGTCACATTCAAGAAGGTGGCTTATGTGGAAGGACTGAAGTACAATCTAATCAGCATCAGTCAAATGTGTGATGAAGGCTATCAAATGATATTCAACAAATCCTTATGCAAGATCGAGTCAGAGGATAACACAACAGTGTTAATAGGTAAAAGGAAAGGTAACATTTATCTTATAGATTTCCTTTCAACCAATATAGATATCTTTTTATTTAATTCAGTTTGCAAACCAAATGATCTTTGGCATAAGAGACTAGGACACTTAAACGTTAGAACCATTGCTAGGCTATCCAAGGACAACCTTGTTAGAGGACTATTTTCTGGCCCCTACAAGAAGGAAGGACTCTGCAGGGCTTGTCAATAGGCAAGCAAACTAAAAATAGTTTTAAGTCACTTAATAAGAGTGATTCACCTAGGATCTTGTATCTGTTATACCTTGATCTTTTTGGACCCATTACAGTACAAAGCTTAGGAGGGAAATCTTACACTTTAGTGATTGTAGATGACTTCTCTAGATTCACATGGGTATTCTTTCCGAGGAAGAAGTCTTATAACTTTAAGTGTTTGACAGATTTTCTCAAATGCATACAGATTGAGTTCAATACTCACATTGCCCTGATCAGAAGTGATCATAGGACAGAGTTTGATTCTCTTCTTATGCAAGAGTTCTGTCAGAGTGAAGGGATCAGACATACTTTCTCAGCTCCTAGAACTCCTCAACAAAATGGGGTAGCTGAAAGGAAAAATAGAACCCTTATTGAATCTGCCACCACATTGTTGACAGATGCTCACCCTCCTCTATCTTTTTGGGCAGAGGCAGTGAACACCTCCAACTATGTGTTGAATAGAAGTTTGATATATAAACTGAAGGGCAAGACTCCCTATGAATTGCTAAAAGGGAAGAAACCTAAAGTAGACTATTTCAAGATTTTTGGTTGCATTTGTTATATTCACAATAATGACAAGAAGTACTTAACAAAATTCCAAGCTAAAGCTGATGAAGGAGTATTTCTTGGATACTCCATGACCAGTAAAGCTTATAGGGTTTATAACAAATCTACTCGTAAAATTGAAGAATCTGTTCATGTATCTTTTGATGAGACTAACATGTTTTACAAGGAGAAGAATACTTCTACCATAGAACTCTTGCAGGTAAACTCTCTTTCAGAAAATTTGGACAGGTTGCATATTGCAGAGAAGGATTCAACACATTCACCTACCCAACAGAGAGGAGAAATCAGTGAAGATGAAGAGGATACTCAACATCTTGGTACTCAACATCTTAGAGAGAACCATCTTGAAGAGCCAGTTGTTGTTCCACAAGAGGAAACAACAACACAGGTTGGTGAACAATCAACACCCCCTGTTGATTTAGTAACAAAAAGAGATCATCCAATCTCTCAAGTGATTGGAGACATCTCAGTTGGTGTGCAAACCAGAAATCAGGTCAACCAAAACCTGATGCACACCTGCTTCCTATCTCAGATTGAACCTCAATCCATACAAGATGCAGAACAAGATCCACACTGGATCATTACAATGCAAGAGGAATTACATCAATTTGAAAGGAACAAAGTTTTGGAGCTAGTTCCAAGGCCTAAGGATCACTCCATTGTTAGAACAAAGTGGGTGTTCAGAAACAAATTGGATGATCAAGGAGTTATTGTCAGGAACAAAGCAAGGCTAGTTGCACAGGGATACTCTCAAGAAGAAGGAATAGACTATGACTAGACCTTTGCACCAGTTGCAGGGTTAGAGGCCATAATAATATTCCTAGCTTATGCAGCTCACAAAGGATTCAAGGTCTACTAAATGGATGTGAAGAGTGCATTTCTCAATGGAGACATCAAAGAAGAAGTATATGTTAGACAACCCCTAGGTTTTATCTCTTCAACTTATCCTGATCATGTTTTCAAATTGCATAAAGCATTATATGGTCTCAAGCAAGCTCCTAGAGCATGGTATGAGACCTTAGCATGTTTTCTTCTGAAAAATGATTTTATAAGGGGTAGAGTAGACAAAACTCTTTTTATTAGAACCCATAAGTCCAATATCCTACTAGTACAAATCTATGTAGATGATATTATATTTGGATCTACTGATTCAAATTTGTGCAGACGGTTCTCTTACCTAATGCATTCTAAATTTGAAATGAGTAGCATGGGTGAGCTTTCCTTCTTTCTAGGATTGCAAGTCAAACAACATGCTGAAGGCATATTTATTTCTCAAACCAAGTATGCAAAAGAATTGGTTAAGAAATTTGGTATATCTGAAGCATCTTGTATGAAAACAACAATGCCTACTAATGCTGTATTAGATGCTGATAAACATGGAAAACATGTTGATCAGACAACATATAGAGCAATGATTGGCTCTCTATTGTACCTTACAGCTAGCAGACCTGATATAATGTTTGCTACATGTATATATACTAGGTTCCAAGTAAGCCCTAGAGAGTCACACCTAACATTAGTTAAGAGGATTCTTAGGTATGTAAAAAGTTGTCCAAATCTAGGTCTCTGGTATCCAAAAGACTCAGGATTTGAATTAACTGGATTTTCAGATGCTGATTATGCTGGATGTAGAGTAGATAGGAAAAGCACCAGTGGAACTTGCCTGTTTCTTGGTGACAGACTTGTCTCCTGGTTCTGTAAGAAACAGACATTTGTGTCCACTTCAACTGCTGAAGCTGAATACATGGCAGCAAGCAGTTGTTGCTCACAGATTATGTGGATTCAAAACCAGCTCCTAGACTATGGTTACAACTTAGAAGGGTCAAAAATTTTCTGTGATAACACCAGTGCTATTTCTATAGCACAAAATCCAGTCCTCCATAGTAGGATAAAACATATAGAGATTAGGCATCATTTTTTATGGGACAATGTTGAAAAAAAATAAAATTTAAATTCAATATATCCCAACTGATTTGCAAAGGGGAGATATTTTCACCAAACCATTGGATGAAAAGAAACATACCTTCTTCCTAAATTAGTTAGGAATGTTAGATGGAGGAAGTTTAAAATAAAACCCAAGTTTTTAAAACTCTAAAACAGACCAAGACTAGGCTAAAAACTTGATTTTTCTAGTGTATGCAGGCTATTTTTAGTCTCTGAACTGCGCTCGACATTTTTCCCCACGATCGTCGAACGGAGATCGACATTTTTCGAAAACGTCGACCGGAGTTCAGCGCTTTCAGATAGAGCTAGGCTATCGTCTTCTGGTCAGAGATCGTCGATCGGAGATCGACGCTCTCCAATATCGTCGAACGGAGATCGACGATGTTGAAGACTCTTCAGATTCCTTTAGAAGCCCAGATCGTCGAACGGAGTTCAACGATATTTTCTTTCCGGCGTCGAACCCTAATATAAAAATCATTCTTCGGCCGTCGTTCTCCTTTTGCGCTTTCATACTCTCTGCAAACTTTTTCTTTCCCTCCAAACTCTTCTGCACTTGGTCGTGTTTGTTCATTTTTTGCAGGTATACAATGGCAGTGTCTGTTTCCGCCCTTGCCAAGATGAAATTCGACACAGGTTTTGATATAGACATGGACTCATTCGAGGGCAGTGACCAGGTTTTCAAAGATATTCTGGACTTATTCAGAGAACAACAGTTAGTGCAGATAATGACCACAATGATGAAAATTGCTGCCGATGAGATCAAGGAATGGGTATATACGGCGCACAATCTGGATCAGAATACAATTGTTGGTACTATAGCCGGGACTCAGGTATCCCTAACACCTGCTCTCCTGACTGATGTCTTTCAATAAAGTACTGGAAATGATTCTATTGAGCTATCTGGAGAGGAGTTTGCAACTATGTTAGATAGAATGAGACATTCTGCGGCTAACCCTAACAAATTTCTGAAAAAGAATTTATCAATTGAGTATAGATTTCTTGCTCATGTTGTGGGGAAAGTGCTATTGGCAAAGCACTCTGCACATGATACCATCTCTAGGTATCAATTCTGCTTGATGGGAGCAATTGTGGATAAGAAACATTTAAACTGGGGAGAGATTTTCTTTGACATGATCAAAAAGAAGGTGAACAAAAGTCTTGTAAATTTTGGGAGGATCATAGGGCTATTCCTGCACTCTAGGTGCCCTGAATTGCTGGTGTCCAGTGGGATACACATAAATGCCTCCAAGAGGCTGTACTGTGCCCTTTTTGGCAAATGGGACAGGCAGATTACCAAGCCAAGCAGAGGTCCTGCTGCTGTCACTACTTCAGGCACAAGGACTGATACAGTCACTCCCCCACAGGCAACTGCCCCATTAGAAGAGTTGCCTGCTTCCTCATCTCCTCCTTCTCCACCTATTGTTTCTACCTCCACTTCCACAACCACCATCACTACCTCATTCTCTTCCCCCATCATCATTTCCCCTCCTCTTTCAACTCCTTCACTTCCTCCAGCCACCACAGTAGAGCAATTCCATCCCCTTTACTATTATCCATCCATTGACATTTCCTCTTCCCTTCCATCATTCAACCTCATGGATGATTCCTACATAGATGATTCCCCCTCCTAACCTCTTGAGCCTCCATCATCCTCCTCATACCAACAACTACTCCAAGACATACTTGCCCAACCATCTTTCACCCCATCCATCTCCACACCACTATCTTCTATCTCCACAATTCCAATCTCTCAACCATCCATCCTACCATCCACCACTTCTATCACTACTTCTACAGCTCCTTCACCATCTATCTCTGTCTCTCTAACCTCTACCTCTACTCAAGTCTCACTTGAGCAAGTAGATATTCCTTCCCTACCAGACAAGCTTTATGGGATGCTGGCTCCCAGGCTAGTAGCCCTACTGGAGACCTCTATGGCTCCACTCCTGAAATCCATCCAGGAGCTGTCTGCCAGGCTATCCTCTATTTCTCCTCAACAGGAAATCCCTTCTATGGAGTGCCTTGATCCAGTTCCAACTGAATCAAGGCAGGGGGAGATGCCATATGAAGAAGAGATAGTGCCTTCTGCTTCAGAGAAATTCTTACCAGAGACAGCTTCAGTTCCAGCTTCAACTCCTGTACTAACAGTGGACCTCAGGTAACTGTCATTAGATTTTGAAATTCTTCACTTCAACTGTTTACCAGCTCAGGAAGTAGAAGATCTGACTAAGGCCATTGTGCCTGTTGCTAGATGTGAGCCCAGCCAAAATACTGCATATATCAAGGCCATGGAACAAGTTCTTTCTGCTAATGTTATGGATGTTGCTGCTGCTGTTGATATTGTTTGTTCCGATAGTGCTGCTGATGAGTCTGTTGTTCATATTGAAGAACCTGCTGCTGAAGTTTCTGTATCTACTGCTCCTACTGCCTAATTTCTGTTGCTTCTATCACCGCAGCAGCTGCTGCTATTATCTCTCCTGAAAAGTCAAAGCAACAACAAGATTACATCAAAAGGATTTATGAGTTATATGACAATCCTCAGAGCTCAGATAGTGACCAATTCTAAACTGATTCTGATTACTCCTCTGCAACTATTGCAAGGAAGAGGAAAGCTAGAAGCAAGGCAATGATGAGGGTACCTCCTGAGAAAGTTAAAGATGACAATGATATCCCCTACTATATTCTTCATGACTGCCCTATTTCTCAACCATGGATGCAGTATTCTAAGAACCAGCTCAAAGAAATGAAGAAAAAGAGAAAGCTTGACAAATATGATAAAGGATCTTCACACTTCTATCCTCCTCCTCCAGATGCAGGTACTGGTGGAGGATCTGCTTCTCAGTCTGGATCTATTGGAAAACATAGCTCCTCCCAATCTTCACAAAGATATCAACCAAGAGGACATTATCAAAGAGGTTATCAGTCAAGAAGAGGACAACATATAGGAAGTCAAAGAGACTACAGAGTTTACTCCATGCAACATCCATACCAAAGGGAAGGACAAGGTCCTATTGACTAAACCTCTGGTCCTTTCCCTTACAAGCTAAAAGAAACTGTTGCTACAAGAATTCCTCCAGATGATTCAGTGAAAATAAACAAATATGAACCTTCAGTTCCTTTTGAAGACCCTGAAAACAATCCACTCTCCTGGACTGCTAGATTGAAAGAATTGGCTGCATTGGATTAGATCAAGAAAGGAAGAGAGCAAGGCAGAGATACCTCTAATATCACAACCCTATCAGAGCAGAGAAAGAAAGAATTAGAAAGATATGCTTCAAGAAAATTCTTTGATCCAGAGAGCTACATGTACAACCCGTATCCAGCGAGTGCTCGACAGAGTCAAACCGGCCGGCTCAGACCGCAATATGAACCCAGCGTGCCGAGCCCAAGCTCGGTAATACCCGACGAGCTCGGCGATAGTCGAGCCGAGCTCGACGATGGCCGAACGGAGCCCGGCATGCCGAGACCGAGCTCGGGTAATGGAACAGGGCTCGATGGTAGTCGAACCGAGCTCGACGATCTCCACGCTAAGCTCAGTTTCTATTGGAGCTCGGCGATCGTCGTGCCGAGCCTCGTTTCTGTTGGAACTCGGCGATAGTCGAGCCGAGCTCGGCGATAGTTGAGCATAGCCTGCCGAGTACGTGCTCGCCTAGGCCCAGGGCGTGGCGAGTCATGCCGAGCGGATGCTACCTCAGGTCCATCGCATCTTGGCCGTGATATACAATGTTGCCCTTTGGTCTGCCTATAGTCCTCGAGAATAGTGAAGGTAGTATATTAGCAGTCCATCTTTTCCTATAAATAGGACCCAAGGGTACCTAGAGAGCAGGCTTACGAATTCTCAGGTCTACTAGCGCTTTTTGAGTACCTTAGCCCTGCACTTGGCTAAGGAGGGGAAGCGCTCTAAGATCTTCCGGGTGTGTGGTAGGACCTCCGCGCCGGGCCCTTGGCCTAGTCCTTTGTTCTTCACTTTCTTGTCGTTTTCTTACAGGAGCAGAGTAGGTGCGCGACCACCCTTCCCCAAGGGTCGAACTCCACGGAGACCGATTTTTCGGTTTCAACACTACATGAAACTGCATCCTGAGGCTGTTGTTCCAAGGCCAAAATCTCAAACCTCCTTAGGTGCAGATGATGACAGAAGATCCAAAAAAGGAAGCCCTCAATCCCAATAAAGAAATTCTTTTCAAAAAGGGCAATGAGTAAGTTGTGTAAGCTGATACTTATATCTATTTCTTACTGAATCTGTGATTCTTGCTGTGATTCTGCAATGCTCAACATGTGTTGTCTACATTGTTGTTTCTATTTTATTTTTATTTCTGATGTATGCTTATTATTTCCTATTTGTCTTGTAAATAGTAATCCTAACCCAAATAGGGGGAGATTTTTGGAACACCCTATTACTAATTTGGGTAAGGATCACTATGTGCTTAGGAATTTGTTTTGACTTTGCTGTATAGTCTTATAGGTCAATTAGAATGAGTCTTAGGGTTAGTACTTAGGTTTGAAAGCTGCCCTAAAGACCGTCTAAAGATCAGGATTCAAGTGCTGAAGACTAGGACAATTCTCGTCGAGCTCAGGTCAACAAAATGTCGAACTCAGTTCGACTATCTCTGAGCTCAGTTCAATGAGGCATCGAACTCCGTTCGACGATCATCGAGCTCAGATCGATGCTCTGTCTCTAGTTGTTTTCCAAGTCTCTGAGCTCAGGTCGACGATAGTTGAGCTCAGGTCGACATTTTCTGTTTTCAGTCTAGTTTGATCTCTGAGCTCAGGTCGACGATCGTTGAGCTCAGATCAACGCTTTCTTGAAGAGATCGACGATTTCAGGATTCAAATTCAGGACAGTTATGGAATTCATTCAGACTTATTTTCAGCATTTATGGGAAAGGATTTTGTAGCCGTGTCAATCAATCTGGAGCAAGTTTCAAGGAAGACTGATTGGAATGTTTCTCAAGGACTTTCCTCTAGAGGCAAATATCAGTTAAGGTTGTCATTTATGACTGATTAACGGCTATCAAGAAGTCAGAATCTGATATACTTCCTAGAGAATCTTCTGAAATATAGCAAGAGAATAGACAAGATTTGAAAAAGGATACAAAAGAGAGAACAAGAAAAGTATTCATCAAGAATTCATCTTCTGGAATAGAATCAGTAGACAAAAGTTTACAGAATTACTGAGTCGGAATTCTTCAAGAACACAAGGAACATTATTGTGAAGGAGATCATCTGCTATTCAACTCCTTCAAGCATCAAGTGTTCAAAAGCTTCATCATCAAGGACTCCAGACATCACACATTTCAGCATCTGCTGAAATCATCTATTGTTGGAGATCTTAAGCACCTTAAGGCCTATCACCCTAAGCAAAGCTCATCTTCCTGAACCCTTACAGATCTCAAGGGGAGCTTTAATAACATCTTCCACTTATCTTCTCTAAGATTGTTGACAGAGAAGAACAACTCAACTCATTTTCTTTTTCCTTTCTCACCTGTAAAAGGGTTTCTCAAAACTCCCTTCAAAAGTTTTGTGGCTGGTTTCTGAGACCTTGTCAAAACTCAGTGGTGGCAAGACACCTTATCAAAAAATCTAGGTTTGGTTTTTGAGCACTTTATCAAAAGCTCATTGGTGCCCAGGACACCTGATCAACTATTCCTGCAGTGGATTCCTACCTAGGGTGGTAGAAGAGTGGATGTACCCAGGATTGTTGGGGAACCACTATAGCTCCTTGTGTCATCTGGTTTGCTGTGCTTTTTGCTTTGCTGTGTGTTATGTGTTTCTATTTTCTTACTGCTTTAGTGTTTACTTTTCTACTAGCATATTACACATATAAGTAAATCAAGTCTTCCACTGCTTTATAGTTTTAAATTGTAAATTATTTTAATATACTATATTCACCCCCCCTCTAGAGTAAGCTAGATCTTATCCTCACTTTCAATTGGTATCAGAGGCAGGTTGGTTACTCAACAACTGAATCTTCAACAGATTGGTTGAACATGCTAACACTTGAACCAAAAGATCCTTGATAAGATAAATATTCTATATAGGGTTATTAATTTTTGTATTATATTTATATTCATACAAAACCATGGCACAAAACAAAGATTATTCTAGCACCAGACCTCCGGTGTGCAATCTTTCCAAGTTTGCACTTTGGAAGGCAAGGATTAGGCTTTACATGAATTCTATTGATTAGGACATCTTTAATTCTGTTTTGACAGTGTGTCCAAGACCCCCAGTAATTACAAGTACAAGTGTTGTTCCACCTCCCTCAGGAACAGATGCAGAAATAAAGAAATGAAAAGTTGCAGATGCAAAGGCTATGAATATCCTTGCTCAGACTATGTCGGATGAGATATTTCAAAAGGTGGCTGAATGCACTTCAGTAAAAGAGATATGGGACAAGTTATCTGAAATTGTCTCAGGATCTGTTGATGAAAGGAAGGACAGGAGATCCCATCTCATAAGCCAATATGAGAACTTCAAAAAGGGAGAAACTGAATCAGTGGCTGACATGTACAACAGGCTCTGCCTAAGAGTCAGTGAATGAAAAACACTGGACAAGGAGATCTCTCAAATTGAACTAAATGACAAAATCTTAATGTACTTCCCCAGCACTTGGGATTCAAGGATCTGGCCAATAAAGGATGCCAGAAGCCTAACTGAGATTACTACTGAAGCCTTATTGGGCAAGCTCAAGTCTTATGAGCTGCTCATCAAGAACATAGAGGAAGAACAAAAGGTTGCTTATCCAGCTATCAGGAAGGAGAAGACAATAGCATTCAAAGCTGCAGAAGATCTGCCTTAAGACAAGGTATCAGGCAATGAAGAATTGATGAGCTTACTGGCCAAAAGATTCTATAAGATGGCCAGGAAAGATTTCAGAAAGAGGTCATCCAGAGGGCATGAGAAGCCAAGGTATGACAAGTCAAATAACAAATAAATAATCTGTTTTGGATGCAGGAAACCAGGCCACATTGTGCCTGATTGTCCAGAAAACCAGAACAAGGACAAAAAGGACAGAAAAGAAAGAAGAAGAAATAAGGACTCCAGGGAAAATAATTACAACAAACCCTCCTCCAGCAAAGATAAACATACAAGAAAGGGATTTGTAGCAGAAACCTGGAGTGAAACTGAAGAAGAATCAGAGGCTTCATCAAGCTCAAGTGATGATGAAGATGGTGCTGAAGAGAAGGAATTCTGCATGATGGCTATCAATGCCTCCCAACAAAATTCTGATGCAGAAAAAGAGTCAGAATCTAAATCTGAGCATGAAAATGAAGAAGATTAGGTAATAGATTCTTTTGATTTTAATTCAGAGGACTTTAGATCTGAATTTAAGGCACTATGTTTAGACCTGTTAAAGTCTGAGAAAGAGATTATCTCTCTCAAAAATCAATTGTCTGAACATAGCACTTTAAAATCAGACAACCTCAAAATCTTTGAGGAGTTAGAATGTTGTAGGGAGGAGATAACTTCACTGAAAAGTGAACTATCTTAGGCAAAGAAGTTTGAAGAATCCCTTAATGGGAGAAGCATCAGACTGATGGACATCACAAGCACAGTTAACTCTAGACTCAACAGTACACTGGGCTTGGGTGCTTCATCCAGCCAACCTATAGTATTAACAACCCTAATTAAATTTATCTCAGATAAAGGAAAGGGTGTTGTAGAGGTAGCTAGGAAGAATCCTGATTTACCTAAGTAAAACAAAGTTCAACAGAAAACATCGAACAGAGCTCGACGATCGTCGAACAGAGCTCGGCAATCTCAAGCTGAATCGTCGAACTTATGTCGACGACTTCTGAACTCTGAACTTCGGCCTAGTCGATCTTCGAACAGAGCTCGACGATCTGACCCAAGATCGTCGAACTCAGCTCGACGATCGTCGAACGGAGCTCAAAGCTTTGAACAATCTTTCAGAGGTAAATCTAAAATCAATCAAAGAGGTCCTACATCCAAAAGCTTCAACCCTTATACTGAATGGATAGTACCTCCTAGGAGATACCATCCTGAAGGATATATAAGTCAGCCAGGGATGTCTTTTATTTCTGAGTTTAAAGATTATCAACCTATACCCAAGGTAAACTGGGTCAAAAACATATAAATTGTTTATATGCAGGTGAAGACCTATCCAGCAATGAACCAATAATGGTATCTGGATAGTGGGTGCTCAAAGCACATGACAGGGAACAAAGAGAATCTAACATCCTTCAAAACCAAACTTGGATCCAAAGTGATATTTGGTGATTCAAACTTTGGTCAAACAAAAGGATATGGTGCTGTTCAGATTGGCTCAATCACATTTAAGAAGGTGGCTTATATGGAAGGACTGAAGCACAATCTAATCAGCATTCAGTCAAATGTGTGATGAAGGCTATCAAGTGATATTCAACAAATTCTTATGCAAGATCAAGCCAGAGGATAACACAACAGTGTTAACAGGTAAAAGGAAAGGTAACATTTATCTTGTAGATTTCCTTTCAACCAATATAGATATCTGTTTATTTAATTCAGTTTGCAAACCAAATGATCTTTGGCATAAGAGACTAGGACACTTAAACGTTAGAACCATTGCTAGGCTATCCAAGGACAACCTTGTTAGAGAACTACCTTTTGGCCCCTATAAGAAGGAAGGACTCTGCAGGGCTTGTCAATTAGGAAAGCAAACTAAAATAGTTTTAAGTCACTTAATAAGAGTAATTCACCTAGGATCTTGTATCTGTTACACATGGATCTTTTTGGACCCATTACAGTACAAAGCTTAGGAGGGAAATCTTACACTTTAGTGATTGTAGATGACTTCTCTAGATTCACATGGGTATTCTTTCTGAGGAAGAAGTCTGATAACTTTAAGTGTTTGACAGATTTTCTCAAATGCATACTGATTGAGTTCAATACTCACATTGCCCTAATCAAAAGTGATCATGGGACAGAGTTTGATTCTCTTCTTATGCAAGAGTTCTGTTAGAGTGAAGGGATCAGACATACTTTCTCAGCTCCTTGAACTCCTCAAAAAAATTGGGTAGCTGATAGGAAAAATAGAACCCTTATTGAATCTGCCACCACATTGTTGACAGATGCTCAACTTCCTCTATCTTTTTGGGCAGAGGAAGTGAACACCTCCAACTATATGTTGAACAGAAGTTTGATACATAAATTGAAGGGCAAGACTCCCTATGAATTGCTCAAAAGGAAGAAACCTAAAGTAGACTATTTCAAGATTTTTTGGTTGCATTTGTTATATTCACAATAATGACAAGAAGTACTTAGCAAAATTCCAAGCTAAAGCTGATGAAGGAGTGTTTCTGGGATACTCCATGATCAGTAAAGCTTATAGGGTTTATAACAAATCTACTCGTAAAATTGAAGAATCTGTTCATGTCTCCTTTGATGAGACTAACATGTTTTACAAGGAGAAGAATACTTCTACCATAGAACTCTTGCAGGTAAAATCTCTTTCAGAAAATTTGGACAGGTTGCATATTGTAGAGAAGGATTCAACACATTCACCTACCCAACAGAGAGGAGAAATCAGTGAAGATGAAGAGGATACTCAACATCTTGGTACTCAATATCTTGGAGAGAACCATCTTGAAGAGCCAGTTGTTGTTCCACAAGAGGAAATAACAAAACAGGTTGGTGAACAATCAACACCCCCTATTGATTTAGTAACAACAAGAGATCATCCAATCTCCCTAGTGATTGGAGACATCTCAGCTGGTGTGCAAACTAAAAATCAGGTCAACCACAACCTGATGCACACCTGCTTCCTATCTCAAATTGAACCTCAATCCATACAAGATGCAGAATAAGATCCACACTGGATCATTGCAATGCAAGAGGAATTACATCAATTTTAAAGGAAGAAAGTTTGGGAGCTAGTGCCAACGCCTAAGGATCACTCCATTGTTGGAACAAAGTGGGTGTTCAGAAACAAATTGGATGATCAAGGAGTTATTGTCAAGAACAAAGCAAGGCTAGTTGCACAGGGATACTCTCAAGAAGAAGGAATAGACTATGACCAGACCTTTGCACAAGTTGCAAGGTTAGAGGCCATAAGAATATTCCTAGCTTATGCAGCTCGCAAAGGATTCAAGGTCTACCAAATGGATGTGAAGAGTGCATTTCTCAATGGAGACATCAAAGAAGAAGTCTATGTTAGACAACTCCCAAGTTTTATTTCTTCAACTTATCTTGATAATGTTTTCAAATTGCATAAAGTATTATATGGTCTCAAGCAAGCTCCTAGAGCATGGTATGAGACCTTAGCATGTTTTCTTCTGAAAAATGATTTTATAAGGATAGAGTAGACCAAACTCTTTTTATTAGAACTCATAAGTCCAATATCCTACTAGTACAAATCTATGTAGATGATATTATATTTGGATCTACTGATTAAAATTTGTGCAGAAGGTTCTCTAACCTAATGCATTCTAAATTTGAAATGAGTAGCATGGGTGAGCTTTCCTTCTTTCTAGGATTGCAAGTCAAACAACATGCTGAAGGCATATTTATTTATCAAACTAAGTATGCAAAAGAATTGGTTAGAAACTTGGTATGTCTGAAGCATCTTGTATGAAAACATTTATGCCTACTAATGTTGTATTAGATGCTGATGAACAAGGAAAACATGTTGATTAGACAACATATAGAGCAATGATTGGCTCTATATTGTACCTTACAGCTAGTAGACCTGATATAATGTTTGCTACATGTATATGTGCTAGGTTCCAAGTAAGCCCTAGAGAGTCATACCTAACATTAGTTAAGAGGATTCTTAGGTATGTAAAAAGTTGTCCAAATCTAGGTCTCTGGTATCCAAAAGACTGAGGATTTGAATTAACTGGATTTTCAGATGCTGATTATGCTGGATGTAGAGAAAACAGGAAAAGCACCAGTGGAACTTGCCAGTTTCTTTGTGACAGACTTGTCTCCTAGTTCTAAAAGAAACAGACATTTGTGTCCACTTCAACTGTTGAAGCTGAATACATGGCAGCAAGCAGTTGTTGCTCACAGATTTTATGGATTCAAAACCTGCTCCTAGACTATGGTTACAACTTAGAAGGGTCAAAAATTTTATGTGATAATACCAGTGCTATTTTTATAGCACAAAATCCGGTCCTCCATAGTAGGACAAAACATATAGAGATTAGGCATCATTTTTTAAGGGAATATGTTGAGAAAAATAAAATTGAAATTCAATATATCCCAACTGATTTGCAAAGGGGAGATATTTTCACCAAACCATTGGATGAAAAGAAACATACCTTCTTCCTAAATTAGTTAGGAATGTTAGATGGAGGAAGTTTAAAATAAAACCCAAGTTTTTAAAACTCTAAAACAGACCAAGACTAGGCAAAAAACTTGATTTTTCTAGTGTCTGCAGGCTATTTTTAGTCTCTGAACTGCGCTCGACATTTTCCCCCACAATCGTCGAACGGAGATCGACATTTTTTCGAAAACGTCGACCGGAGTTCAGCGCTTTCAGATAGAGCTAGGCTATCGTCTTCTGGTCAGAGATTGTCGATCGGAGATCGACGCTCTCCAATATCGTCGAACGGAGATCGACGATGTTGAAGACTCTTCAGATTCCTTTAGAAGCCCAGATCGTCGAATGGAGTTCAACGATATTTTCTTTCCGGCGTCGAACCATAATATAAAAATCATTCTTCGGCCATCGTTCTCCATTTGCGCTTTCATACTCTCTGCAAAATTTTTCTTTCCCTCCAAACTCTTCTGCACTTGGTCGTGTTTGTTCATTTTTTACAGGTATACAATGACAGTGTCTGTTGCCGCCCTTGCCAAGATGAAATTCGACACAGGTTTTGATATAGACATGGACTCATTCGAGGGCAGTGACCAGGTTTTCAAAGATATTCTGGACTTATTCAGAGAACAACAGTTAGTGCAGATAATGACCACAAGGATGAAAATTGCTGCCGATGATATCAAGGAATTGGTATATACGGCACACAATCTAGATCAGAATACAATTATTGGTACTATAGCCGGGACTCAGGTATCCCTAACACCTGCTCTCCTGACTGATGTCTTTCAATAAAGTACTGGAAATGATTCTATTGAGCTATTTGGAGAGGAGTTTCCAACTATGTTTGATAGAATGAGACATTTTGCGGCTAATGTTGATGCGCAAAATGCGACACCTTCCAGTTAACGGGTGTTCGGTCTCACAGGCTAGGTGAAGGAGAGGAAAGGAGAGACTGTCGGGCAGCCGGTTACTCTGAGTCGCGAATGAATATAGAGAGAAAACGGAAGAGAGGGGGCCGCTAACAGCGACAATAGTAGACTTCGCCCGCCGCGGCTTGAATGCCACTCTTGCGACGGGCTTTTCCTTTGATTACAACTTAGTATTACAGCTTGAGGTAGCACCTTCACATGAGAAAGCAGTATAAAGGGTACAAGGGGGGAAGCTGGCGGCTAAGGAGAGGAGATTGCCAGAGGCCGCGCGAACTGTTTAGGGGAGGTCGACAGACCGCGCGGTCAGCTACTCAGGCAGCTCGCTGGACTAAGCCGGGTGGACTGCTTGAGCAAACAAAATGAAGGGGAGTAGGTCACGCGGACTGGGAAACCGAGCCCGCAGGAACCGATGCCGGGACCTTGACGCCTCTGCTGTGTCCTAGAATGAGAGGTATGGGGGCCTATTTATAGGCCCAAGGAGGTAACGGTCTTGGTAACGTCACCACCGGTGAGACGGTGAGTTGCGTGAGTACGAAGGATGAGTCCGCGGAGTCTGCGGAGTCCGCACTAGGCCGCGCGGTCTGGGTCTTGCTGCCGGAAATGGTCTTGCTGCTGAGCGAGCTCACGCTGGGCTGTGCGAGCTGAGGAGGAAACTGCCTGCTGCTGGGAAGCGGGCGCTGAAAGCTGAGTGGCGGACTGCTCTACGAGTCTGCCTATGTTGCCGGGAACCTGGAGAACTAGCTGGCGGACTGCTGAACGAGTCCGCCCATCCCGCTGCGGAGTTGATAAACGATTAGCTGCCGAGCTGGGGATCTTCTTGTGGACTGCTCATCGAGCTTGCCTAACTCGCGACGGATGGGTCGAGCAGGCTGCCCGCTGGTGGTATCCTTGGCTTGGGGATGAGGATTAGCGACCTGGCGAATTGAATAGTCTAGGCCGCACACTGCTGATTGGCGACCTGGAGGCAGGTCGCCGCTGCTGATTGGAGACCTGGAGGCAGGTCGCCACTGCTGGGAGACAGGAGGGTTGGTCGCCAATTTGTGACCTATCGGACTGATGATGAGTCTGCTGGAGGTAGTGCGGGTCGGAGAGCTGGAGGGAAGACCGAGTCCGCCTACTACTGGCGGATAGGAGACTGAGCCCGCAACCTTTATAGCATGTCGCTACCAAGCGATCTGGGCGGATAGGATTCGAGTCCGCCACTTTGTTTGGAAGTCCGCACCTGTGGAAGGAGAATGAACCCATTTTGCGGTTAACTGACCTAACCGCGCGGCCTACAGCGGCGAAATGAGGCAGCACTCCGCACCCCCTGTAGAATGAGCGGGAGCTGCGCGACCTAGGCGGCCTGGCTAGAGAGTCCGCTCAAGCCGCGCGGGTTGAGAGGACTGAGCGGACTGAGAGGTCAGTCCGCCCCTCCTTGGAAGGAAAGGCTGACAGACCCTCCCAGGGCAAGTCGCGACTTGCGAGATGGCTACCTTGGGAGGGATCGCCGATTTCTGGGTTAACGTAATCCCCGCACTTTTTTAAGTCCCAAAGGGAACTTCGAAAAAGTAGGAGACCCACGAAAATCGTGATCCGTCCCCCGAGAAAAATGAGAGGCATGAAGAGATATGACCTGATGTCTCTCCTCAGAAAAAGGTTTGTCAATGCTTGCCATTTCCTGCAAAGGAAAAGTTAATGCAAGCGAAAAGAGGTACATCTCTGGTGTACCTGAGTTGCTTTGCAAAATGAAGCGAACGTGAATGTATTCTAATGACCTCTACAAGACAAAGGTGAGAGGAAAACATAGAAGAATGATGACTTGTAAGTACCTGAAGGAGACTTGCAAGCACCTGTTAACTTCTGCAAAAAGAAGTAAGTCACAATCATGAAATAAAACTAAGTTGCAAGTACCTGAATGGAACTCGCTAATATCTGCTGGTCTCTGCAAAAGAAGAGTAAGCAAGCAGATATGAAAGGAAATAGGCTGCAAGTACCTGATGGGAACCTGCTAATATCTGTTGATCTCTGTAAAAGAAGAGTAAGCAAGCAGATATGAGAGGAAACTAAAATGCAAGTACCTAGATGGAACTTGCTAATATCTGCTGATCTCTGTAAAAGAAGAGTAAGCAAGCAGATATGAAAAGAAACTAAAATGCAAGTACCTAGATGGAACTTGCTAATATCTGCTGATCTCTGTAAAAGAAGAGTAAGCAAACAGATATGAAAGGAAATTAAAATGCAAGTACCTGGATGGGAACTTGCTAATATCTGCTGATCTCTATAAAAGAAGAGTAAGCAAACAGATATGAAAGGAAATTAAAATGCAAGTACCTGGATGGGAACTTGCTAATATCTGCTGATCTCTGTAAAAGAAGAGTAAGCAAATAGATATGAAAGGAAATTAAAATACAAGTACCTGGATAGGAACTTGCTAATATCTGCTGATCTCTGTAAAAGAAGATTAAGCAAACAGATATGAAAGGAAATTAAAATGCAAGTACCTGGATGGGAACTTGCTAATATCTACTGATCTCTGTAAAAGAAGAGTAGGCAAGCAGATATGATAAGATTTAGTTTGATAGCAGAAGAGATACTCGACAAACTCTGCTCTTTAGCTGAATAGAGATCAAACCGTGATAACGACTATCTCGCGTGATCAATCGTAATGCTTTATATACGAAATCAGGAACCGCCAGATGGAAACAACTTGACTTACAGCTTGTCAGTAAATGGAATTAGATTCCTCGATTGAATAATAGATGCCAAGAATAAGCATAATCAATTACCAATAGATTGTATATAACAAATCATAGGCAGCCACGCGGAGTGGATATGATGCCAAATTGGAAATAGGGCTACCACGCAGGGTAGATTTAATGCCACAAGTTTCCTCAAAAAATTGAAAAGCAGACTTGGTTGACACTTTGGAAAATGGGCGACCACTTGAAAAGTGGGTCTATTGCCGCTAAGAACTTTTAAGCGACCACGCGGAGTGGGTTTATTGCTGTAAGAAGTTCTCTTTTTCCAAATCAACCAATCACGCCAACAATAGAAGGAATAAAGTGTTTTGGTAAAACAAACTTTACCACTCGTTCAGCAGTCCGCCAGCTAGTTCTCCAGGTTCCCGGCAACATAGGCGGACTCATAGAGTAGTCCGCCACTCAGCTTTCAGCGCCCGCTTCCTAGGAGCAGGCAGTTTCCTCCTCAGCTTGCACAGCCCAGCGCGAGCTCGCTCAGCAGCAAGACCATTTCCGGCAGCAAGACCCAGACTGCGCGGCCTAGTGCGGACTCCGCGAACTCCGCGGACTCATCCTTCGTACTCGCGCAACTCACCATCTCACCGGTGGTGACGTTACCAAGACCGTTACCTCCTTGGGCCTATAAATAGGCCCCCATACCTCTCATTCTGGGACACAGCAAAGGCGTCAAGGTCCCGGCATCGGTTCCTGCGGGCTCGGTTTCCCAGTCCACGCGACCTGCTCCCCTTCATTCTGTTTTCTCAAGAAGTCCGCCCGACTTAGTCCAGCGAGCTGCCTGAGTAGCTGACCGCGCGGTCTGTCGACCTCCCCTAAACAGTTCGCGTGGCCTCTGGCAATCTCCTCTCCTTAGCCGCCAGCTTCCCCCCTTGTACCCTTTATACTGCTTTCTCATGTGAAGGTGCTACCTCAAGCTATAATACTAAGTTGTAATCAAAGGCAAAGCCCGTCGCAAGAGTGGCATTCAAGCCGCGGCGGGCGAAGTCTGCTGTTGCCGCTGCTAGCGGCCCCCTCTCTTCCGTTTTCTCTCTATCTTCATTCGCGACTCTGAGTAACCGGCTGCCCGGCAGTCTCTCCTTTCCTCTCCTTCACCTAGCCTGTGAGACCGAACACCCGTTAATTGGAAGGTGTCGTATTTTGCGCATTAACAGTTAACACGCGACCTTCAGATCCTGAGCAGTTGACAAACAGCAGTTGCAATGAAGACATGAGATTGAGCTCAAAATACACCTTAACTTCAAACAGCCATAACTTTTGATCCGAGTGTCCGATTTCAGAAATTCAAAGCTTGTTGGAGCCGTCTCGACAAGATCTACCCCCCGGCGAATAGGGAACCCGTTCGGACGCTTTTTGGGCCATAAAATTACCCAAATTCCACTCCATTTGGAAGTTATTAAAGTTTTTTCTCTTTCGACGATTCCCGTCTTCAAATATTTTCCATCAAAAGATCTTGAGCACACCTCAAGTCATTCAGAAGTGCCCATCTCAAGTAGTGACCTCGATCTCCTACTATCTAAGGAGTTTACATCTCTCATCGCAAGCTTCATAAGGTAAACATGAATGCTTATTCTCGTATACCAGATGGATTAACATCTTTTGTAGGAGAAGAGCAAGTTCCCTCTCCCTTCACATCCCATATTCAAAGAGAAGTTGTTCCATACGATTTCATAGAGCCTCGTCTGCAAGTCTACTCGAGGACGAGTGATCCAGTTTCTCACTTACAAGCTTTTGAATCGATTGTTTCATTGAAAGCTTTATCAGATGGCATCAAATGCAAACTCTTCATCATATCCTTTGGTGCTCAAGTATTGGAATGGTTCTACCACTTACTGTCTCAATCAATAACTTGCTTCAGCGATCTTCAAAGAAAATTCCTCTCAAGGTTCAGAACCTTTAGGAAGAGAAAGAAGCATAGGAGCTCTTTTGCAGATAAAGCAAGGAGACGACGAGTCTTATGCTCACTTCATCGATCGATTCTAGAAGAAAACTCTTGACGTTGTTAATGCTGATCAAGACTTCTATAAAATTGCTTTCATAAGCGGACTCCGACAAGGTCCTCTTAAATTCAAAGTTACTACAAAGATGCCCGACACCTATGAGGATCTTATTGATTATGCAAATCGGTTTGTTGGAGCTGAAGCCATGAATTCTGGATATGTATCTCGTCTAAATAAGATGGCTCAAGTGCCAGTGAAGATTTCACCTCATCAGTTGGATAGTGGATCGCTTCACAATCGTTTACCTCTCAATCTTAATAGCAATCTATCCCAATATGATCAAGATCCTAATCTCCTGATATCTCGACATATATGTTATGATCGTGGGGATTCATCTACATCTCAGTCAAGATATTCAGAGTTAGGTATGGATAACTATGATAAATCAACTCATACCTTTGATAGTGAGCTTCATGCTTCTCGCCTATACAAGCAAGCTACGCCCAGAAGGAAGTATACAGACTTGACTATTTCTATGGAAGAAGTTCTTCAAATTATTCAGCAGGAGCCAGATTTCGTTAGGCCCTCTCTTCTGCGACCTGGTCATCGGTGTCGCAAAGATTTATTCTGTCTATACCACTTTTGTGTGGGTCATGATACAGAGAAATGCCGAGCTCTTCATAAGCTCGTAGAGAAATTGCTGAAATAAGGCAAGTTGCAAGATTATATCGCTTGAAAGCATCATTATCACCCCCCCTCTAGAGTAGTTTACAACTTATCCCCTCACTTTCAGGAGGTTTGAGATTTTGGCCTTGGAACAACAGCCTCAGGATGCAGTTTCATGTAGCTCTCTGGATCAAAGAATTTTCTAGAAGCATATCTTTCTAATTCTTTCTTTCTCTGCTCTGATAGGGTTGTGATATTGGAGGTATCTCTACCTTGCTCTCTTCCTTTCTTGATCTTATCCAATACATCCAATTCTTTCATTCTAGCAGTCCAGGAGAGTGGATTGTTTTCAGGGTCTTCAAAAGGAACTGAAGGTTCATATCTGTTTATTGTCACTGAATCATCTGGACGAATTCTTGTAGCAATAGTTTCTTTTAGCTTATAAGGGAAAGGACCAGAGGTTGAGTCAATAGGACCTTGTCCTTCCCTTTGGTATGGATGTTTCCTGGAGTAAACTCTGTAGTCTCTTTGACTTCCTCTATGCTGTCCTCTTCTTGACTGATAACCTCTTTGATAATGTCCTCTTGGTTGATATCTCTGTGAAGATTGGGAGGAGCTATGTTTTCCAACAGATCCAGACTGAGAAACAGATCCTCCACCAGTACCTGCATCTGGAGGAGGAGGAGGATAGAAGTGTGAAGATCCTTTATCAAATTTTTCAAGCTTTCTCTTTTTCTTCATTTCTTTGAGTTGGTTCTTAGAATACTGCATCCATGGTTCAGAAATAGGGCAGTCATGATGAATATAGTAGGGGATATCATTATCATCTTTAACTTTCTCAGGAGATACCCTCATCATTGCCTTGCTTCTAGCTTTCCTCTTCCTTGTCTTCTCATTTTTCCTTTGGAACGGCTCTATTGATTTGAATTCTCGAGCCCTGCGACAGATTATCTCAAAATAGAATATAGCAATAGGAATAGAATGACCTATTAGCTTACTGTCAGTCCCAATAAGGAATTAAATAAGTGGGAAAATATTTCAGTACAAGGACTTACCATTCTTGGAAATAGCAAACAGTGCCAACGGCTAGAATACAGCCTGGCAATATATTTTGTATAATAGGACAAAAAATGCTTTATCAAAATACTGAATCCCGTGATTTAAGCTTGACATATTTGGTAATTAATTTATTTTGAATTTAAGCCATAAATCTGCAAAAACAACTTCAGAAAATTCTCTAACCACAAGCTAAAACACTTGGAAATAAACTAAGGAATAGAATGAATACAAAAAGATAAAGGCAGACAATAATCGTCGAACAGGGGTTCGATGATCGTCGACCTAGCTAACAGATCGTCGACTAAAAGCAGAAATCTGTCGAAACAGAAATCGTCGAACAGAAATCGTCGACCAGCTCAAGATATCGTCGACTAAAGCAGAAAATCTGTCTAAACAGAAATCGTCGAACATCTCATGATGTCGACGACTAAGGCAAATATCTGTCGAGATAGATATCGTCGAACATCTCATGATGTCGACGACTAAGGCAGAAATCTGTCGAGACAGAAATCGTAAAGCAAGAACACGATCGTTGAACTGCTGATGGCAGATCGTCGACCAACCTTTAGAGCATAATAAACTTGCTCTGAGATCGTCGACCATCGGTTGACGATAATTGTCTTGACTTCAACGATTCTATAGCCCTGCTATCGTCGACCAATGATCGACGATCGCGAGGCCTCGTTCGACGATGGTCGAACGGAAAATGCCTTAACCAAAAATACATCTAGAACTTCTAGCCTAAGCTCTAGGTCAGTTATAAACTGTCCTAGGGAAACTGAACAAGGCCTAATCATGATCATATATAGTTATATGGATCAAGAGGGGCTGGAAAGGGATTACATAAGCCAAATCACATCTAGGGTACCAACAATCTCCCCCTATTTGGGTTATGTTATCCAATCCGATCTAAAAACTAATGCACACAATAACAAAAGCAGAGATTAACCAAAAATTTAAATCACAGGCAATCCACAGAAAAACATAAAAACATAAATCAGCAGAACTATAAAGTATCAAGCAGATTTATCAGAGGTTTTAGCATCAGATGAGTTCTTAGGGATTACAGCTGGTTTGAAAATAATTTCTCTGTTTGGATTTGCTGCTTGTCTTTTGGATAGCATTAGGTCATGTTCACCAATAATTTTCTTTTCAGCATAGCTTGGCAGAACTGCAGCAGGGTGCAACTTCATGTATTCTTCAGTATTAAAAATTTCAGAGTTGACTTGAATTTTGCTGAGTTCCTTTTCTCTGAATTCAGACATAGTTGTATATGCTGTAGGGTCTAGTCCTTGAGCTTTGGCTCTCTCCATCATTCTTAGAGCAATAGATTCCTTAAATCTTGCCATAGAGGCAATTCTTTCAGTTTCAGTCATATCTGATGGAGAGGGTGGTCTGTCAGTATCAGCTTGAGCTGCAATCTCCATGTTCCTTTGAAGAGCTGTGGCTAATTTGCTTGAGCCAAGAGGAATCTGTGCAGCCTTCTTAGGATCAGTTTCAGCATATAGAGATCTTGGAGGTGCAAGTTCAGTGAACTTCTTGTGGGATTTCTCTGAATAGACCACTCTTTTTCCTTTTGTTTCAACTGTCTCAGAAGCAGCAGGTTTCCTTGATGTGGAGGATAGACCTCTCCTGGGAGGAGAAGGTTTCCATTCTGGAACTTTCTTTTTAGGAGAAGGAGGAAGAGAGAAAGTAGGTTGCTGAAATGTCATCTCCTTTATTTGTTTCATGGGAACATTTTCATTTCTTTTCCTTCCTTGTCCTGATACATCTTGGCCTCCCTGGCTTTGGTTAATCCTTCTCTGGTAGGACTGAAAGGTGTTAGAACTGGCTGATTTTGCAGATGGGGCAGAAGAGAGACTTCCAGAGGCTCCAGCACCAGGAGGTGGAGGAGGACCTCTGGGGGGGAATTTCTGAATTGGAGTGTCATATCTTTTTGTTGGTACCCTAGTTTTGATTTGATTTTAGTCCTCTCCTTTGTGCCCCTTGACCCAAGAAATACTTATGGTCAATGGTTAGGAGTCTAGCTGTAGAGTTCTCACTTTTCCAGATTGAGAATTTGGTTAAGTAAGTTTTTCGTTCGACGATAGTCGAACGCCGCTCGACTATCGTCTATCGGCTGATCGACGATCGTCTATCAGTTGGTCGACGCTTTGTCTGCGTTGATAGTTCGACTATCTGTTCTGATAGATCGACTATCTGATAGTTCGACTATCTGTTGATAGGTCGACTATCTGTTTTGCGTTGATAGTTCGACTATCTGTTGATAGTTCGACTATCTGCTTGGCGAGGTAGTTCGACTATCTGTTCTGATAGGTCGACTATCTGATAGTTCGACTATCTGTTGATAGGTCGACTATCTGTTCCGCCTTGATAGTTCGACTATCCGTTGATAGATCGACTATCTGTTTCGTCTTGATAGTTCGACTATCTGTTGATAGTTCGACTATCTGTCGCCTTTGATAGTTCGACTATCTGTCCTGATAGTTCGACTATCTGATAGTTCGACTATCTGCTGATAGATCGACTATCTGGTTAGTTTTGATAGTTCGACTATCTTTTGATAGATTGACTATCTGTTTTCTGAGGTAGGTCGACTATCTGCTTGATAGGTCGACTATCTCTGTGCGCTTGGTAGTTCGACTATCTGTCCATGATAGATCGACTATCTGATAGTTCGACTATCTGCTCTGATAGTTCGACTATCTGCCGGGGTAGTTCGACTATCTGCCCGATAGTTCGACGATCTCCGTGCGTCGTTCGACGATCTTCGAGGGTCGTTCGACGTTTTTCTGTCTGCCTTTGTATTTTGTATTTATTTATTATATTTAATTAATTAATACATTTTCTGGCACATTATTTTAAGCTGTATGATAAAATTACCAGGCAATATTTGCTCCATCTCTTTTGCCTGAGTCAAATCTTTTTAAGATAAAGTTGTTTGTCTTATTAGCTGTCATTATAAACTACTTTATCTATTATCAACCCTTTATAGCCGTTAGACTGAAAAGTCTTCTTTTTGCTATAAAGAGATTATTTCTAATGTGACTTTATTTAGTCCTTCTATTATTTGATTTGATCCTGCAGCTTCTTAGAAAAAGGGTTATTCCTTTTATAGAATGTTTTGCTGCAGAGATTGCTTTGTCTTCTTGATATTTACAGCCCAGGTCTCAAGGCTCAGAAGAAGACAAATAATTCAAATGGAAGAGAGCCGTTGCTTGCTGATGATTATAAAAAGGACCCTTTGAAGAAGGATTCAAGCTAGCTAATAGCTAACCAGTTGTTCATTCAAGCTCTCAAGCCTTCATCAAGAAAAAGCTTTCTGCTCTCAGCAATTTCCATCTAACTGAGAAGTGTTAAGATCTTCATCTCTTCTTCACCTGAGTTCTCCTGCTTTCAGGAAGTTCAACTCAGTGTTCCTTTGAAGAAGAAGAAGAAGAAGATAGCTGCTTGAAGATCTTTGATTTTATTATTTTCTTTCTTCCTGTAGCTTTTCCTTCAGAACTTTCTGAAGAGTTTTCTGCACTGAAGCAAGACTTCACCTGGACATCTTTGAGCCAGGGGGAGCCTTGATTCTTTAGAGCATTCTAGCTCAGTGCAAGTTTTGTGCTTCTCTAATCTTTGTAAAATAGAGAAGACATCTTAACCTTCTTCCCCCTCCTGTACAGGGTTATTACTCCCTTCAAAAGTATCCCTTGGTGGCAGGGCACCTGATCAAAAACCTGTGCTTGGTTTTTAGACACCTGATCAAAAGTCTAAAGGGTTTCTGGATCTACCTGAAGCAGATCCTGTTGGTGGCAGGGCACCTGATCAAAAACCTGAGTGGATTCCTACCGTGTGGGTAGAAGAGTGGACGTACCCAAGTTGTTTGGGGAACCACTATAAATTTCCTTGTGTCGTCTGGATTCCATTATTTAATTTCTGCATTGTGGCTGTGATTAGATATAACTAGGTTGCTAGTTGCTGATTAGGTTTTTCCAAGCTTAACTGTAATTACAGTTAGCTTGTGTTTGTACACATCACTTGTGTTAGGCTTTAAGGTTAAATCAATATCTATAATCTTTTCATTCCGCACTTCACTCCAAGGGAGTTGGGTAGACTATTAAGTTTTGTCTGTGCAAAATTTGATAACTCTATTCACCCCCCCTCTAGAGTAGTATCTATCCTTCACTTTCAATTGGTATCAGAGGGAGGTTGACTGACTGTATAGGCTAACACCTAAGTCACAAGATCCTGATAGATACCAAGAGCTTATAGATATTCACTATCATGGCCCAGTCCAAGGATTATTCTAGCACCAGACCTCCAGCATGCAACTTAGCAAAGTTTGGCATCTGGAAGGCAAGGATTAAATTATATATGAACTCTATTGATGAAAGCATCTTTGCTTTTATTTTGTCAGGTCCCCCAAGAGCACCTGCTGCTGCCACTGCCTCATCATCTGATATGAGTGCAGTGCCTCCTCCAGACTACAATGATGAATACAAGAAGGCCAAAATTGCAGATGCCAAGGCAATGAACATACTGGCTCAAACAATGTCTGATGAGGTGTTCCAGAAGGTGGCTGACTGCTCCTCAACAAAGGCCATGTGGGACACACTGAACCAGATTGTAGCTGGTTCAGCTGATGAAAGGAAGGACAGAAGGTCCAACCTGATCTCACAGTATGAGAACTTCAAGAAAACTGATGCTGAATTAGTTGAAGCTATGTACACCAGGCTCAGCTCAATCATCAATGAGCTGAGGACCCTGGACAAGGACATATCATTGACAGAGGTCAATGATAAGATTCTTATGTGCTTCCCTAGCACATGGGATCTAAGAATCTGGCCCATCAAGGAAGCCAGAAGTACTAATGAGATCTCAACTGAAGCTCTCCTCGGCAAGCTCAAGTCTTTTGACCAAGTGCTGAAGACCAGAGAAGCAGAAGCTGAAGCCAAGACCCCCACTCCAACAAGAAAAGAGCAATCTCTAGCTCTTAAGGCTGCAGATGTTTCTGAAGGCAGCCAATCTAATGAGGAACTTATGGCATTGTTTGCCAAAAGGTTTCTCAAGATGGGAAGAAAGGAGTTCAGAAAGAAGTCTTCACGCTATGAAGACAAACCAAGGTATGATCGCTCTCCTGCTAAAGAAATCATTTGTTATGGTTGCAGGAAGCCTGGACATATTTTGCCAGAATGTCCAGAGGAGAAGAACAAAGAAAAGAGAAAAGAAAAGGAACAACACAGGAAGCACTCCAAGCCATCCTCCCACAAAAACAAGAAGAAGGAGAGAGGTTTCATTGCTGAAACCTGGAGTGATTCTGATGAAGAATCCTCCTCATCAAGCTCCAGTGAAGATGAGGAAGAGAAGAAGGCAAAAGAAGTTTGCCTAATGGCAATAGATGCCTGCAGCAATCTCTCTGCTGCAGAGAGTTCTGATTCTGATGAAGAGATGCCTACTGAAGATGAGGTACTTTCTTCTTATGATTTTACTTCAGAAGAATTTAAATTAGAATTTAAATCTTTATGTTTAGATTTAATTAGCTCAGAAAAGGAAATAAAAGAACTTAGAAATAGGTTAGCTGACTCAGATTCAATAGCCTCTGAAAATGTTAGGTTAAAGGAAGAACTCACTACTTGTAGTGAAGAAATTAAATTTCTTAAAATAGAGTTAGCTAAGTCTAAGAGATTAGAAGAATCCCTTAATGGTAGAAGCCATAAGCTGTTAGAAATTACCAGCATGACTAACACTAGGTCAGGTAATGATAAACTAGGATTAGGAGCTTCTCCCAGTGAACCCCCAGTCCTTCTTAAAAATAATCTTTCAACTCCAGTGAACTTCATTTCAGCAAGTGGAAAGAAGAACACTGAGCAAGTAAATCTGGTAAATAAAACCTTAAATAAAGCTAAGAGAGAAAAGAGAAAGAAGTTTTTCAAAGAAATGCAAAGAGCGTCGAACGCCGCTCGACGATCGGAAGCTCCATGGTCGAACGAAGCTCGACGATCTGAGCGCCCATCGTCGAACGTCGATCGACGATTTCAATATGATTTTCAAAATCATAATCAATTCCATAGAAACCTAAATGAGAATAGAAACCCTAGGTTTGTTGACCCATCATCTGCATGGAGAATCCCACCTAGGAGATCTCACCCACTAGGTTATCACCCTCAGCCTGCATTCTCATATATTTCCAGTTTTTCTTATGTGAAAAACAAGGGACCCAAGGTTACCTGGGTCCACTCTGTCTAAATAATTGTCTTGCAGGTGAAGGCCTATCCAATCACTCAAAATAAGTGGTATTTGGATAGTGGATGCTCTAAGCATATGACAGGAAATAAAGATCTACTGTCAAAGTTCAAAGCTAAGCTTGGCCCAAAGGTTATCTTTGGAGACTCCAGCTGTGGTCAGACAGAAGGCTATGGCAAGATCACAATTGGAGCAGTTACTTTCAAGAGAGTTGCTTATGTCAATGGACTGAAGCATAATCTGATTTCAGTCAGCCAGCTATGTGATGCTGGCTACCAGGTTTCATTTTCTAATTTCTCTTGCAATATTACTTTAAATAATAATGTTGTTTTAGTAGGTATTAGAATAGGTAATATTTATTTAGTAGATTTCAATTCATCTCATTCTGAAATCTGCCTGTTTAATGAAGTAACCCTTAATAATAATTCCCTATGGCATAAAAGGCTTAGTCATGTAAACCTTAAAAATATATCTAGGTTATCTAAGCACAACCTTGTTAGAGGTTTACCTTCTTGCCCCTACAAGAAGGAGAGCCTATGCAAGGCTTGTCAGCTAGGCAAGCAAACCAAAATTCTTTTAAATCTGTAAATAAAAGTGATTCTCCTAGAATCCTGTATTTATTACATTTGGACCTTTTTGGCCCAATAAATGTACAGAGTTTAGGAGGGAAGTATTACACTTTAGTAATTGTAGATGACTTCTCTAGGTTCAGTTGGGTTTTCTTTTTGAGAACTAAGTCTGATAACTTCAAAGCCCTTACAGACTTTCTATTATGTGTGCAGACTGAGTACTCTACTCATGTGGCCTTGATCAGAAGTGATCATGGTACTGAGTTTGACTCTCTTCTCATGCAAGAATTCTGTGAGAGAGAAGGTATCAAACATAGCTTCTCAGCTCCTAGAACTCCCCAACAAAATGGGGTAGTTGAAAAGAAGAATAGAACACTAATTGAAGCTGCTAGTACATTGTTGGCAGATGCTAACATGCCTCTATCCTATTGGGCAGAAGCTGTTAGTACAGCCAACTATGTCTTGAATAGAAGTTTGATACACAAACTTAAGTGTAAAACTCCTTATGAGTTGCTTAAAGGAAAGAAACCAAAAATTAATTACTTTAGAGTTTTTGGCTGTATAGTTTATATTCATAATAATAATAAAGAATATATTAGAAAATTTGAAGCAAAAGCTTCAATGGGAATCATGCTTGGATATTCCCAAGTAAGCAAAGCTTATAGGGTTTATAACAAATCTACCTGTAAGATAGAAGAATCTGTGCATGTGACTTTTGATGAGTCTCAGATGTTTTACAAGGAGAAGGAAAATTCTCCTTCCTCCAGTTCATTGCAGGTACATGATGCCCCTCAAGAAATTCTTCAAACTATCAACTCTTCAGATCATTGAATCAGACAGTGATGAAGACATTGCTGAAGCTGTTGAAGCTGTTGTTGTACCACCAACAGTAGATCAAATTCCTCCTGAGGAATTAATCCCAACTGTTGCTGAAGATCACATCCCACCTGCTGATATTGTCACACTTAGAGATCACCCCACATCTCAAGTGATTGGAGACATATCAGCTGGTGTGCAAACAAGACACCAATTAAGACAGGATGTGATGCATGCTTGTTTCCTCTCACAGTTGAGCCTCTCACCTTTAAAGATGCAGAGCTAGATCCCCACTGGATCATTGCAATGCAAGAGGAGCTCAATCAGTTTGAGAGATGTAAAGTTTGGACTTTGGTTCCAAGACCTAAAAGCCAACTGATCATAGGCACCAAGTGGGTGTATAGAAACAAGTTAGATGCAAATGGAATTATAGTAAGGAATAAAGCTAGGCTTGTAGCTCAGGGCTACAGACAGGAGGAAGGTATAGACTATGACCAAACCTTTGCTCCTATTGCAAGGCTAGAAGCAATAAGGATCTTCTTGGCCTATGCAGCCTTCATGAAGTTTAAGGTATTCCAAATGGATGTCAAAAGTGCATTCCTAAATGGTGAGCTTAAGGAAGAGGTGTTTGTTGAACAACCACCAGGGTTTGTTTCTTCAACTCAGCCTTCTCATGTTTTTAAGTTGCAGAAAGCTCTTTATGGACTAAAGCAAGCTCCTAGGGCCTGGTATGAGACCTTAGCTAGTTTCCTGTTAGAGCACAACTTTACTAGGGGAGTAGTTGATAGAACCCTTTTCGTCAAGCATCACAAGGACACAATCCTGTTAGTTCAGGTGTATGTAGATGATATTATTTTTGGCTCCACTGATCCCAAACTGTGCAAAAAGTTTTCCAACTTGATGCATTCCAAGTTTGAGATGAGTAGTATGGGTGTGCTGTCTTACTTTCTTGGTCTCCAAGTTAAGCAAGATGCTGATGGTATCTTCATCTCCCAATCCAAATATGCCAAGGAATTGGTAAAGAAATTTGGGATGGCTGATGCTTCAGCAATGCCTACACCCATGGCTACTAATGTAGTTATTGATTCTGATGATCACGGCAAGCCAGTTGATCAAAAGAATTATAGGGCCATTGTTGGTTCCCTATTATATCTAACTGCAAGTAGGCCAGATATAATGTTTGCTACATGCCTTTGTGCTAGATTCCAGGTCAACCCCAAGGAATCTCATCTGATTCTTCTAAAGAGAATCCTGAGATACCTGAAAGGATGTCCAGATCTAGGACTTTGGTACCCAGCTGAGTCAGAGTTGAATTAATTGGATATTCTGATTCTGATTATGCTGGTTGCAGAGTTGACAGGAAGAGCACCTCAGGAACTTGCCAGTTCCTGGGAGAGAGATTGGTCTCTTGGTTCTGTAAGAAGCAGGCTTCTGTCTCAACTTCAACTGCAGAGGCTGAATATATAGCAGCTGCCAGTTGTTGTTCACAGATCCTGTGGATTCAAAACCAGCTTGTGGATTATGGTTACTCACACAAGAACACCAAGATCATGTGTGATAGTACCAGTGCTATTTCAATTGCACAAAATCCAGTGCACCACTCTAGAACGAAGCACATTGAGATTAGGCACCATTTCTGAGAGATTGTGTGGAAAAGAACAAGATCTGTCTTGAGTTCATATCCACTGAGTTTCAGAGAGGTGATATATTCACCAAGCCTTTAGATGAACAGAAGCATCTGTTCTTTTTAGTTCAACTAGGCATGATTAATGGACGAGACTAAGTGTGACTATATCTGCCTATGTTGAAATCTGCTTGAAGATCGTCGAACGATGATCGAAGATCGTCGAACGGATTAAGCCTATCGTCGACCTCTGGTTAATGATAGCTTATCTATTTGAAGATCGTCGATCGACGTTCGACCATCGTCGAACAGGTTGAGCTCATCGTCGATCTCTGAACGACGACAGCTTGTTGCTTGTGAAGCCAGAAATAGCGAACGATGGTCGACTACTCTGCTTCTGAGCCGATCGTCGAACGGCCGTTCGACTATCGGGTCAAGTATCTTTTTAATAGATCGACTATTCCGGTCTAATATAAAGCCGATAGTCGACCTAGGTTAAAAGATCTTGTGTTTTATCGTCGACGAGCGTGCCCTTTCGCATTCTGCTTCCCGCTTGCGATTTCCGGGCGTTTCGTCTTCTTCGTTCTTGCAGCGTTCTCGAGTTTTCTCCAGCGAATCCATGGCGGTTTCCCCAGCAGTTCTAGCCGTCGTGAAGTTTGATGCAGGATTTAGCGTGGATTTCGACGCATTCAGCAGCTGCGATGCAGGAATCGTAGAAGTTCTATAGCTATGCAGGGATCAGGGATTAGAGAAATTAATGTCTGCAAGGATTAAGATCAACATTCCAGAAATCAAAGAATGGGCTTTCACGTCGTCTTCCACAGACGAATCGATGATCGGTACCATCGGCGGAGAAGAGGTAATCCTGACTCCGGCCGTTTTTATTGATTTTGGATTAGTTAATGGTGACGAGGATTATGAGCAAGATGCTCAGGAATTTCGGAAGAATGCTGTTGAGCTGGGACATGCTGAGGGCATTCCCACGAAGCTGCTCAAAGTGAAATTTTCCTTTCAAAATCAAGTTTCTGGCTGAGTTAGTAGGAAAAGTGCTCCTGGGTAAGCACTCTGCCCACGACAATATAACAAGGCAGCAATTCGCACTCATGTGTGCGATTGTTAATCGAAAAAGGATAGATTGGGCAGCAGTTGTGTTTGATTTAATCAGGAAAAAGACTGGTAAGAAGGAAGTCACCCTAGGAAGGGTCATTGGAATCTTCCTTAAAGAAAAATACCCCAGCTGCTAAGTTCAACTGCAACAACAATCAATGCGAGCAAGAAGATGGATCCCAACTTGTTCTCTAAGTGGAAGAGAACGTTTGTGAAACCTGCTCCAGCAACATCTGAGGACACAAGGACTGAATCAGTCGCTCCTCACCATGTTGAAGCTGGCTCAGCTCTTCCTTCCTCTCCTCTGCATGCTGTCTGCCTCAGTTGAAGTTCCATCAACTTCAGCTGAAGTACAACCTTCTTCCTCTGCTGCTCCAGAAACAACTACGGTTGTTCCTCTTTCCCCTCCAGCTTCTCCTCTACCTGCTCATCTGGCTAGGATATCTGCTCCTAGCTTTGATTTGTTAGGATCAGAGAGAATTCCTACTCCTCCTGTATCTCCCGTTCATTCCCCATTAATTCCCAATTAACTCTGCTCCATCACCTGCTCCATCTCCTGCTCGATCCCCTGTCCACACGTTTCTCATCCCAGCACCACTACCATATCTGCTGCAGCTCCATCCACTTCACATCCTTCATCTATTGAGATCTCTCCTGAGCTTATCTCCCGCATTGTGGAGCTGATTACCCCCTCAATCAAAACCATGATTGAAGAGGCAATCGCTCCCCTTGCAGCCTCCATTGATCTTTACTGCCTCCATCAAATCCCTTTCAAAATCTGCTGAGCCATCTTCCTCAAGGGGCCTGGTTTCAGTATCCACTGAAATCAGGCAGGGGGAGATGTTCCATGAAGATGCCTCAGACCATCCTGCCTCCCCTCCAGCTATAAAAGATACAGTCATGTCTGCCCAGGAAGAATTGCTCACTGAGAAAGAGATAGATCCACTGAGGAAGAAATAGCTCCAGCCCAGGAAGAATCTGCTCCTGCTGAGAAAGAAATAGCTCCAGTTTTGTCTGATAAGGAAATAGCAGATGGAATCTTGTATCTGAGATTGCAGTAAAGTCTGCTTAGAAGATCTTACCTCTCCTGTGATTGCTAGATTCCAAGAAGGAATTATAACTTCATATCTGAATGAATCATGGGAGATGGTTAAGTATGAAGGTAACTCTTTCATTCGTTTTGTTGATGAGTCGATTAATTTGATAGTTTGTGAATACCTTGAAGGAATGATTATCGCTTATTTAGCAGATCTGTATTCATAATTCTACAGATGTTATTAGAGAAGATCTAGCTGCTCAGATCATAGCAGTTATTTCTGAAGCTGACCCAAGTATTCTTGATACTCAAGTAGATCCTGAATTGGAATCCTTTTTAGATGATAGAGAAGATGAGTCTGAAAATCAAGATGAAGTCAAAGTGGACTCTCCTGTTCTGAATTTGGAAGAAGCTCAAGCAAGAGCTGCCTGGGATTTAAGAGTACAATCTTTAAAAGAGAAAGAAAAAGATCTGCAAATTGAAAAGTCAACCATTGGGATGACTCTCCAGGGTTGGACTTAGATTCCCTTCTGGCTCTGGATGCCATGGAAGAGGAAAAGAGAAAAATCTGCTTCAAAGCTTAAAGAAAAGGCTGTTCAGAAGCCTATGATCCTTATGAAAATCCTCCTCATCTCATTCTGATGATGATGATGATTCTGATGTTTCTGAGAAGTCAAAGAGAAAGAAAGCTGCTCAAAGAAAAGAAAAGCTGCTCCTCCTCCTCCTCCCAGTAAGGATAATGATACTCCCTATTATATTTTGAAGGGCATTGACCCTAAATCCAAGGAATTTCAGCACTGGATGAGGTTTTCAAAGAATCAGCAAAAAGAAAGAAAAAGAACTAAGAGGTATGATAGTCCTGTCTCAAGATGGACTCCCAGAGGTCCTCCTCCTCCTCCAGGTGCAGGAGCCTCTGGGAACCTATCAGCTAATCCTGCTGCCTCTTCTGGAAGATCTGCTTCTTTTCAGCCCCAGCCAAGACAAGGTTATCAAAGCTCGCAAGGCAAATCATTTCGGTTCTCAAAGACAAATGAAGGAGGCTGTGGTTCAAAGACCAACCTTTCCCCACCTCCTTCTCCAAAGAAGAGAATTTCATCTCTTCTCCAGTTCAGTCTGAGGAAATTGTATCAAAAGGTAAATAGTTTACTTTGTTTTAAGATTTCTAGCAAGAACCCTTTTGCTAAGTATACTCTAATGTCTTATCTAGTTATTCAAGATAAAATAGCTGATGCTGCTTCTCTGAGCCTGTGTATGAAAATCCTGAGCTAGATCCTAACTTTAGGATGGCTCGCTTTCAAGAACTAGTAGGAGCAGCTCAAATAAGAAAAGCTAGAGCAGAAGGAAAAGATACGACTGGTCTAACTACACATGTCTGCTTACAGAAAGAAAGAGCTTTGAAAAGTTCCAGGTTAATCCTGAGATTTTTGATCCATCAAAAATATGGAAAAACATCCTGAAGCTGTAGTCCCAAGAGCTACAGAGCTGAAGATCATTGGTGCGCAGGACCTGAAAGTGTCAAAGAAAGAATCTGATGATCCCTTAAGGAAAATCTCTTTTGTTTCTAGCTCTTCTGTAGCCAAGCATGACTCTGTTGATCTTAGTTTGATTAACTGCTGTGCTATATTGTTTATCTGTTGATAATCTGCTAGTTAATTGTAAATCTTTCCTGTATTATTTATTGCTCTTTAGCTAGCTTTATGTTTTAGATGTTGAGAGACTTAACTCAAATAGGGGGAGATTGTTGGTACCCTAGTTTTGATTTGAGTTTAGTCCTCTCCTTTGTGCCCCTGACCCAAGAAATACTTATGGTCAATGGTTAGGAGTCTAGCTGTAGAGTTCTCACTTTTCCAGATTGAGAATTTGGTTAAGTAGTTTTTTCGTTCGACGATAGTCGAACGCCGCTCGACTATCGTCTATCGGCTGATCGACGATCGTCTATCAGTTGGTCGACGCTTTGTCTGCGTTGATAGTTCGACTATCTGTTCTGATAGATCGACTATCTGATAGTTCGACTATCTGTTGATAGGTCGACTATCTGTTTGCGTTGATAGTTCGACTATGTTGATAGTTCGACTATCTGCTTGGCGAGGTAGTTCGACTATCTGTTCTGATAGGTCGACTATCTGATAGTTCGACTATCTGTTGATAGGTCGACTATCTGTCCGCCTTGATAGTTCGACTATCCGTTGATAGATCGACTATCTGTTTCGTCTTGATAGCGACTATCTGTTGATAGTTCGACTATCTGTCGCCTTTGATAGTTCGACTATCTGTCCTGATAGTTCGACTATCTGCTGATAGATCGACTATCTGGTTAGTTTTGATAGTTCGACTATCTTTTGATAGATGACTATCTGTTTCTGAGGTAGGTCGACTATCTGCTTGATAGGTCGACTATCTCTGTGCGCTTGATAGTTCGACTATGTCCAGATAGATCGACTATCTGATAGTTCGACTATCTGCTCTGATAGTTCGACTATCTGCCGGGGTAGTTCGACTATCTTCTTCGATAGGTCGACTATCTGGATCGTTCGACTATCTGCCCGATAGTTCGACGATCTCGTGCGTCGTTCGACGATCTTCGAGGGTCGTTCGACGTTTTTTGTCTGCCTTTGTATTTTGTATTTATTTTTATATTAATTAATTAATACATTTTCTGGCACATTATTTTAAGCTGTATGATAAATTACCAGGCAATATTTGCTCCATCTCTTTTGCCTGAGTCAAATCTTTTTAAGATAAAGTTGTTTGTCTTATTAGCTTCATTAAAACTACTTTATCTATTGTCAGCCCTTTATAGCCGTTAGACTGAAAAGTCTTCTTTTTGCTATAAAGAGATTTTCTGATGTGACTTTATTTAGTCCTTCTGTTATTTGATTTGATCCTGCAGCTTCTTAGAAAAAGGTTATTCCTTTTATAGAATGTTTTGCTGCAGAGATTGCTTTGTCTTCTTGATATTTACAGCCCAGGTCTCAAGGCTCAGAAGAAGACAAATAATTCAAATGGAAGAGAGCCGTTGCTTGCTGAGATTATAAAAGGACCCTTTGAAGAAGGATTCAAATAGCTAATAGCTAACCAGTTGTTCTATTCAAGCTCTCAAGCCTTCATCAAGAAAAAGCTTTCTGCTCTCAGCAATTTCCATCTAACTGAGAAGTGTTAAGATCTCATCTCTTCTTCACCTGAGTTCTCCTGCTTTCAGGAAGTTCAACTCAGTGTTCCTTTGAAGAAGAAGAAGAAGAAGATAGCTGCTTGAAGATCTTTGATTTTATTATTTTTCTTCTTCCTGTAGTTTCCTTCAGAACTTTCTGAAGAGTTTTCTGCACTGAAGCAAGACTTCACCTGGACATCTTTGAGCCAGGGGGAGCCTGATTCTTTAGAGCATTCTAGCTCAGTGCAAGTTTTGTGCTTCTCTAATCTTGAAAATAGAGAAGAATTTTCTTAACTTCTTCCCCCTCCTTGTACAGGGTTATTACTCCCTTCAAAAAGTATACCTTGGTGGCAGGGCACTGATCAAAAAC